>JASMMZ010000002.1:39479378-39506322 GCA_038502455.1 Anisogramma anomala
GGGTAATATTATAGGCTAGTGCCTAACTAGTATCACTAGGAATCCAACCCTGGTAGTTTTACACGCTTCTACGATGCTCTAAAGTAAGAAGAATACTGCTTATAGACATGCTTCCACACGTCACGTAACCGGAGGTTACACTATCTTAGCTCTATAACCGCTACCTAACAGGGACTTCTCTTTCTCTTCTTCATTGATATTTATAGACAGAATCCGATCACCTTGAACGACAGCTCCGGCCTTAGTCCCTTTACAGATACAATTGATACTCTTCAAATCGCCGTAAAAACTGATATAATTTTTTTAAAAAATCATTCATCATTACCCTAAAAATTCGCGTAGTTTATCAAAGCTTTTCGCAAATAATCTTCCTTTACTCTGTAATTACATAAAACGTAACCACAAAGTAAGTTTTTTGTTTTTCTTTTTTATTTGTGCTTAAATTTCTATCAAATACTTATCAATATTGAAAGGGCTTGTTTATGGGATTTTAGAAGTTGTAACAAGTAGTTGATTCGACTTGTGATCGAGGTAACAAATGTTGTTGCAAAGTTAAGTGATAGATATAATATTCAAATAATGTATAATGCTAACTGGTCTATACCCTAATTAGTATAGGTTTAGGCTTATCCCGCACTCTGTATTAAATAGGCATCCACAAATCAATTTGTAGCTATTGCAATGAACTATGTTTCAGCATCAATATTAATTACAAGATTTTCACGAATATCGCCAAGATCTAGGATAATACAGGGAGGTATGATAGAAAACCCCATAATCTATTTAATATAAAAATAATGTTATTGTCGAATATTATTAAATAGATGGAGGTCAAATATTGAGGTTCTACCTATTATTCATAGGAATATTTACTGAGTATATAAGGGGTTGCTACATGATTTTCCTGATTAAGGTACGTATTTTTCGTTAAATTTATAATAGAATAAAAAGTTATTTCGAATACAACATCCATCTTACGTAATATTATATGGATTAGTCTATAAAGACATGAACAAGTATAATAGGCAAGAAGAAAAAGGAAACATTAATAGATATCCTTAACTCTATATTTGACAAATTAATGATTTGTTAGAAGGTTATATGAAAAACATACGCTAGAAAAACCACATTACGCGAGTAGGTCCAAGTAGTTATTATAGGTGTTAGCGACTTTAAATAGACTTTGTAACGCATATATACTCTCTATAAAGGCTTTATTAGCCAGTTTCGATGCGTATCTTCGACTGTAATGACTCGAATTTGAGAATAATTGATATATTTATTGGAATAATATTGATTGCAGTGAATTTAGTCAACTTTACTTACAGTAAAGTTGACAATACTGACCGCAAGTTGAGTGTATTGTTTTGTGAGTCCATTGTATTGACTGAAAGTCAAGTATAGTATACATCCACCTCGGACTAGGGCACGAGCCAAGCAATTGACCATACAAATCACTGTGTAGACCGGCTAGCGTTCTACCAAACCTAGAACAATACATCAACCAATTTGAGTACAGTACCAGTTACTTTGACCACAGAGATTCGAATCGACTACGTTGCAACGATAAGACCTACCTACATTAATTATTGTTTATTAATTTAATCACAAATAAGCTAAGTAGAAGAAGAAGCTACTTTCCGGTTACACTCTACGTTAAACGGTGGCTAAGGTAGAGGATATATTCTTACAAAGAGCCTTTGTTAGTACTACGTTAGTTTACAATAGTAGGAAAACAGAAAAGACTTCTAGATTATGTTAACTCAAAATGGTAATCTGTAAGTAAAAAACGGTATATCTATTAAAAACACCAAGAAATCTTTGCGGATTCCTTTTTTTTTTAAAAAAAAAACATTATAATTAAATGTTGCAAGTTTTAAATAGACAAGTTGGTAAATAGTTAAGTTAATATCATTTAAAGTGTTACTACTACAAAAAAGACTAAGTCCCACACCATTTAATCATCAATAACAAACGATTTTCGACTTTACCTTTTACATTAAGTCTTTTCCTTTATATTACCATTTCCCCCTCTCTTGCGCTAATTTCATCGTTGAACGCGCTAATTCGACCAAAAACATCAAAAACAGCTTGATTACGCCAAGAAAGCCACGTCGCACGACCTCAAAATAAATCATCAAGTTTTTACGCCACTAAACCAAATTCACTCCACACTAAACCACCGAGTTCTACGCTAACTAAAACTTTAAAATGGAACCTAATAAAAAGAGAATGAAGGCAATTGACGGCCTTGGGCCCCTTTTTAACAAGCATTACAATAAAAATCTATAAGGGCTAAATGTTGAAAAAAACTTAACAGGAAGATACTTAGTTAACTTCATCGTCAATTATATCTTCGATTAAGACGGCGGATAAGACTTTAACTATGGCGACCGATCTTTCTGTAAATATTGTAACTTTTTTAACAACTGAATTATTAATATGTGAAATTCGATTTAAGAAAGGTTAATTTAATGTTAAAGTTGAAGCTTAAATGAGGAGAAGTTTACATACTAGAAAAAAACTGTTCAAAGCTAATATAGACTTTTTTTCATTTGGTATAACTTAAGGAATAATCTTTAGACTTACCATGTAAATAAAAAGGCATTAAAAGCCTTTAACGTTCTTCTACACATTTCAAGGGACCCCCCCTTAATTTTTAGTTAAGTTGGGCCTTTTTATGCGCTGACGATAAAAAAACTCTTAATTTATTCGGTGGTTCAACACCGTTACATAGTATCGTGGAATACACTCTTAATGGCGGCAGAGCGCATAAAGCAGCGGCTTCCAACGCGGCAAAAGTTATTGACGTTGGTGCTATCCGATTAATTAAGCAAAATCACCAAGTTCCTCAAATCTTTCCTGCGGACAAATTCCTCTTACCCCTTAATCCTTCCCTCAAAACCACCAAATCATTTAAAATCACTAAATATCTTAAAGAGAAGCTTCCTACATCAGATACGCCTACACGTGCGAGCATACCATAAATCCTACTACAAGAATTTACCCTTTGGGTCAAGTGATAGGTAACTACCCTTATCATTGCAACTTAGAGGTTCCAAGGCTTAAATTCATAGGAACTAAAATCAAAGACTGGAATAATTATCGTAACCTTTTTCTAAAACCTATCAAAATAGTTAATATTAATTATAAGCTTTTTAAAAACTTTGCGAAGATCTGTAATAATGTAGAGAAGCATAATGGAAAGCTTTAAAACCTCTTCAACACGAGAATGATACCTTTTTTGAACATTTGAAAGTGAATAAAGGTCCCCTTTTCTGATTTTTACTTATAATTTCCTGGGAATCTTATATGTTACGTTAAGGATTATTACTTGATTTTCCTAACGAAAGTAAAAACTTTTCGCGAAATTTATAATAATATACAAAGAAATTTCAAGTACGACGTCTACTTTATGTCATATAATACGGATTAGATTATAATTAGGTGGACAAAGATGATGGTTAAAAAGAAAGAGAAGGAAATACCGATAGATATTTTGAACTAAATACTTAATAAATTGATATGATGTTAACAAGTTATAGAGGAAGTATACTTTAGTGAAGCAATGTTTCGCGAATAGTTACGGGTAATAATTATGTGCGTAAACACGTTTAAATGTATTTTATTATATCTAAATACCATTTGCAAAGACTTTTTTCGCTTTTTATAGTTCTCTTTTACGATTGTAATAGCACTTACGATAAATTCTTTTGCTATATATTCCCGAACTAATAAATTCCACAATATAGATGAAGAGAACCTTGTAATAGTATACTACGTCGATTGTAAATACGAGCGACCCTAGTGATCAAAATATGGTTTAAGGCTTTCGGATTAAAATTTATAAATATACTAGCGTTAACGAAGGCAAGATTTTAATAGACTTGTTAACCATAAATATTCTTGTCTTAATAATAGCGAAAGGTATTATATTTGCAATAACTCCGGTTATAATTAGACTTTTACCCTTGAGTTAAACGTATTGATGAATAGGTGATATATTATATTTAGTATCCTATTGAATTCAGTTAAGATTACTTGCATTATATAGTAGACTTTAATAGTAAAGAAATTATTAACAATGATGATGCTTTTAAGTAAATTACGTGGTATAAAGATGTTGTTTCTGGCGCGTCACAGTAATTGGTTGACCATATCTTTTTGTACCGCTTAAGTGGCGAAGACCTTTACTTTTGCCTTAACTAAACTTTTAACCTATTACATACCTTTAAACTTTCTTATTGTTATGCGTACCTCACGTTTTCAGGTATCATTCTATATATAGGGGTAGTATGATACTTAATATAAGGCTACTCGTAATAAGTTGTATTGCGAAGGGAAAACACTACAATTATGGAGATTAACCATTAAGATGTTGGTAAGGCTAAAGTTGGTTTCGGTGTAAGCGAATAATTATTTTTACCAAGAATAACAGTTGTTTGGACAATTGTTGAGTGGATTACGTTCCATATTCTTAAGTCCTATACCCTCTTTTTTAAATTACTTAGAAGACATGAGAATTTTCAGCATTAAAGTCGACGTTAATATTAATAAGTTGTTTAAGAATAGCTAGAGGTTTCCCCTTGATTTTAAGTAGGGGTGTTTTTTGTTTTATATTTAGAGCTTAAAGGTAACGGTGTTAAACTTAGCAGAGTTAGAAATGAGTTAATTATACAGATGTTTCAATTATAGTGGAATCGACAGGCTATATAAAGTCCTCAAGTCCACAAAGCACAAAAACATGGAATAATTTGCTTTGGAGGCCATTGAAAAACTTTTTCTTTATTGACAAACGCATGCCTTAGTTCCTAAAGATTCAATTTTTTTTAAAAAAAGGCAACAAGGATTTTAATTGCGAAATATTTCTTGATGTATTTTATTTGGATAATAAGTTTTTATTTTACGTTATTGACTTTTTAACCCTTTTTTTCAAAGCTAAGTTTTTTAAGTTATTATCGATGAGGGATAGATAGGAAACATTCAGGATATTATGGGTTAATATGTATTTATGTTTATCTAATGTCA
This sequence comes from Anisogramma anomala, assembly GCA_038502455.1. Taxonomy (NCBI): domain Eukaryota; kingdom Fungi; phylum Ascomycota; class Sordariomycetes; order Diaporthales; family Gnomoniaceae; genus Anisogramma; species Anisogramma anomala. Next base: position 39,484,407 of record JASMMZ010000002.1, read on the forward strand.
TTGTTTATGGTACTGGTACTAATTTTACAGCGGTGGAGTTTTAAACGAACGCTAAGATAATGGGAATCCAATGTAAACAGATGTTTGTTAAGGCTTATAAGAGTATTAGAAAAATTGAGAAAAACATACGTGCTACTTCGTAAAACGTATAATATTTTCACGCTGAAGATTAGAAGCTTTATGAATTAGCAGGAACATCTTTAGATAACGGTAAAAGGTCTAAATAATATTATGAGCCTTAATAGCCTGGTACCAACACCATGAGTTTTTATAGTATATCCATACCTGATAAGTAAACTTCTTTTGTTAGTAAATACTTAAAAAATCCATAGCATACGGTAAGGCATTGAAGGAATTGCGGAAGGAATTGGTACGACGTTGAGTTAATAATGTCCCTAATACTAGAAACGGCCTTACTAAGATCAACTTACTTGTTTTTCCGTTGCGAAATAAAGTCTTCGTATGACGGGAGCTGGATAAATATGATGGTTTTGTTACAGGCTAGTGCTTAGCTAGTATTACTGGTGATCCAACTCTGGCAGTTTTACACGCTCCTGCGATGCTTTAGAGCAGGAAGGAAGCCGCTTGAAGATACGCTACCTCATGTTATATAACTGGAAAGAGGGTTGCATTATTTTAACTTCATAGCTGCTTCCTAGCCGGGACTTTTCTTACCCTTTTTTTTTTATCGAAGTTTATAGATAAAACCCGACCACCTTAAACGATAGCTTTGGCTTTAGTCCCTTTACATATAAACCTCGATCTTTTCCTAACGGTGTTTAAGTTATTTTTTAGCGGCTATAACTTAGGTCTATGTTTTTATCCTTCGATCTACCGAATACAAACCCCTAAGCCCTAAAATAATTCCTCAACATACGTGTTAGAAAGTAATTTTAAAGGGCCTTAACGGTTAAATACTATCACCTTACGATTTAACATAAACATTTTACCTACATTTTACGTGTAAAACCTATTAAACGGGATTAAGCCGCTTAAAAGTACGTTTTATATTTGGAATAACGGAATATTAACTCGTTAAATGCCTTGATAAATATAATCTGATAACTCGAAATTATCGGCACACCTACATCCTCAGGTTAACTTCTTCCTTAGAAGATTTCCCCTACGTATGCCACGAATGACTCTGCTATTATACCGATTTTCATTAAGGATTGTACCGGCTCTTTAAATAACAACGACTCAAACTTCTTTACCTCCGATTATTATACTAGCGCCCTTTTTGAAGGGCGTTAACGACCTAAACGTAAATCTTTCAATTAGCCGGTTAAAATTTCCGATATTAAGTTACGATTCCCAGCATGAAAAGTTACAATAATACGTAAATTACGTCGGAACCGAAAATTTATCGAAATAAAAAAGGATTACTTTTACGTTATCTTTGAATAGTTAAAAGGCTTCACAAAAACTATTATAAAAAGTTACTATATCAGCGAAGGCGACAACGGCACTAACGACCTCGACGCCTTTATAGTTATATTTTTACGCTTATTACTACGACCTTAACGCGGCTAGAACAGTTATCATTCGGCTTACGAGTATAAATTGGAGAACTTATAAACGATGTTACGTTTTTTTTTAACGTTTGGTAAGTCTAACTCGCGAAAGCTAATGGTATAACTTGAAAATTCGCCGCCAAACTCGTTATTTTAAAATCATCTATTAATAATGAACTTAGTAATACGTTACTCCCCCTCGCAATACCGGCGGATTAAAATAAATAAGTCGTTTACATTTAACTTATCTACGGACGCCTTTACAACTTTTATACCTGTTACGACGATATTAATATTATTATTATCGGTGGCGCCTCCTGTAATGGGAACAACAACGGTAATGCACCCGTTCGGGATAATTAGGGCGATGTTATTATAACTAGTGTAAACGCTTTTCGAGCCGTTTTTAAACGACGCGCCGCCCAAGTTAATCACGCGAAACTTTTCCGTTGTAAAAACCTCGGGTTATACTTATATTATGATGCGAACAACTACCCGATCCGTACCTGCTTATAGGACCCGGCGTAACGCCCGAGCGTCTTTAACGTTAAATTTGTTATAGGATTTTATTTTCTTTCAGCCGAAAACCTTATCTATTTAGAAAAGGGGAAAGCGTAACTTTTATATATAGTTGTGTATGAGAGTTAGAAAGACTTTAATTCGACTTAATAACTTTGTTTTAACTTTTAAACAGCTTCCAATTTACAATAAATTTACTTTCTAATTTTATTCGTTTTATTTTAATCTTAATAAATATAGGTTATAAATGTTATAACGTTTCGAAAAAAAATAGTTTATTAACCTTTTAAAATTACCGTGCTTTTTTATTTCCCTACAATAATTTGGAAAAGTTACGTATTATATATCCGGTTTTCCCTTGAAATTTATTTTCTTTATAACATTTTGAAATATTGAGTTTAATGAATACCGCTACCGAATATAAATTCATATCGTTTTATCTTTATAATATAACGTTATTTTAGGTAAACCTGAAATAAAATATTAGTATGTTATTTACGACGTCGTAAAGTATATATTACTTTTTAAATATACCGGTAATTACCGCGTTTAGGAGTGGGGGTTCAAGCCCATTTAAAAAGTGTTAAAAGGGGTCGGCGCCGCTATATTACACGTTATCCTACGATAGGCCCGTAAGAACCGAGCCGTTATTACGCAATTCGTTGCCGTTTCCTTCGAAAATATTAATGAAATACTCGCCTCGAAACCACTCGTTTCCGTTTACAATAAACTCACCATCAATCTTAAAAAATTCGCGTTTTTATTCGATAAATCCCTTAACAACGAACTATCCTCTTAAAGCTTGAAAGCGAATTATGAAATCGTCATTCGTACAGATAACCAAATCTAACCTTTAAAAGTACTGTGGAGTCCTTTATACGGCATGTTGCGTAAAAAGCTCCTTATATTACGTTAATCGAGTTATTCGATTCAGGTTATATTCGAATAGATAACTTCTTAAAGTAAGCTTTAATACTTTTCGTTAAAAGACCTATAAAAAAATTACAATTTTATGTCAACTACCGTCGACTTAATATTATTTCGAAAACAAATTGTTACCCGTTTTCTTTTTTAAATTTTTTTTTGTAAATATTTCTCAAATTAAATATTTTACCACGTTAAATGTTAAAGTTACTTTTTATAAGCTTTGTATTAAGGAAGAAGACGAATGGAAAACTGTATTTCGTATACGTTTCGGACTTTTCGAGTAATTTATCATTTTATTCTACCTTTTTAACGTTTCCACTACTTTTTAACAGTATATTAATAATTCGTTACGCTTTTTTCGATATTTATTATTTCGCTTATTTCAATGGTATCTTTATTCAATTCAACGGCATTTTCAACAAATATATAACTAAGATTAAGTAAATCCTTAATGCTTTAAGTACCGCAAAATATAATCTAAATATTTTCAAATGCGAATTCGGCGTTTCAAGAACTTAGTACCTAAGATTTGTTATCAAATTTATCGTTAATATCTGTATAAACCTAAAGATATTACGCATTATCCGGGAATGAACGGCTTTTACGACGATTTTGAAAGTATAGGGTTTCCTTAATTTCGTAAATTTTTACCGTTATTTTATTTACGATTACTCAACAATTATTAAATTACTATTTTAATTAACCCATAATGATACTCCTTTTCGTTAGTGTTTTAAGAAAAAGGCTATTTTCGAACGGCTTAAGTTTTTCTTTTTCTCCGAACCCGTATTCGCTTCATAAGACCCTGACCGCGATACTTTTCTTAAAGCTGACTATTCTAATTGAGCCCTAGAAGACTGCCTTTTTCAATACGACGACTATAGCAACCTACACCTAATAGAGTATTAATCCCATCGTTTGTTTTTCACCGAATATAACTACAAAATCTATAATAAAAAATTACTCGGAATTATAAGTTGCTTAAAAATATAGAACACGAAGCTCCGAGGTACGACGCGCCCGTGTATAATCCTAACGGATTACAAAAACTTAAAATACTTTATAACTATACAATAGCTTTCCGAACAACAAGTCCGTAAATTTCAAAGCCTTTCGCAATTTCGCTTTGGATTAATATATAATAAGTAAGAAATTATATATAACCTGATACGTTATTATGATGAATCCAGTATATTTTAAGGGCCTTTTGGATTTACCTTAATTTGGCCGAAATTTTCAATTATTACGCCTTAAATGAGTCATTTCCGAGCCGTTTTTACGTACGTACGTTTTCCAGCTAACCGTCGCCGGCGAATTAATTTCAAAAGGCCTTCAACGTTTTACTAACGTCAACCTTTAAAGCTATTAAAATACCGTTATTATATACGATATCACCTACCTCCAACTAGTACGTACGGTATATATAAGCGACCGATATTTCCTAACGGATATATATACCGACGATAACCGCACGTTAAAAGTTTTAATTTCACAATATTTGGTAAACGACGATGAAATTTTAAGGTTTTACAACCGTATTTAGGTACCTGTTTACGGGTCGTTTACTACCGCGTTAATTTAAATTACCTACTATTTACTTTTTATTGGCTACCTAAGCTGCGACACTATTATCGCTATTCTTTTTAAAACGTATTTTCAATTAAGCTTATATCTTATAATCCATCGCTTTTTCCGTAAATACGACGTTTATAGCCGTACAACCTATTAAAGACACCGTCGAAAGGGGTTTTTCAATCTCTTTTCAATTTCTGAATGGATGTGAACCAAACTTTCCGTTGATTTTATAAATAATCTACCTTAGAAATACATTAATTACCTACGTTACCTCATAAGTATTATAAACCGGTTCAAAAAATCGTTACCTTTGAGGTTATAACTATTATAGACTTTGAGACTTATGTGAAACGGTTTTTAAATTGCTATTAACGATTTTACGACCTAATTGAGGTGAAATAACGCTTAAACATTACCTTTTACTCCAAAACCGACGGTATCACCGAACGCATAAATTAAAAGGTTTTTACGTATTTATGTTTATTTGTCATTTACACGTAATTCGACTAATACCTTTTATTACCCGATTATGAAATGATATTAAATAATGAGGATATAACTATTATAGGTATTAACCCGTTTTTATAACGTATAGTTATTACGTCGATTTTATATAATTAATATAAAGTTTTTTTTGTTTCGGCTATAAAATTATGCGTAAGGGCTAAAAACTTCGTTTAACGGATTCGCGAAGTTACAAAATTCGTATAAGTCGTAATAGCGGCTACATAATAGCGTATAAAACAAGCCGCTAATAAATGGCATTTCCATTCGAAACGTTTTTGAATCGGCGATAAAGTTGAACTTTTCTTTAAAAATTATAAACTAAATAATTTTTTTTAAAAAAAAACTTAAGCTAAATTTACGATAAGTATTAAGTAATAAGTATAATCTACTTTCACGTTATTGAATTTAATATACCGGGCGGGAAGTATTCCCGATTTCATATAAATTAATTCGTTCGAGCCGCTTCAAATCCGCTCCTAAGCCAGTAGACTCGAAAATTTTGACTATAAGTTATAATTATTAAAAACGAAAACGGTAAGGTAAAACCAAAATACCATGTTAAAAGCATATTACTAATCTGTAATAAACCCTAAGTCAGACGTACCCGACTTTATACCTAATCGAAAAAATAGGTTTTAATTGAGTAGGTAGGTTATATACACTTAACGTAAAGGCCGTTTTTAAACTTTTCTAATACCGTAGTATTCGATACCTTTAAATCGCGTTATAGACTGGCTAAATATAACGATAGGCCTTTACGCCTAACCCGTAGGTGGGTATAATTTTACACCTCATTTTACAAAATAGAACAACGCATAAGCCCTTAATAAATGGGTACCAAATAAACGTATTGATATTGATGAAGACATAGAACGAATTACTACGGACGAGCCTACTTAAATATATCTTCGAAATCCTAGTTTAAGTCGGTACTTAGCATTATTCTACCTATTTTAATAAGCTAGCTTAGTTTAGAATTTATGCGACCCAGCTTAGTATTAATACGCTCTAAAACCTCGACAAGCTTTTATATTGCTTTCAATTACTCCTCCTAACTACTCTTTAACCGCGCCCTTTACGTTCTCACTTATCTACGATAAACCTACCTACGTATTGTATTCCTTATTCATTAACTATACAGCCTGTAGGCCCTTAAATCGTACAGAAACAACGGGGATAAAACCCCCTTCGCCTCGGGTATTAACCTTACTATACGTAATGCGACACACTTTTCAGCCTTTTTGGCGGCGATTACCTAAGTTTACACGTTTCTAACCGCTCATTAACACCTAAAAAACGGCTTATAAAACGTAGACTTACCCCAGTCCTAAGAGTTGAACACCAAACACGTTTTAAACAACTCTATAATAGCTTTATTTATATCCGAATTTAGATCTAACGATGTATAAATATAACCAGAATTACAACTTGTGACCATAACGTAATAAAGGCGGTATCAGGCTCTAGTATTTAGCAACTTATTAGCAGCTTTTTCGTAGCTATTAAAACCACTTACCCTTAGTCTTTTGACAAAATTTTCTGGTATTATACGTTGTCCTATAAATGTATTCGAAATATGTATGTTAGTGGATTTTATCGGGGTATATGTCGATGGCTCTTAACGCAAGGAACTTTATATTCGTTAGAAAGGACCAAACAGCACCGGAGAATATAACCTATATTTCTAATAGCTTTGTTTACCCTAGCGGCGAATTAGGAATTTATTTTAACGATACAAGAGGATTGTAGGAGTATTAAGATTGTGAAATAAGTGCTGTATTGATGGCAAAAGATATTAATACTATACAAAAATAAGTTAAAGGTTAAAAAACAAAGGAAGTTGTCTTTTGTAATTAGGAGTTTAGGAATTATTTATAGGGGAAGGAAAGGCGTTAAAGTACCTTTCACGTAATGTTGACCTAACACCTTTCATACGGAGCTGTATTTTTTGGAAAGCGCTTTTACCTTCCATATATTTGCGGTGTCATATATAATAGTAACAAAAAAAAATGGGGAAAGGGATGCCAGGGGTGTTTTTGAGGGTAATGTTACAGGCTAGTTCCTGGCTAGTATTACCAGGGATCCAAACTTGGTAATTATACACGCTCTTGCAAAGCTATAAAACAGGGAGGAAGCCGCTTAAAGATACGCTACCACACGTCACATGAATAGGGAGAGGGTTACATCATTTTAGCTCTATAGCCGCTCCCTAGCTGAGACTTCTCTTCCCCTTCTTCTTTATTAAGGTTTATAGACAGAATCCGACCACCTTGAGCGACAGCTCCAGCCTTAGTCCCTTTACAGGTTTATATAAAATCTTAAGTATTGTTAACCTTAAAGTAATTATTGAAACTGTTAACGGCCCCACGACGTTTTGTATAACCCAAGTTCAGCCTTATATTAGCGCGATTAACGATAGTAAAAAATATCATTGAGCTAAAAAAAAAAAAAAAAAGTCAATACGTTCTTTTACCTCCCATTATCGATAATTTAATAAAACGTCGCTAGCGCGGACAACGATTAAAGAAGGGAAACGTTAAGGACGAGGAATACTTTTCGGGCTGTATTTATAATACTAATGAGGTAAAAAAAAAAAAAAACGATTAATATTTAGTTGTAATTCTTTAGAGATGAATTATTATTCAAACCTTCCGCACACTTTTGAAAGAAAATGAAGGGGTCGAGATTGACGGATTCTTGATTTGAAGAGTTGTATAATTTGTATTTGAAGTAGACTTTAACTTGTATAAACCGAATATTACGATTTTTAAATTAAAGGTTATACGTAAGGTTAAGGGTAAAACTGCGAAATATCTATATGAAAAGTTACGTTTAATTATTCAAGGATATGATGATTTAAAAAAGATTGGATTTTTACGAAGTTGTTGACGATTTAGAAAATTAATCAATATTTGGTAACTGTTTTAACGGCAAATTTGCTAGTTGAAATTGAAGGGAAGTTTACTTTTACCGGCCGCGATATAATATAAGCGTACACGTAATCAGCGATCGAATTATAACGCATTGTATTACTGTAGTTATTACAGGAACTGTGTATCAAACACGTCTTAGGGACGGTAATACAATATATTAAACCACTATAATGATTGATTGAAATAGGTGTTTATTATGATTAAACCTATTAATCGAATTTGAAGTCAAAATTAAGTATAGAAATTTTAATGTACGACCTGTATTTGCTGTTAACATAAGAAGAAAAAAATCAGTTTAGTAGGTATATAAACCAATAATATCTTTTTCATTGAATGTTTTGGCTTTATGGTATCAGAATAGTAAGTAATTTAGGATTAAAAATTCTGTAATTATAATCCGATCGCGACTTTAGCAGAAGGTAATAAACTTAAGTTTAATGGATCATTAATTCGTATGTTCAATATTGATAGTTACATTTTTTTTGTTAATAGAGTTAAACCGAAAATTTAGCCACAATTGAAAAAATTAACGTAGACAAAGTTTAACGATATTTGGAATAACGTGCCCGTAACAGCTATATCTCTAATATATGCCAACCGGACGCCTTTTATGACCTATAGATTACGGTATAAGTATAAAACCCAACGGACGAAAACTCTGACTGGTTAAATAAGAGGCTAGAGTAACAAGTTCGAAACCTTAACTGAGGGATTGGTATAATCCTAATTAACCTGTCGAGAGCCAAATTAATAATCTTTACGGATGGATTTTTTACGAATAATAAAAACTTATAGTCACAAATCGACTGTCCAATAGCCTTCATTAATAAAGACAAATGAAACAATAAATTTAATATCGTCAAAAACGTGATTTATCATAAATTCATTCAATACAAAGAAATTACACGAAATATAATAGATTCAACGGTTTACAGTATAATATCAGGCTTCAATAAAAGTATAGTCTTATAAGAAATACTTCGCATCATCACTAAGTATTCAAATATTCTTTTTTTTTTCGGTAGTAATTTATACCGATTCGAGGAGCATGTTCGAATGCCTTTAAAAACTCGGAACTACCAGCGAAGAACGTTTAATAATCTATGAAATATCACTTTTTAAAACCTATAAAGGCAGGGATATTAAGTGTCATAGACTCCGGCTGTTGTCTATTTAGTCTATAGGTTTACGTGACTGTATATGTAACGGGATATACAGTACCCGGCCCGGGCGCGGTTCGGGCGCGGTCCGTAGGTATTATGTATAAGGGCACGTGAAGGGATTCTTACGGACCATGTATATAAGTCTTATACGAATAACCTTTGTAGCCTTTTTTAGTCTTTCAATACACCTTAATTGTAAACTTCATTTGGCACATAATAAGTTTACCATCGTAGGTCGCATTATAACATACAATTAAGGTCTTTTTTATCATTCCGACAATATATTACTTACAATAGACAAATCGATAGCAGATTTTAATAAGTTTACGTTACACTTTAGCGTCATCGGAAAGGATACGTTGTTGGCGAATACCTAATCTTCCACCTTTATAAATATACCTCTTACACTTTTAGAGACGACTTAAGCCGATATAACTCGTTTACATGATATTATAAGTAATATCGCATTTATTTTAAAGTAAATATAATAGCCTAGTCAGTTAATGTCTGCTTTCCACCTGAAGTTCAATTTCGTACAGGTTATTGTTAAAATGTAACAATTTGAAGCCAACTTAACGGTAACTCGTATTGGTTTTTTAACGTTCAGGGGTAGCAAAAAACGATATAACTAATCGGGATTCAATACATCCGCCTTGAAGTAAACGACGACGCGTTAAATAATGAAATTTATACTGAAGACGGATAATATGTGAATCGGAAAGGGCTAATATACATTCCTTTATATTTAAGTTTATTATATGCCGGTTATAAATTAAGCTGTTACGACATATTATGAGGCTGGCAGATATGTGGGAATTTACGATACGAGTAAATTCTTCGACTATATTAAGTCTATGTTTAACAACTCTTATCGTACTAATAAGGCTTTATTTATGTTAAAGGGATTATTTATGAATGATAAAGATTTATAGGTACCGTTGTCTATTAGATTCGAAATATTATTAGTTTAAATAAGCGGTTTAGACTGGTTTTCGGCCATTAAGTGTAATTACCCACGCTTTCGCATCTCTACGTATTCGAGACAAATTTATCACGATAAACGTTAGTCGTATCGATTATGTCGCGGCTTTAGCAAAGTACCGAAAACTTATAAACAAGTTAAAGTTTTTAAATTTAAACGACATTTTGGTCGATAATTATCAAAATCCATATAAGTATAACAATTAGATAAAGATATAATTATAACGGAAATACATGACTTTTAAGTATCTTTATTGAAGGGCCGCGGTAATTACGGCTAGCTATTTTAATAAACCCATTCGATATAAGCTTAAAACTAAAAACTTTGGATAACGTGGATAATGGCGAAGGAACACCGGGTTCAATAAGTTATAGGGTGTTACTTACGTTATATCTCAACTAACTATTACTAACGCAATTTTGAACTCCGCCCGGCTTTTCCTTTGATGTAAGTATATATGACCCAAGTCAAGAAGATAAATAAAGATTCCCTATTAATAACAACGGGAAAAATCTAACTTCTAAATACCATTTCGTTTAGAACTTACGTAGCTTTAACGGCGTAGTTGTAAGATTGAATAAAAAATCTTTATTTCAATTAAAATACGTATAAACGAGGATCTATTCTATATCCTTATATTTTTTAATAATACATACTTTTTTAATATTTGAGTCGATTTTAGATATAATTATTATTATATTATAAGCGAAACTTTTGTATAACGGTTGAAGGTAAAATAAGTTTTTTTTCTTAAAAAAATCGATATAATATTATATTTAAGACGGAATATCCGTATTACCTCAATAGTTAAAGTTCGCATGAATGTTGATAAATTGTTAAACCTAATATTGATATATATTATTCTCTAAATAAGGTAGGATATAATCTTTAAAATATTATTAGTACGATATTTTCGAATGTTATTAAACGTTAGCAGTAATAGTTTAGTAGTTGATAGTTACAGAGAATTAGTTATTAATATAATAACAATACGCTTGAAATAGAGGGATATTTCAAATATCATAAAATTTATTTTGAGTAATTTTGTAACCCAATTTCAACGATCAATGTATAGTAGGTGGAATTTATTACAGTTATGTTTCATTATAAGCTTTCGTAAAATGACACGGATCTTGTAGTTGATAGCGCCGACTACTGTAGAAGAGAAGAAAGATTAGTTATATATTTTATCCAAATTAGTAAAGTTCCGCGACATGTTCGACAAGGAGAAAGTAATAGCTTTACCTCCGTACTAGGGAAAACTAGATTACTATATTTACATTAAAATAAACGAAAATAGAATTTTACCGGATAAACTACAAGAACTATTATACTTAATGTTAATAAATCAATTTTTTTAATTTCGGCGTTAAGTTACTAGATTAATTAATAAGGGTTAGGTTTGCGTAAGTTTTCTATTGGCTATGGTACCGGTATTATTAATTTCTAAGCAGGGGAGAGGGGATATCAGTTTTATATATATTACCAGAATTTGAATAAAATTACCTAATAAAATCGTTTTCCCTTGCCTTTAATCAAGAAAACCCTACGGGTATTGTCGAAGTCAACGTAATTGACGAAGTTGAATATTTAAGCGGCTTTTTACAATATTCATGTTATATGCGTATAGGAGAAACTAACGGCTTTTTGTATATATTTCGGCTTATTTCAATAGTTCATTACCTCCTTTGGGTTGGCGTAAATTCCCGTAACGTTTTAAAGGTGTATTAAATATGTAATAGTAAATATTTTTGATAATTTTATTACGACTTACATTAACAACCTTTTTGTCTTGTTTTCTGTTACCAAATAGGATTATATAACAAAAGTTCGCGTAATTTTATAACGTCTTCTTAATACTAGGTTGAATCTTAAAAACGTGTAATTTTGTGGTTAGGGGGGTAAAATACTTTAGGTTTATCGTAACGATCGGCTTTAGTATCCGTGTCGACCCTGAGAAAGTCCAGGTTATTCACGAATAGAAATCCCCGCGTACTGAACGAAAGATTCGAAGTTTTTTGGGGTTTATGAACTTTTATTAAAACTTTATTAGAAATTTCACCGAATTAATTAATCAATTGACTTGTTAGACTTACAAAATAAGGAATTCGACAAGTTCAAATGGATTGGGAGAAATATGTATTTCGAATATTGAAAAATATATTCGTTATAATTTTAATTTTAGTATATTAGGATTTAAATCAACTAATAATAATGGAAACCGATTATTTTGGAATAGCTTCAAGTAGTTATTTGTTGTAAAGGGATAAAAATAGCATTTTAAAGTCGGTAATGTATTATTTCGTACGATTAACGGATGCGGAGCACAATTGTATTATTTACGATAACAAACTTTTCGCAGTGATATCCTATTTAAAAGCGTGGTTATCAGAATTTCAAAGGATCCGTACCATGTTAACTATTTTAACGGATGATAAAAGATTAAATTATTTTGCTTCTTTATATTTAATTTAGGAATATGAAACTCGACAAACCAAGGGGTTTTCGTTTTTTTAATATTATTTAAGTTACTAGCCTGCGACTTACAGTACCTGTTTAAATACATTAATAAGTTAATTATGAGATTAATCCGAAATTCAGGAACTTTATACGTGAATTTTTTTATTTATTCTTATATTTATATCAAATATGGTAAAAATCAATTTATATATTATGAAAAACTATATTATGGCGAGATATACGAATAAATTTGTTTAAACGAAAGTTTGGTTATTGAAGTGCGAAGATATATACCCGGAGGAACATCCGGAGGATTTCGCAACGTTAATGGTAATGGGTTCGCCTGGAGTCTGGCCCGCGTCTATATCGTCGACTTTAATAACATCGGGGGATACCAGAGCGTCGATGGCTATAATATCGCCCCAGGCCCGGACCGCGTTAAAAATATCGATTTTATTAGTATCGGACGCATACTGTTGAAATAGTATTGCATGCAGTACAGTAGGTCAACTTTACTTACAGTGAAGTTGACTATACTGAACTTCAAGTTGAGTGTATTACTTGGTGGAGACTTACCACATTGGGTGTAAGTCGAGTACAGTACGCTCCACTTCACTCTAGGGTACGGGCCAAGCAATTGACCATACAAATTACAGTGCAGACCGGTTAGCGGTCTGCCAAACCTATAACAATATATCTGCCATCTGACCACGCAATAATACTGTTACTCCGACCACAATTCGAATCGACAACGTTGAAACGTCTAAAGCCCTACCAATCCTAATTATTGTTCATTTTGTTAAACACATATTAGCTAAGTAGAAGAATAAGCTATTTTCTGGTTGTTGCGCTTTATGTTATCGTCAAAGTAAAGGAAAAATTATTGCGAAAAGCCTTTACTACTATGTAGTTTCTATGGAAATACGCAAAGAAGACCTTTTAGCTATGTAGTTTCTACGGCAAACTAAAGGTAACAACGGTATCGTTACTTAAAAACACCAAGAAATATTTATTAATCTTTATTTAAAACGTTAAAACTAACTGTTAGAAGTTTCAAAGTTCGGTAAGTTAATAAACGGCTAAGTCAATAATACTACGGGTGCTACTACTACAAAAAAACGATTGAATCCTTACGCCAAATAACTACAACAAACAACCTTCGCCCTCTACTACCAACAACAACCTTCGACCTTACCCTCTACACTAAACCTTTACCCTACTCTATCCTTTTCACTCCCCACGCTACTTTAATCGTCAAAATCGCTACTTTAAGCAAAAACACTAAGTTACGCCGCAAAAGCCACGTTATACGATCTTATGCCAAGCCACCAAGTTGTTAAGTCGCTAAGTTCCCACGAAACTTTACCCCAAAACACTAAGTCTCTACGCCCATAATCACCAAGTCCCTCACCCTACGCGCCCTAAACGCCCTACGTAAACTAGTACGCTAAAATGGCTACCACAAACGAATGCCTCGAAACTATCACCAAACCTACCAGTAAAAAAACAATTAAGACCCTCGGATACTTCTTTACCAAACACGACAATTACGACCTCTGGGGACAAGATATAGATAAAGACTTTACTAAAAAGCACCTTACTAACTTCGTCGGCTAGTACATCATTAAACACTATAACGTTAACAACCCTAACAACGACTTTATCAACTTCTGTAACCTGTTTAGCAACTAAACCACAGATATATAAACCTTAATCCAAGAAAGGATTAAGATAAAAGTTAAATCAAATCTTAAGCACTAAAGGGTTTACATACTAACTTAGGGAAATACAAAACTAATATAAAAACCCTTCAACTTAGCTCAATTTAAAAAATGCCTTTAAAACCCACAGCTTAAGGAAAAGGATACTAAGGAACCTTAACACCCCTATACGTGATCCAAGGGATCTCTAACTTACCCTCAACTAAATCAAGCCTCTTTACGCGCTAACGATAAGAAACCTATTAACCTGCTCGGTAATTTAATACCTCTACGTAATAGCGCGAAGTATGCCCTTTACGGTGGCAGAATGCGTACATCAAAGGCCGCCAACGCGTCCAAAGATATTAACGGTAACGCTTTACACCAGTCAATTAAACAAAAACGTTAGGCCTCCAAAAACCTTTTGGTACCCATCGCCCCTTAATAATTTAGTTGTCAAACCCCTTAAAACCATTTCCCATTTACATTCGTATACATGCGAGAGCCTACTACAAGTCCTACCATAAAACTTTACCCTTCGGGCTAGGCGACTAGCAATTACCTTTAACACCATGCCTTGAAAGCTCCAAAGCTTGATTTACCAAAAAAAAACACCATTTAAAGCTGAGATAACTATCGCGATCTTCTCCTAAAACTTATTAAAATAATTAACATCAATTATAAGCTTTTTTATGGACTTCTTCAAAATCTAAAACGATTAAGAAAAGTATAACGGGAAGGTTTACAACTTTTTCGACTTCAAAACAATATAATTTTTAAACATCTGTAAATAAATAGAGGTTTCATCCTTAAGTTTTCACTTACTATTTCCCGGAATCTTTACAAGGCACGCCAAAAATTATTAACTAACCTT
This sequence comes from Anisogramma anomala, assembly GCA_038502455.1. Classification (NCBI taxonomy): domain Eukaryota; kingdom Fungi; phylum Ascomycota; class Sordariomycetes; order Diaporthales; family Gnomoniaceae; genus Anisogramma; species Anisogramma anomala. Next base: position 39,499,561 of record JASMMZ010000002.1, read on the forward strand.
CATTACTTAAGCTATCACATTTCGTGAAATTTACGATAAAATAAAAGTCTACTTCGAAAACTACATTTACTTCTCGTAATATTACACAAACTAGGCTATAATGAGGTGGAATATAATAATAGTGAAGGAGAAAAAAGAGGAAACGCCAATAAATATCCTTAATCAAATGTTTAACAAGTTAATGTTATGCCAAAAAGTAATAGAGAAAGCCCACGTTAACGAAGCTACACTTCGTAAATAGGTACGAGAAACAGTTATAAGCATTAACGAGTCCAAATACACCCTATAACGCTCAGATACCACCTGCGAAGGCTTCTTTAACTAATTACGTTTCTCGCTTACCATAGTAATAATGCGTACACTAAACTATCTTGGTATATATTCCCAAATCGGCAACTTCCTTAATGTGGATAAATAAAACCTTACGATAGTTAATTACATCAACCGTAAATACGGGCGCCTATAACGCTTAAAGTCTGGTTTACCGGCTACAAACTGGAGGCAATAGCCATGTAAACGTTAATAAGGCCAAGATTTATGCGGACCTATTAACCGCAAGCACTATCGTTGTAATAATGAAAGAAGATATTAGATTTATGGAAAGTCTAGCTACTAGTTAACTCGACCCCCCCCCCTCCCCGCCACCGAACGAAATAACAAAAAGTCAATATATTACGCCAGATACCCCATTACCTTTAAACAGGACTACTTAAATTAAATTGAAAACTTCGAAGGAAACGAGCTAATTAATAGTACCATTACTCTTAAGTAAATTAAGTAACACGAAAATACTACTTCCAATACGGCTTAATAACTAGTCAACCACGCTTTTTTATACCGTTTAGGTGGTGAAGACCCTTAACTTTACCCTAACCAAGCCTTTAACCCTTTACATACCTTCAACCTTCGCGATCATTATACGAACTACACGTTTTAAGGTATCATTCCAGACACAGGGGCAGCAAGGTACTTAATAGGAAGCTATTCGCAACATATAACACTACAAAAAGAAAGTACTACAACTACTAAAATCAATTATCGCGATACTAATAAGGCTAAAGTTAGCTTTAAACCAGGCGAAAAACTATCAACACTGGAGATAACGGTAATTAAAACTATTAAAAGAATAATTATTTTTAATATCCTTGAATCCTCTACTCCTTTTTTACTTTATTTAAAAAATATAGAGACCTTCAGCGTTAACGTAAACAATATAGTTAAAAACGGCTAAAGGTTTCCACTCTCCTTTAAATAGAGGCACTTATGGTTTTATCTTTAAGGCTCGGAAATAGTAGTATTAAACCTGAAAAAGCCGGAAATACGTTAATTACACCAGCGCTTAAACTATCCAACTGTTAACAGGCTGTATAAAGTCCTAAAGTCCGTAAAACATAAAGATATGAATTAAATTTGCTCTAAAAGTTTTGAAAAGACTTTACTATTACTGCTAAAAATATACCTAAGCCCCCCCGAAAAAATAAATTTACATTGAAAGAAGATAAAAACTTTCATTACAAGATTTTCATTAAAATATTTAACTTAGATAATAAACCTGTTTTCTACGTCGTTAACTCTGTAACCTCTTTTTATGAAACTAAGTTTCTAAAGTCTCTTTCAGAAAAAGATACATAGGAAACACTAAAGATATTATGGATTAATACGTATCTGTAACCACTTAACGTCGTCGTTTATGATACCGGCATTATCTTTACGGCGGCGGAGTTTCAGGAAAATGCCAAGATAATAAGTATCCAGTATAAATAGGTACTTATAAAAACCCACTGGAATATTAGAAATGTTAAAAGGGTATACGCCCTACTTTACCAAACGTACAATATCCTTACGTTAAAAATTAAAAGCTTTACGGATCCGGAGAAACGCCTATAAATAACAGTAAAGGGTCTAAATAATACTATAGGTCTTAATAGCTTGGTACTAATGCTATTGGTTTTTAAAGCGCACCTATACCTGATAAGTAAAACTCAGCCTTCGATAAGTACTTAAAAACGTGTTACGGCCTATAACAAAGCTTTGAAGGAGCTACAAAAATAATCGGCACGCCGTCGGATTAATCAAGCCCTTAATATCAAAAACGACCCTATAACAATTGACGTACTTGCTTTACCGTTATAAAGTAAAGTTCTCGTATAGCGGGATTCGAGTAAATGGGAAGGCCCGTATAAGATATTAAGTATCGCGAATTTTGAAGTGGTTGTTAAAATTTCTAACGGTCCTATATCCTTTCGAACTACGCAAATTAAGCCTTACATTAGGGTTACTAACGATGAAAACCCTTAGGTCAAACGACTAAGTTAATACGAACCTCTTTTACCTATTATCGATAAACCGATAGAATGCTGCCGGCGCGGACGACTTCTGAAGAAAAGGAACGTTAAAAAGAAGGAATATACACCAGACCTCATTTATAATACTATTTAAATAAGCAGGGGGAAAAGAATAACGAAGACTTGGTATTAAAGCACCGAGCGTAAAAGATTATCAAAACCTTCAGCAAACCTTTTCAAGAAAACAATAAAGTCGAAATTAACGGTTTGTTAACTTAAAAAGTTATATAATTCGTACTGAAAACCGACTTTAACTTTTAAAACCTAAATGTTACAATCGTTAAATCAAGGATTGTTTACAAGGTTAAAGGTAAAATTACGCGGCGGCCGTACGAAAAATTACATTTAATCGCTTAAGGATACGGTAATAAAGATAAAGATTGGATACCTACGTAGTTGCTAACTATTTCGGAAATTAGTTAACGTTTGATAACCGTAATATAACGCAAACCTTTACATAATTAATAACGAATTTATAACTGATCGTATTGCTGAAACTGCTATAAGGACTCCATGTTATATACCCTTTAGGCACAGTAATACCATGTATCAAGCCACTATATAGCTTAGCTAAAATAGGCGTTTATTAGTTCCTAATTTATTAATCGTGATTTAAATTCCAGCTAACGATAAAGTCTTTAATATACGACCCGTATTTTCTGGTACCGCAAAAAAAGTACTTCGGCATAATAGGTATGTAAAATAATGATACTCTTTTCGTCGGAACAGCTAGTTTTGTAATATTAAAATAACAGACGATTAAGGATTTTAAGTTCTCAAATTATAGGCCGGTAACGACGCTAATGGAAAACAGTTAATTTAACCTTGATAAATCGTTAATCCGCATACTTGGTAATAATATCGGCCTTAACTTTCGTTAAAAGGGTTAGGACGTTGTTTTAACTACAATTAACAAAACTAACAAGGTCAAAGCTTAACGGTACTTGAAATAGCGTACTCGAAACAGTTAAATTACTACCGTATACCAACCGAAAGCCTTTTAAGACTTATCTATTGCCGCATAAACAAAAAAACTAACGGATAATAACTTTAATCGACTAAAAAAAAGGCTCGAGTATCAAATGCGAGAATTAAACCGCGGAATTGATATAGTCATAATCGACCTGTTCAAATCCAAATTAATGATCTTTACGAAAAGGTCCTTCACAAATAATACCGACTTATCTTTGAAAATCGGCTTTCTAATAACCCTAGTTAACGAAAATAAACGAGAAGACCAGTTTAATATTATCGGCAACCTAATTTACTAAACCTCCATCAAATATAAAAGAATTATACAAAACTTGTTAACATCGGAGGTTTATGGTATAATAACAGACTTTAACATAGGTATAATATTATAAAAAAACCTTAATATTATTACCAAACAGCTAAAGATTCTTTCTATCCCGGTGGTAATTTGTACCGACTCGAAAAGCCTTTTTGAATACCTTTTAAAACTCGGAACCACCAGAGAAAAACGCCTGATAATCGACGTAATAACACTTCGTAATACTTACGAAGGGAGGGAGATTTAGGAGTTCCAATAAATCGATAAAAAGGATAATCCTACAAATTCCATAACGAAGGCGGCACTAAATAAGACCTTAAAAAGGTCTGCAGATAATAACAGGCCAACTATACATATCGAGGGCTATATTAATAAGCCGTCCAGAAAGCCTAAATCACCTAACTGCGGATAGGGATATACTGGAAAACTGGAAAACTGTCAGGGGATTAATAATGGTATTTATTTAAGTGGCATAGTTAAAGTAAAGGCTTGCAAAAGCCTATAGTGAAAAAACTTTTCGTGGGAGTTAATAGACTCGGACCTCGGAGTAATGGAACAATTAAGGCCAAATAGGGTTAATTTACGTGCAATTCATTATTAAAGTCAACTGGAATTGACAGGGGTCTAGCTAGTTATCGAAAAGATTGGTTAGCTATACTAGCGTATACGTACAAATTAAAAACCCACCAGTGTTAAAATAGTATTACTTACAGTATAGTATGTCAACTTTACTTATAGTAAAGTTAACTATACTAAACTGCAAGTTAAGTGTATTGCTTTGTGGAGATTTACCGTATTAGGTGTAAGTCGAGTGCAGTACGCTATACTTTACTTTAGGGCAAGAGCCAAGCAATTTGCCATACAAATTACGGTGCAGACCCGCTAGCGGTCTGCCAAACCTAAAACAATACATCTACCATCTGACCACGCAATCCTACTGTTACTTCGACCACGATTCGAATCGATAATCTTGCAACGTCTAATGCCCTACCAACAGATACCTTATTTTCGAGCCGAGCGTCGTCATGAAGTTATAGGAATAAAATATGGTAAATTACCAGTTATATATAATTCGTTTACTAATGATTACCGAAGATAGTAAACGTTTTCAGACCGAGACAGGATATTCAATATAAATCGCGAATTAAAATATCGACCTAAGGGCTATGTCACATTAACGTAACCGTTTAGAATTATCGAATTGAAAAGTGTAAACGACGAAGATTTCATAATAAATTTACGATTCGTTTATTGTAGGTTATCTGAATTAAAACGTTTCATTAAAATTTTTAACGGAACTATTATCAAAAGGAAATAGTCGTCAATATTCGACGTTAATATTATATATATATATAGTACAACTGTATGAAGCTTCGTTATACCTTATGACAAAATCTTTTTTAATATATTTTTATCCTATATGCTTATTGGTTTTACATTTTTATCGATTTTATTGTCGACTTATTAGTTACCAATAACGTTTTACAATATTTATTGGTTTTTACAAATTAATTATCCAAATTAACCGAATTGAAATTTATATAGTTTATAAATGACGAGGCGTATACGATGCGTTTTCGGAAGATATAATAGCGATTTTATCAATTTCTGGTTTTTATTATTAACGATCGCGGATCGGATTCAACAGATATATTCTAAACGACTTTATTTTTTAAGTAGATGTTAAGTAAATTTTATTCACGATATACACACGTAAACAAACGTCGATACCAAATAAGTTTATTGAAAGGTTTAAAAATATCTATGGATTATCGTCGCTTCTTTAAACTCAAATAAGTATTGTATTTTCCGCTTTATTGATTTATATTGAACGACCGGAAATTAACGAGTACTGGATTCAGTGTAAATATTCTAATTAATTAATACGAAATATTGTTTATCTTTAGAGTAAACGGAAATATCAAGTCGTTTATTAATTTGGTAAAACAAGCTTTTATATTTTGAATATACTTACGTAAAGGTACGAAAATAGTTGAAACAATAATAATATATATTTAAGGATAAATTGAAATAGCTATGAACTGTCGATGATGTCCGGCGAACCAATAAAAAATGATTAAATAAATTTAAATTGATTAACGTAATATCACAATTTACCGCTTTATGAAAAACCTCGATTAAATATATAATTAATACCGGATTATGAACGTTTTAAACATGTTTAATTTTATTTAATACATTTTTAGAAAATAACTTATGTTTTGCGTGAATTTAGTTATACGTATGGTTATGAAACCCTTTATTCATAGGTTTTATCCGATATTTATCCGGGACTAGTCTTCGTAACGAACGACGCGGGGAATAATATATACGAGAAATTCGAAGCTTAGAATATTTTCATTACAGAAATGGGGCGAGACTGTATGAGTTGAATATTAGTGAATAGAAAATATTATGATAGGTCTAAATAAAAGTTATGAAAAAATTACTAGTATACAATAACCCTAAACAAATTTAAAATGAAACAAAGGGACGTCCAGTTTTATAATAACACGATATTTAGATATCGTTGTTGAATACACCTTAAGTAACTTATATAAGGCGAGTCTCCTTTTAATCGATAATATTATAATATGGATAAAAAAGGGTAAAATTTCATTATTGTTATAATATATGACGATAAGTGAAGTCGAGTATATATTATCCGGCTTTTTCGAATTAGTATTCGTGTTGGTAGACCTTAGACGTTTCAACGTTTTCGATTCGATTGATCGAAGTAACAGTAGTATTACATAGTCAAGTAGTGGATGTATTATTCTAGGTTTGGTAGACCGCTAGCTGGTCTGCACTATAATTTGTATGGCCAAGTGCTTGGCTTGTACCCTAGAGTGAAGTGTAGTGTGCTGTACTCGACTTATACCCAATGCGGTAAGTCCAAACAAAGCAATACACTTGTAGTATGGTCAACCTTACTTGAGTTAAGTTGACCTATTACACTGCATACAATACTATTTCAACAATTCGATTGTAAAACAGCTTTTACCGAAAACCATCAAATTTTATTTATAAGTTATTATTATTATTATTATTATTATTATTATTATTATTATTATTATTATTATTATTATTATTATTATTATTATTATTATTATTATTATTATTATT
>JASMMZ010000002.1:39506432-39619330 GCA_038502455.1 Anisogramma anomala
ATTATTATTATTATTATTATTATTATTATTATTATTATTATTATTATTATTATTATTATTATTATTATTATTATTATTATTATTATTATTATTATACTTCAAATAATAATGCTGATAAAATTGATTTTTTTATTACGATTAGCTTATAGCGTGGGACGGGGCGGGGAAAACAACTTTTTAAACGGAATATAAAGATTGTAATAAATTAATTTATACCTGTGTATTACGGTCGATATGGGTACGGTCATCGACCTGTGTACGGTTTACTCAGTTTATCCGCTTTTAATTAAAGTTATTAAATAGGACGCGGGTGAGACGCAGATAAATGAAGGGTTATTACGGTTGGGTTTTAAACGCTATTTCCTATATGTTATAGGCCATAACATATAGTAATTATAAAAATATAAATCACGTAGTTCTATTATTTTAACTATTTAGGATAAACCTGCGAAAATGTACGTAACGTGAATAAAAGAGAACAGAGGTAAAAATGTTTTGTACTAATACGCGATTAGCCAGAAACGTCCGATTACGATAAACAGGCGAAATAATTAAGAAAAATATGGGAGTTTTTGAGAACAACGGGCCCGAAATGAAAGGACGGCGAAGGCGTATAATGAAAAGTGTAATAATTTATACCGCATAATAAGTAAAGACGTTTTGAACCTGGGCGATATCGCGGAACCGGGTAAATTAATTGACTTATTCGAAAAAATTAGGTGTAATAACAGGTTTATAACCCGAGATATTACTTTAATGTTTATAAGCAGGGGATTAAATATAATTACTGTTGGTAGGCCTTAGATCCTTGTAATGTTTTCGATTCGAATCGTGGTTGAAGTAATAGTAGTATTACATTAGTTAGGTGGTGGATGTATTGTTCTAGGTTTGGCAGACTACTAGCTGGTCTGCACAGTAATTTGTATGGCTAATTGCTTGGCCCGTGCCCTAGAGTAAAGTATAGCGTACTGAACTCGACTTACACCTAATGCGGTAAGTCTCTACAAAGAAATATACTTAACTTGAATTTTAGTATAGTTAACTTTACTATAAGTAAAGTTGACCTACTATACTGTATATAATACTATTTTAATACTGGCGGCTTTTTAGTTTGTACACGTACGTCAATGTGGTTAATTAGTTTTTTCTGGTTGTTACTAAGTTGCCTCTTCGTTAACTAGCTTAACCCCTGTTAATTACAGTTGATATCCATACTAAATTGCACCTAATTGCATGAAAATTGATTCTATTTGACTATAATTGCTCTGTTTCTCCGAGGTCCGAGTTTATTAACTTTCACAAAAAAATATTTCGCCACAGGCTTTTGTCAGCCTTTACTTTAACCGTTCCACTTAAACATATCACCATTATTAATCCCATAACAGTTTTGCAGTCTGCCAGCACATCTCTATCCGCCTTTACGTGATTTTGTATTTCCGGGCAGCTTATTAACATAGCCCTCGATACGTATAGTCAGCCTATTATTGTCTATAAACCTTTTTAGGGCCTTGTTTAGAGATTCCTTCGTTATGTCGTTAATAGAATTATCCTTGCTATCAATTTATCGAAACTCCATAATCTACCTCTTTTCGTAGGCTTTACGAAGTGTTATCACGTCGATTATCAGGCGTTTTTCATTAATAGTTTGGAATATTAAAAGGTATTTAAAAAGGCTTTTAGAGTTGGTGTAAATTACCACCGGGATAAAAGAAAATTTTGACTACTAAAAGATAATATTAAGGGGTTTTATAGTATTTCACCTATATTAAAACTTGTTATTATACCATAAACCTCCGATATTAATACGTTTTATATAATATTTTTATATGAATCAAAGGATCAATAAATTACGTTATCGATAATACTAAATCAATTTTTTCGAATTTTTTCGTTAATAAAGGTTATTGAAAAGACAACGTATAAAGATAAGTTGGTGTTATTTACAAAGGGCCCGTCCGTAATAATTATTAGCTTAGATTTTCAAAAATCGATTAAAACTATATTAATTTCATGGTCTAGATTTCGCATTTGTTATCCGAGCTTTTCATTGATTCGATTAAAGTCTTTACCCGTTAGCTTTTGTGTTTAAGCCGTGAGAAAGAGGTAGTAAAAGGTTTTCGGTTAGTATAAGGTAGTAATATAATTGCCCTGAATACGCTATTTTAAGTACAGTTAAGCTCTAGCCTCGTTATTTTCATTAATTGTGGCCAAAACATCGCTTTAGCCCTTTAAACGAAAGTTAAAACCGGTATTAATACTAAATGTACAGATTAACTATTTATTAAAGTTAAGTTGGCTATTTTCCATTAACTTCGCTATTGGCTTGTAATTTCAGAACTTGGAGTCTTCAATCACCTGTTATTCCAGTATTACAAAGCTAGTCGTTTCGACAAAAAGGGTATCATTAATTTACATACCTACTATGCCTAAATCTCTTTTTTACGTTACTAATAAGTATGTGTTATATGTTAAAAACTTTATTATTAATCGTAATTTAAAGTGCGAGTAGTAAATTTAAAACTAGTAGATACCTATTCTAACTCATTCATATGGTAGCTTTATATAATATATTACCGTATTCAAAGGGTAAATAATACGGAGTTTTTATGGTAATTTTAATAATAAGATTCGTTGTAAATCTGTTATTCATTACGTATGGGCTTATTTTATATTACCGTTATTAAACGTAGATTTTCCTTTATTTTTGGTTAGTAAACTTGTTGTTAAAACGACTACTTAAGGATTCAGTCTTTACCTTCATTACTGTTGGAATAGTATTACATGAAGTGCAGTAGGTCAACTTTACTTACAGTAAAGTTAACCGTACTGCAAGTGTATTGTTTTGTGCGGACTTACCGCATTGGATGTAAGTTGAGTGCAGTACGCTATACTTCACTCTAGGGCACGGTCTAAGCATTTGGCCATACAAATTACAGTGCAGACCGGCTAGTGGTCTGACAAACCTAGAATAATACATCCACTATCCAACTACTGAAATAATACTGTTACTTCGATCAATCGAATCGATAACGTTGCAACGTCTAAGGTCTATCAACACTAATTAGTGCTTGCCTGCTAGGTTAAGCACAGATAAGCTAAGTAGAGGAAGAAGCTACTTTCCGGTTACGCTTTAAGTTATACGACCGCTGTGGTAGAAAAAATATTCTTGCGAAGAGCCTTTACTGTTGCGTCGGTTTTTACGGCAGTAAGTAGAAAAGACTTTTAGGCTGCATCGGTTTTCACGGTATCTTAGAGGTAACGATGGTATCGCTATCGAAAACACCAAGAAATATTTATTAATCTTTCTTAAAGACGTTAGGATTAACTGTTAGAAGTCTTAAAGTTCGGCAAGTTGGAAAATGGCTAAGTTAGTATTATTACGGGTGTTACTACCGTAAAAGGAACGACTAAGTCCCTACAACACAACAAATAACCTTCGCCCTTTACCACTACCCTATATCAACACAAACCTCCAACCTTACCCCCTACATTAAAAATTTACCCTAATTTACTTTTTTTACTCCATACGCCACCTCAATCGCCAAGTTCGTTACTTTAAACGAAAACATCAAGTCGCGCTAAAAAAGCCACGTTACGCGACCTCTTGCCAAGCCGCCAAGTTGCCAAGTTCACACGCGACTTCACGCCAAAACACCAAGTCTTTACGCCTAAGATCACCAAGTTTCTCGCCCTACACGCCTATCAAGATGTTTAGCATAAGTCCTTACTTTTAAGCCATCACTGACCCCGCCTGGAAAAAAACAGTCAAAAACCTCGGAACTATTTTCACTAAGTTTTACGACGAATAACTCTGAATTATAAACGTTAACAAGAACTTTAATAAAGCTTACCTAACAAATTACATTGGCTAGTACATCCTAGAAATAAACTTCGATAACGACTACAGTTGTGGTACCCGCGCTTTTTAAGACTTTCGCAAGTTCTTTAGCTATTAAACTCTTAACATATGGAAGATAATCCAGCGTTCAGTTAAAGCTAGGCTTAAAAAGAAGGTTATACACCGTAGTATCTATATTCCGGTTGAAACACTAGTAAGACTGGAAAAACCCCTATTTAAACTGGCTTAACAAGAAGACTGCCTTTAAGATACTAATTTTTAAAACCTTTAGGAAAAAGGAAAAGGGGTTAAGGGATCCCAACACCTACATATACGCTTCAAAAGATCTTCCTTTTAGCTAAGTCAAGCATTTTTACGCGTTAACGATAAGGAACCTGTTTCAATACCACCACGTGACAGCGCGGAATACGCTTTTAGCGGCGAAAGAGCACGTGAAGCAACAGCTGCCAACGCGGCTAGAGGCATTAACGTTAGCGCTATATACCAGTCAATTAAGAAAGATCGTTAAGCTTTCCAAAACCTTTAAGTACCAATTGTCCCTTAACAAGTATACCGCTAAGACCCTTAAAAACTTTTTTCCTTTAAATACACCTACGCGCGCGAACCTACCACAAATCCTATTATAGGACTTTACCCCTCGGGCCAGGCGATTGGCAAATACACTGTGCTTCGAAACCTCCAAAATGTAAGCCGCCAAAAAACACTAACCAAACCTGGGATAACTATCGCGGCTTTTCTCCAAAACCTGTTAAAATAGTTAACATTAACTACAAGTTGATGAAGGACTTCGCCAAGATTTAGGATAATATAAAAAAGTATGACAGGAAGCCTTATAACATTCTAAATATTAAGATAATGCCTTTCCTAAATATATATAAATGAATAGAGGTCCTACCTTTTGATTTTTACTCATTATTCCCCGGAATCCTCACAGGTTACACCAAAAACTATTAATTGACCTTACTGACGAAAGCTATAACGTTTCGCGAAATCTACGATGGTATAAAGAGCTACTTCGAGTATGATGTCCACTTTACGCAATAATATACAAATTAGGCTACCATGTGGTAAACCATATTAATGGCGGAAAAAAAAGAGGAGGAATTACCAATGGATGTTTTTAATCAAATGCTTAATAAGCTGATGATATGATGGAAAGCAATGTGGAAGGTCCATGTTAGCGAAGCTATACTTCGTGAATAGGTACAGATAGTTGATATAGGCGTTAGTAAGTTCGAATATGCCTTACAACGCCTAAATACCACTTGTAAAGGCTTCTTTATCTAGTTGCGTTTCTCGCTTACTACCGTGATGGCACGCACATTAAATTCGCTCGGTATGTATTTCTAAGCCGGCAACTTCTTTAACGTGAATAAGGAAGAACTTACGGTGGTTAACTACGTCAACCGCAAATACTTACGCTTATAACACTTAAGGTCAAATCTATTAAATTCGGCTCTAAACTGGAGGTAAAACCTACGTTAGCGTTAATAAAATTTAGGCGGACCTGTTAACTATAAGTACTATCGTTGTGATAATGGTAAAAAATATTGGATTTATGGTAAGGCCAGCTGCTGGTTAACTCGTTACCCCGCCACCAAACGTAATAATAGGAAAGTAACATACCACATCCAATACCCTATTACTTCAGAGTAAGATTACTTAGACTAGGTTATAAATGCTAAAGGTAATAAGCTAACTAACGTCGTTAACGCCCCTAAGTAGATTAAGTGATATGAAGATATTACTTCAAATACAGCAGCCTAATAACTAGCCGAACATGCCTTTTTGTACTATTTAGGTGGTGAAAACCTTTACCTTTACCTTAAATATACCCCTAACCCCTTATATACTTTTAACCTTCGCGATCGTTACACGAACCATATGTTTTAAGGTATTATACCAGATACTAGGGTAATAAGGTACTTAATAGGAGGTTATTCGTAGTATGTGACACTATGTAGGGAAAGCATTACAGCTACTGAAATCGATCGTTACGATACTGGTAAGGCTAAAGTTGGCTTTGACCCGGGCGAACAACTATTGTCACTAGAGACAACAATAGTTTAAACTATTATAGAAGCAATTACGTTTTATATCCTTAAGTTCCCTACCCCTTTCCTACTTTGTTTAGAGGATATAAAGACCCTCGGTGTTAACGTGGACGTTAACGTAGACAAGCTACTTAAGAACAGCCAAAGGTTTCTACTCGCCTTTAAATGGGGGTATTTATAGTTTTAATTTTAAGGCCCAAAAACAATGGTATTAAACCAAACGAAACCGGAAATACGTCAACTATACCGACGTTTTAACCGCATAGTTGTTAACAGACTATACAAAGTCCTAAAGTCCGAAGGGTATAACGATGTGGAATATTCTGCCTTAAAAGTTACTAAAAGGCTTTTCTACCACTATAAAACGTATACCCAAGCTCCCCTGAAATTTAAATTTACATTAAAAGACGATAAAGACTTTAACTACAAAATCTTTATTAATGTGTTTAACTTGAATAATAAACCTATTTTTTACTTCGTTAACTTCTCAACTTTTTTCTAAGAAGCTAAGTTTTTAAAGTCCCTTTCGGTAAAAGATATGTGGGAAACGTTAAGGATACTGTGGATTAACATATACCTGGATTTACCTAACATCGTCGTTTACGATACCGGTACCAACTTTACGACGGCGGAGTTTCAGGAAAATGCTAAGATAATAGGTCTCCAATACAAATAGATACCTATGGAATCCTACTAGAACATTGAAAAGGTTAAAAGAATATACTCCCTACTTCGCCGAACGTATGGCATACTTACGCTGTAAATAAGAAGTTTTAAGGATCTGGAGGCACGTTTACAAATGGTAGTAAAAGGCTTTAATAACACTGTAGGCCCTAACGGTCTAATGTTAACGTTGTTGGTTTTTGGAACGTACCTATGCTTAACGAGTGAATCTCCGTTTTCAGCAAGTACTTAAAAACGTACTAAGGCTTATAACAAATCTTTAAAGGAACTATGAAGGGAATTAACACGCCTTTAAGTCAATGACGCCCTTAACATCAGAAACGGGCCTATAACAATCAACTTATTTGCTTTACTATTATAAAGTAAAGTCCTTGTATAAAGGGAGCCGGGTGAATAGAAGGGGTCGTATAAGATATTTAGTATCGTAAACTCTTAAGTGGTTATTAAAAATATTAACGGTCTTATGTCTTTTCAAATTACCTAAGTTTAACTTTATATTAGGAGCACTAAATATAAAAACCTTTAATCCTTACAAGTAAAACGACTAAACTAACACGACCCTTTCCCACCCATTATTAATAAACCGATAAAACGCCACCGGCGCAGACGACCCCTTAAAAAAAGATGTTAAAAAGGAGAAATATACACCAGACCGTATCTATAATACTGCTTAGGTAAACAAAAAAGAGAAAGATAACGAAGACTTAACAGTAAAACTTAGGGCATAAAGAATTATCAAAACTTTCGATAAACCTTCGAAAAAAAGCGATAAGGTCGAGATCGACGGTTTACTAACTTGAGGTGTGGTATAATTTATACCGAAGCTTAACTTTAACTTTCAAAACCCGAATATTACGGTTTTCAGGTCAAGGATTATTTACGAGGTTAAAGGTAAAACCACGGGGAGGCTGTATAAAAAGTCACGGAAAATCGTTTAAGGATATAGCGATAAAGGTAATAATTGAATCTTTACGTAATCGCCAATAATTTAGAAGATTAGTTAATGCTTGGTGGTTACCCTGGCAGCAAGTTTATTAGCCAGGATCAAAGGTAAGTTTACACTTAACGGCCGTGATATTACGCAAACTCACATATAGTTAGTAGAGAATTTACAACAAATTATACTATTAAAATTACCATAGGAACTCCGTGTTATCTACCTATCAAAAACAACAATACGGTATATTAAACTACTATATAGATTAGCTAAGGCAAGTATCCACTAGTTTTTAACCTACTAGTCGTACTTTAAGGCTCGGTTAGCGATAAAGTCTTTTAAATACGACTCGTACTTATTAATAACGTAAAAGAAGGACTTCAGGTATACAAACTAACGATACCTTTTTCGTCGAAATGACTAACTTTGTAATATAGAAATAGAAAAAGATTGAAAAACTTTAAATTCTGGAATTATAAGCTGATAATAAAGTTAACAGAAAACAACTAACTTAACTTTAATAGATGGTTAACTCGTATATTTGATATTAATACTGGTCTCAACTTCTGTTAAAAGAGCTAAGGCGTTATTTTTATCACAATCGAAAAAATTAATAAGTTTAGGGATTAACGGTACTTGGAATAATATATACAGGGTAGCTATATTTCTACCTTATACTAACCGAAAGCTTTATACGATTTATCTATTACGACACAAGTATAAACACCAACAGATAAAGACTTTATTCGATTAAACAAAAGGTTGGAGTGGAAAATACGAAACCTGGATCGCGGAATTAATATAGTGCTAATCGACCTTTTAAAGGCTAAGCTAATAATTTTTACGGACAGGTTCTTTATAAACAACACCAACTTATCTTTACAAATCGGCTTCTTAATAACCTTTGTCAACGAAGATAGGCTGGAAGATCAATTTAACATTACCAGCAACCTAATTTACTAAACCTCCGTCAAATACAAGGAAATTATACGAAAAGTATTAGCTTCAGAGGTTTACAGCATGATAACGGGCTTTAAAGTAAGCATGGTGCTATGGAAAACCTTTCACCTTATTATTAGACAGCTAAAAATTCCCTTTATCGCAGTGGTAATTTATACCAACTCAAGAAGTCTTTTTGAATGCCTGTTAAAGCTCGTAAGTACCAGCGAAAAACGCCTAATAATCGACGTAATAACACTCGGCGAAGCCTTAGAATGGAGGGAAATTAAGTAGTTCCGATGGATCGATGGTAAAGATAATCCTGCAAATGCTATAACGAAGGCTACGCCAAACAAAGTTCTGCAAAAGCTTGTAGATAGCAACAAACTGACTATGCATATTAAGTAATACATATATAAACCGCCCGGAAAGCCCAGATTACGTAACAGCCCATAAGGATGTGTTGGCAAATTAGAAAACTGCTAGGGAATTAATGATAGCGACCTGTTTAAGTGGCACAGTTAAAGTGGCGAAAAAAACTTTTTGTAGGAATTGATAAACTCAGACCTCGGAACAACGGAGAAATTAAGGTCAAATGGGGTTGATTTTCATGCATTTAGGTGTGAAATACACTGGAACTGACAGGGGACTGGCTAGTTGATAAGGAAGCAATTCAGTAGTAGCCGGAAAAAATTGTTTAACTACACTAGCGTACGCGCACAGACTAAAAAGCTGCCAGTATTAGAATAGTATCACATACAGTGCAGTAGGTCGACTTTAATGACAGTAAATTAACCGTACTACAAATGTATTACTCTATGTAGACTTATCGCATTGGATGTAAGTTGAGTGTAGTACGCTATACTTCACTCTAGAGCACGGGCCAAGCACTTGGCTATACAAATTATAGTGTAGACCGGCTAGCGGTCTGCCAAGCCTAGAACAATACATCCACTATCTGATCACTGCAATACTACTGTTACTTCGATCAATCGAATCGAAAACGTTGCAACATCTAAGGCCTACCAACAATTAACGGTATTTTTAGACGATTAGACGTAATTTTTCATACAGCTTCCCCGTTATCTTACCTTTAACCTTATGGATAATCCTCGACTTAAAGATCGTAATTTTTAAGTTTTCATGGTCAAAATCAGTTTTCGATATAAATTATATAACCCTTCGAGTCAGTAGGCCGTTTATCTCGATCTTGTCGTTTTCCTTCAATGGTTTGCGGTAGATTTTAATAATACCTTGCGTTCGAAGCTTTAGTGTCAATTTTTTTGTTATCTTTTTTTCCCCTGCTTACCTAAGTAGTATTGTAGATACGACCCGATATGTATTCCTTCTTTTTAGCGTTTCTATTTTTCGGGAGTAGTCCGTATCGGCGGCGTTTTATCGGCTTATCGATAAAGAATAGAGGAGGTTCGTATTGGCTTAGTCGCTTAGCTTAAGGGTCTTTATCGTTAGTAGCCTTGATATAAGGCTTAACCTACGTTAAGCGTAACCAGAAAAAGCCTCTTCTTTTACTTAGCTAATCTTTATTTAACCCAATAAGTACTAATTAGTATTAGTAGGCCTTAGATAGTTGCAACGTTATCGATTCGAATTGTAGTCAAAGTAACAGTAGTATTGTATTGATCAGGTGGTGGATGTATTATTCTAGGTTTGGTAGACCGCTAGCCGGTCTGCACTGTAATTTGTATGGCCAGTTTCTTGACCCGTACACTAGAGTGAAGTGAAGCGTACTGCACTCGACTTAAACCCAATGCGGTAAATCTCTAAAAAATAATACACTTGCAGTACGGTCAACTCCACTGTAAGTAAATTTGACATTCTGCACTGTATATAATACTATTCCAACAATTACCGTTTTAAGGGTTACTACTAGTTATTGTAATAGTACGCGTAAGTTGAATAAAGTTATAAAGAAGTTAATTTCCAAGATATATTACAAGAAGATATTAATGTTAGATCCTTTTTTAATTTAACTTTTGAGGTTTACTTTATTATATACTTTCCGGTAAACGCGGCACCCTTAGGTATAGTAAACTTGGATATAGGATATGAGTATTTCAAAATTAAAAAGGGGATCAATGTAAAATATACAGGTATTTTTCGCTTATAATAGGGGAAGTGTTATAACCCAAACAGAGGTTGGGCCAGGAAGTAGGCCAGTATGCAACACTACGCCACTAGAAAGTCTGAAGTCTAGAATTAAGCGGGGAACTTCTCTTATGTCAGCAACCCCAGATAGGGAAGGACCGATGGGACCGACAGCGGTCCAGTCGGTTATACAGAACCGATGGGACCGACAGCGACTCCAGCGGTCTAGTACTGAAGACGGTATGAAGAATAGGGATATAAGGACACGGTCAGCACCACATAGATAGTATTTCCTTCATAGCTCTTCAGTTGTCAATCTAAGTATTCAGTCTATACACCTGAATAGCCTAACGGCTAGTGATCATTCTACAGTACGAACAAACATCTTCTGATATTGCACCTTTGTTACCTCTGCTACCTTACTACTAACATAAATCCTCTGACACCTTCTATTTACTCACGGGTATTTAGTGTGATTATTACAGGAAGCTTACTTTTGTCCTTATTATCTTTAAGTATAAAGATTTCATTTATAATACGAAGGGGTTATAAGATATAATTAACGGTAAGATATATGGGTTCCACGGGATGATATACTGTATAAAGACGTAAATAATCGTTACTAAAGGCGTTAAATAATAATATAACTTAGGTTCGGACCGTTAAAAATATTGGTTATATTAATAGGGGGAAAGCTTATAAAAAACGAAAATATAACAGACGAATGAAGGTTATAATAATTATTAAAAAGTGGTTATATTTAAGGTTATGATTGAAGACGCGATAAGGATAGGTAGTGTAAGGGGGATTGACGAAATAGGAAAAAAAAAGAGGTTTTATTAGTTACGGTAAATACCATATTTATAAGTACGGATGTACCGAAATTAGTAACGGTTATCTGTTATTCAGCGCGTTAAAAAATGCGTTATACGATATAAATAACTCGGGATTAATAAAGTTTATACGTTATATGACGTATTAAGGGGGAGCGCGTTATATAACGTAAGCGACCTGGGGTTGAAACGGCTTATATATCATACGGTACATTAACGGACACGTTATATAACATCGGCGGGTGAGGAGCGAAACGGCTTATAGTTATACAGTACGTTAAAAGGCGCGTTATATTGCGCCGAAGGCTTAAGGTTATAACGGCTGATACGTTATATAACACGTTAAAAGGTACATTATAAGCTTACGCTTGGTTCGTACTCGACCCGCATACTAGGAGGATACAAGCCGTACTTGGTGTTTTACCAGCAAAATACTACAGTATTTACGGCTTTTAATAAAGATGGGGGTATGTTATAGACTTAAACCATTAGCTATTGAGTCTATAGGTTATGTAACTGTATACGTAACGGGATATATAATACCCGGCTTAGGCGTGGTCCGGGCGCAGTCTGTAGGCATTACGTGTAAGGGTATGTAATGTGACACGTACAGACTATGCATATAATTACTACAAGAAGGACCTCTGTAGCCTTTTTTAGTCTTCTACTGCACCTCAATTGTAAACTCTATTTGTCACCTACTTGGCATATCATTGTAGGTTGGACCATAACATTAAGTAGTTCCAATAAATTAATAACAATGACATTCCCACTGATAACACAACAAAGACATCACTCAATAAGGCCTTTAAAAGGTTTATTAATAGAAGTTGACTGACTATACATATTGAGGGCTACGTCAAAAGACTATCTGGTAAAGCCAAGTTACGTATCAGCGAACAAAGATATACTAACAAATTGAAATATTGTTAGGGGAATAAAGCTAGCGATAGCAACTTTTTTGATTGGTACGGTTGAGTTGGGGGTTTTGCATTAATTTGTGGCGAAAGAAAAATGTTTTTTGGAATTATTAAAGCTAGAATTCGGAGCCTTGGGGCAAATAAAGGTAATTAGAATTAATTTTGCTAGTTAACGAGGGCTTAATTTAGTGGTAATCGGAAGAATTGGTCAACCATACTAGCGTACACATACAAAATAAAATGCCGCTATTATTGAAATAATAGTAATTATAGTACAATAAGTTAACTTTACTTACAGTGAAGTTAACTATACTGACTGTAAGTTAAATGTTATATTTCGCGGGTCTAATGTATTAACTATAAGTTAAGTACGGTATATACCCACTTTAAACTAGGGCATAGGCCAAGCAATTAGCCATATAAATTACTGGACTAGCTAGCGGTCTGCCAAACCTATAACAATACATCAACCAATTTCAATGCAGCACCAGTTACTTCGACCACAAAGATTCG
This sequence comes from Anisogramma anomala, assembly GCA_038502455.1. Classification (NCBI taxonomy): domain Eukaryota; kingdom Fungi; phylum Ascomycota; class Sordariomycetes; order Diaporthales; family Gnomoniaceae; genus Anisogramma; species Anisogramma anomala. Next base: position 39,519,278 of record JASMMZ010000002.1, read on the forward strand.
AATCGACTACATTGTAACAATAAAGTTCTACACAAAATATTCTCTTAAGTTGACAATTTCCGCGACTGGAACGATAAATACTTTTTAAATACGTATTAAATCAATCATAAATACGGTAGGTTTAAGTGGATATAAATATTGTAAATATTATTGTCGTGATAATGATAATATATTCTGGATTTCCAGAAGATTGAATCATCGGTTCAATCGCCATCTTATTGTTAAACTTTATTAATAACATCCAATGAATTCTACCCAATATTACATTGCGTGATATAATGATTACCTAGAGTCTATTGTTTATTGAAAGTTTAAAAACAGGTTAAATGATGAATGTCAATGATGAAAATAAATCTAATAGTATGAATATATTGTTTAAAAGAAATTGAGTAATTGATCGACTATGTCTTTCTATACCATTTAATGTATTGAGATTAATATTGACCTTAATACGACAAGTAGTTTAATCCCTTCCAATTTTATAATTTTCGTGGCCGTTTTACAAAGTATACATTTTAAGTGGTTATTTTGCATATAAACGTAGTAAAATATTCCAGGAGTGGTTATTTGTAGTATATTATGTTAATATAGTAAATTATTCTTATTGCATATATGAATTATCAAAACCTTAGCAAAACTTAAGTCGACTGTAAATTTTATAAGTAATTTGTTGGAATGGTACTATATACAGTGCAGTAGATCTACTTTACTTACAGTAAAGTTGATTATACTGACTTCGAGTTGAGTGTATAGTTTTGTGTGGGCTCACTCTATTGAGTGTAAGTCGAGTACAGTAGGCCAAACTTCACACTAGGGCACGGGCTAAGAAATTAACCATACAAATTACAGTGTAAATCGGCTAGCAGTCTACTAAACCTGGAACAATACATCCACCATCTGACTAATTCAATAATACTGTTACTTCAACCAATCGAATCGACAACGTTGTAATATCTAAAACCCTACCAATACTGATCAGTTCTTATTATTTTAAGCACAGATTGGCTAAGTAGAAGAAGAAGCTAGTTTCCGGTTACGATCTACGGCTACAACGGCGGCGAGGGTAAAATAAATATTCTTACGAAAAGCTTTTATTAGTATTACGCTAGTCTACAATGGCAGGAAAATAGAGGAGACTTTTTTGTTACGTTGGTCCACAACGATAATTTAGAATTAAGCGACGGTATCGCTATTAAAACCACTAAGAAATCTTTACCAGATCTTTCTTAAAGAAGTTGAGATTTACTGCCAAAAGTCTTAAAGTTTGGCAAGTTGGCAAAATGTTAAGTTAGTACTACTGTAGGTGTTACTACTATAAAAACGACTAAGTCCTACAATTAAAATAATAAACAACTTTTAACCTTTATCAACAACGACTTTCAACTTTACCCTTTACACCAAATCTTTGCCCCTACTTTACTCTTTTTACTTTCCTTACGTTAATTTAATCGTTAAGATAGCTATCTTAAACGAAAACACTAAAATTCGCTAAGTCGCTCTGATATCGATAAATATTTAACGGAAAAACACCTTATTGATTTCGTTGGATACTTTATCGTTAATTATGATAACGGTCAAGACCCTTACCGTTTTTTCCGTAAATATCGTAACTTTTTTGACGACTGGACCATTAAAATATAAAAGGTAAATTAAAAAAAGATTGAGTCGAAGTTTAAGTTAGAATTGGAGGAACGAGGGATTTACGTTTAAATATAGGGCGTTATAAGGCTGATATAAACCTTTTTTAACCTAGCTTAATTTAAAGAATGCTCCTAAGACCTATAGCCTAAAGTAAAGAGTGTTAAGAAACCTTAACACCTTTATACACGTTTTAGGGAACCTCCCCTTTACTCTTAGCTAAGTTAAGCCTCTTTACGCATTGTAGATAAAGAACCTGTTAACCTATTCAGCAGCTTAGTATCTTTACGTAATATTGCGAAGTATGATTTTAGTAGCGGAAAAGCACGTAAAGTAGCGGCCGCCAACACGGTTAAAGGAATCGACGTCAGCACTTTACATCAGTTAATTGAGTAATATCGCTAAGCCTCTTAAAACCTTCAGGTCCCTTTTACCCTTTAGCACTTCAATTATAAACGTTAAGTCCATTACGATCCTCTTCATGACAGGTTTACCTATACGCGAAAGCCTACTACAGGTTTTATCATAGGACTTTACCTCTCGGGCCAAGCGATTGGCAATTACCCCTAACACCATTCTTCGGAGGCTCCAAGGCTTAAACTACCAAGAAACACCACTACTAAAGATTGGAATAACTATCGCGACCTACCCCCAAGACTTGTTAAAATGGTTAACATTAATCATAAGCTTTTCACAGAATTTATTAAGATTTGAAACGATGTTAAGAAGTATGACGGGAAGCCCGATAACCTCCTTGATATAAAGATAATGCCCTTTTTGAACATTTGCAAGTGGATAGAGGTTTTTTCTTCTGGTTTTTACTTACTATTTCTCGGAATACTTATAGGGTATGTTAGAAACTATTACCTAAATTTTTTGACCTGAGCAACTACTTTTCGCGAGGTTTATAATATTATAGAAAGCTACTTTGAATACGACATCCACCTCACCTCATACCATATAAGCTAGACCATTATACAATAGAGTACAATAATAGCAAAGAGAAAAAAGGAGGAAATACTAATAAATATACTTAACTAGATGCTTAAAAAGCTGATATTATACCAGTAAGTAATAGAGAAAGCTCATGTTGGCGAAGCCAAATTTCGCGAGCAGGTACGAGCAGCAATTACGAGCTTTAGTAAGTTTAAATGCGCTTTATAACGTCTAAATACCATTTATAAAGGTCTTTTTAATCAGTTGCGTTTATTGTTTACTACTGTAATAGCGCGCATATCAAACTCGTTTAGTATGTACCTTAAGTCGATAACTTTCCTAACATAAATAAAGAAATCCTTACAGTAGTTAATTATATCGACCACAAGTACGGCTACAGGTACTCTTAACGCCTAAGGTCTGGCCTATCGACCATAGAATAAAGGCAACAGCTATACTGATACTAATAAAGTTAAGATTCAAGCGGACCTAATAATCATAAGTACTATAGTTGCAATAGTAATAAGAGATATTGAATTTGTGGAAAGTTTAGTTATCAATTAACTCGACCCTCCCCCCCTCCTCGCCAAGCGAAATAACAAAAAAGGTAATGTATTACATCCAGTACTCTATCACTTTTAAACAAGATTATTTGGACCAAATGGAAAATTTCGAAGGTAATGAGCCAATTAATAGCGATAATTCCCCTAAACAAATTAAGTGGTATAAAGATATTGCCTTTCATGCGGCCTAATAATTAGCTGACTATGCCTTTTTATACTATTTAAGTGGTAAAGACCCTTACCTTTGCCTTAACAAAGCCACGAACCCTTTACAAACCTATCATCTTTGCAATCGTTATGCGGATTACACGTTTTAAGATATTATACTAAATACAAGGGTAAAAAGGTATTTAATAGGAGGCTATTCGCAGTATGTGATATTGCGGAAGGAAAGAACTACAGTTACTAAAATTAATTGTTATTATATTGGCAAGGCCAAAGTTTGCTTCAGACCAGGCGAGCAACTATAGTTACTGGAGATAATGGTAGTCCAAACTGTTGTAGAAGCGATTAAGTTTTACATCTTTTAGTCGCCCACCCTTTTTTCATTTTTTCGGAGGATATGAAGACCTTCCACGTTCATGTCGATGCTAACGTAAACGAACTAGTTAAAAACGGCCAAAGTGTTCCTTTCGCCTTTAAGTGAGGGTACCTATGATTTTATCTCTAAGGGTCTAAAGTACTGGTGTTAAACCTAATGGAATCGGAAATACGTTAATTACACAAGAGCTTTGACCACTTAGCCGTTAACAGGCTTCATAAAGTTCTAAAATCCGCAGAGTATAAAAATATGTAATACTTTTCCCTAAAAGCCATTTAAAAGCTTTGTTATTACTACCGAATTTATATCCAAGCCCTCTGAAGATTTAAGTTTACACTAAAGAACGATAAGAACTTTAATTGCGAGGTTTTTATCAATGTGTTCTACTTAAATAGTAAGCCTGTGTTTCATGTCGTTGACTTCGCAACCTCTTTTCACGAAATTAAGTTTTGAAAGTCACTTTTGGCAAAATATATATAGGAAATACTAAGGATATTTTGGATCAACATATACTTAGGTTTACATGACGTTATCGTCTAAAATATCGGTACTAACTTTGCGGCGACGGAGTTTTAGGAAGATGTTAAAATAATGGGTATTCAGTGTAAACAGGTGCTTGTAAAGGCCTATTGGAGCATTGAGAAAGTCGAAAGGGTATACGACTTACTTCGCCGAGCGTATAATATCTTTACACTGAAAATTGAAAGCTTTACGGATCTGGTGGTACGCTTTTAAATGGTGGTAAAGAGCCTAAACGATACTGTGGGCCCTAACAGTCCAATATTAATGCTGCTGGTCTTTGGAGCATATCCACGCCTAACGAGTGAACCTCCGCTATTAGCAAGTACCTAAAAGTGTATTACAGCCTAAGTCAAAGCTTGAAGGAAACTAGGAAGGGAATCAGCACACCGACAGATTAACAATAGCTTTAACAAAAGTAACGGCCTTATAATGATCGACGTACTTGCTTTATCGTTATAAAGCGAAGTTCTCGTATAGCGGGAGCCGGGCAAATAAAAAAACCTGTATAAGATCTTAAGTATCATAAACTTTAAAGTCGTTATTAAAATTATTAACAGTCTTATATATTTTCGAATTACATAGGTTAAACCTTATATTATAGTTACTAACAATAAAGACCCTAAAGCTAAGCGATCGAACCAATACAAATTGCCTTTACCCGTTATCGATAAGCCGATGAAACTCTGCCGACGCGAACAACCCCCGAAGAAAAGGAACTTTAAAAAGGAGGAATATATACCGGGTCGTATCTAAAATAATATTTAGGTAAGTAGGAAAGAGAAGGATAACGAAAACTTGGCATTAAATCTCTAAGTATAAAGGTGTTGGTAGGCCTTGGACGTTGTAACGTTGTCGATTCGATTGGTCTTCGAATTAATAGTAGTATTGCGTGGTCAGATGGTGGATGTATTGTTCTAGGTTTGGCAGACCGCTAGCTGGTCTGCACTGTAATTTGTATGGCCAATTTCTTGGCCAATTCCCTGGAGTAAAGTGCAGCATACTACATTCAACTTATACTCAATGCGGTAAGTCCGCACAAAGCAATACACTTGCAGTACGGTCAACTTTACTGACAGTAAAGTTGACCTACTACACTGTATACGATACTATTCCAACACTGGCGGCTTTTTAGTTTGTGCATATACGCCAGTATGGCTGACTAATCTTTCCCGGTTACCACTAAATTGCTTTCTTGTCAACTAGCCAGACCCCTATTTATTCCAGTTGACTTCTATACTATATTGCACCCAATTTCATATAAATTAACCCCATTTAGCCTTAATTGCTTCGTTGCCCCAAAGTTCGAGTTCATCAACTCATACAAAAAGTTTTTCCCCTACAGCTTTTTGCAAGCCTCTACTTCAGCTATGCCACTTAAACAAATCACTATTATCAATCCTCTAGCAGTCTTCCAGTTTATCAGTATATCCTTATCCGTCGTTACATGTTATAAGCTTCCCGGGTAGCCTATTCATATAGCCCTTAATACATATAGTTAGCTTGTTGCTGTCCATAAACCTTCCCAAAGCTTTGTTTGACGCCGCCTTCGTCATGTCATTTGCGAAGTTGTCTTTGCTATCGATCCATCGAAACTCTTTAATCTCCCTCCATTAGTAGGCTTTATGGAGTGGTATTACATCGATTATTAGGCTTTTTTTATTAATGGTTCCGAGTTTTAAAAGGTATTCGAAAAAGCTCTTTAAGTCGATATAAATTACTAACAGGATTACAGGAATCTATAACTGCTTAGTAATAAGGTTAAAGGGTTTTTATAGTGTTATACATACGTTAAAGCCCGCTATTATATTTTAAACCTCCTATACCAATACATTTCGTATAATTATTTTATACTTAACAGAAAACCAGTAAATCAAATTACTCATTATACTAAACTAATCTTCCCGTTCATTTTCGTTTACAAGGGTTATTAAAAATCTGATTTATTAAGATAAGTCGGTATTATTTGTAGAAAACCTATTGGTAAAAAGTATTAACTTGATCTTTAACAAGTCGATTAGTATTATATTAATTCCGTGGTCCAGATTCCGTCTCTAGTACTTTTACATCTTATTTAATTGATTAAAATCTTTATCCGTTGTTATTTATGTTTGTACTATAATCGATAATTCGTAAAAGGTTTCCGGTTAACATAAAGTAGTAATATAGCTACCCTAAATACTTTATTCTAGGTACCGTTAAGCCTTAACTTCGTTAGTTTTGTCGATTATAATAAGAATAACATCCTAGCTCTTTTAGTCAAAACTTAAACCGATATTACTACTAAGTATACGGATCAACTATTTATTAAAGTTAAGTTGGTTATTTTCGGTTAATATCGTTACCGACTTACAATTTCAAAACTTAAAGTCTTTAATCGCTTACTATTCCAGTTTTATAAATCTGATCGTTTTAACGAAAAGGGTATTATTAATTTATATACTTATTATATTAAAGTCCTTTTCTTAGGGTATTAATAAATACGGATCGTTCGTTAAAAACTTTATCGTTAACTGGGATTGAAAATACTATTAGTAGGTGAAGAATTGATGAACACCTTCTTTGATTAATCTATATAGTAATTTAAAATATCTTGTTACTATTTTCAAAGGGTAAATGGCATATAACTCCTACGATAGTTCTAGTAATATAATCTTTTATAGGTTTATTGTTAACTATATATAGGCTTGCGTAATGTTACTGTTATTAAGTGTAATTTTTTTTTTATATTTGGCTAGTAAACTTATTACTAGGGTAACCACTAAGCGTTGACTGATTTCTTAAATCGTTAACGATCATGTGAGGATTTAGTTCTTATTTTTATTTTCGTATTTTTAAACGATCAGTCGTGACTTTTAGTACGGTCGCCCCGTGGTTTTACCCTTAACCTCGTGGATAATCCTCGATTTAAAGACTGTAACGTTCGGGTTTTAAAGTTTGTAGTCGGTTTTTAACATAATTATATAACTCCTCGAGTTAACAGGCCGTTGATTTTAACCTTGTCTCTTTCTTTAAAAGGTTTTCCGGAAGTCTTAATAATTTTTATACTCTAAGTTTTACTGTTAAGTCTTCGTTATCTTTTTCCTTTTTACTTATCTAAGTAATATTATAGATACGGCCCGGTATATATTTCTCCTCCTTAACGTTTTCCTTTTTTTAGGGGTTGCCTACACCGACATCGTTTTATCAGCTTATTAATAACGGGTATATGAGGTTCGTATTAGCTCGATTACTTTATTTAAAAGGCTTAAGGGTCTTTATATTTGGTATCTTTAATTTAAGGCTTAACTTAGGTAGTTCGAAAGGATATAAAACTGTTGGCAGTTTTAACGACTACTTTAGAGTTTGCTATACTTAATATTTTGTATAACCCTTTCCATTTTCCCGGTTCCCATCATGCGAGGACTTTATTTTATAACGGCAAAGTAAACACATAGATCGTTAAAGGGTAGTTTCTGATATTAAAGGTATTATTGATTTGGCGGCGTATCGATTTTCGTTGTAGTTCCTTTAAAGCTTTGTTATAAGCCATAATATGTCTTTAAATATTTGTTCAAGGCGGAAATTTACTTGTCAGGCGTAAGTACGCTCCAAATATTAAAAGCGTTGGCACTAAGTCATTAAGGCTTATAATATCGTTTAAACTTTTTACTGCTATTTATAGGCGTGCCTTCGAATCCGTAACGCTTTCGATTTCTAACGTAAGGATGTTATATGTTCGGCGAAGTAAGGCGTATGCCCTTTTAACCTTTTTAATGCTTTAGTAAGCTTTTACAGGTACCTGTTTATACTAAATACCTATTATTTTAGTATCTTCCTGAAATTCCTCCGCTATAAAGTTAGTACCGGTATCGTGGACGATGACGTTAGGTAAACCCAGTTACATGTCAATCCATAATATTTTGAACGTTTTCTACGTATCCTTTACCGAAAGGGATTTTAAAAACTAGCTTCGTAAAAAGAGGTTACAGAGTTAATGATATGAAAAATAGGCTTATGACTTAAGTAAAATATATTAATGAAAATTTTGTAATTAAAGTTGTTATCGTCTTTTAGTGTAAACTTAAATTTCCGGAAGTCCTGTATATACGTTTGGTAGTAGTGATAAAGTCTTCTAATAGCTTTGAAAGCCTAGTATTTTATATTGTTATACTCTATCGTCTTTGAAACTTTATATAGCCTGTTAACAGCTAGATATTTAAAGTGCCGGTGTAATTGGAATATCTCCGGCTTTATCAGTTTTAATACCATTGCTTTCGAGCCTTAAAGATAAAACTATAAATTCCCCTATTTAAGGGCGAGTTAAACTCTTTAGCTGTTTTTAACCAGTTCGTTTACGTTAACGTTAACGTTACCGTTAACGCTGAGGGTTTTTGAATTATTTAAGTAAAGTAAAAAAGGGGTAAGGAATTTAAGGATATAAAATGTAATCGCTTTTATAATAGTTTAAATTACCGTTGTCTTTAGTAACGATAGTTATTCTCCTAGGTTAAAGTTAACTTTGGTTTTACCTGGATTATGACGATTGATCTTAGTAGCTATAGTGTTTTTCCTTCGTAGTTCCATATACTGCGAATATCCTCCTATTAAGTACCTTATTACATTTGTGTCTGGTATAATACTTTAAAACATGTGGTCAGCGTAACGATCGCGAAGATTAAAGGTATGTAAGGGATTAGGGGCTTAGTTAGGGTAAAGGTAAAGATTTTTACCATTTAGACAGTATAGGAAGGCGTGGTTGGCTAGTTACTAGGCTGTATTAGGAGTAGTATTTTCCCCGTGTCACTTAATTTTTTTAGGGACGTTAATGTTATTGATTAACTTGTTTCCCTCGAAGTTCGTGATTTGATTTAAGTAATCCTACTTAGAAGTAATGGGGTATCAAGCGTAATATTCTGCCCTTTTGTTGTTACGCTTAAAAAAAGGGTACTGTTGGAATAGTATTGCATGCAGTGTAGTAGGTCAACTTTACTGTAAGTAAAGTTGACTACTGCAAGTTGAGTGTATTGCTTTATACGGACTTACCGCATTGATTGTAAGTTGAGTGCAGTATGCTGCACTTCACACTATAGCACAGGCTAAGCAATTGGCCATACAAATTACAATGCAGACCGGCTATTGGTCTGCCAAACCTAGAATAATACATCCACCATCTAACCATGTAATACTGTTGTTATTTCGAAGACAAATCGAATCGACAAACGTTACAACGTCTAAGGCCTACCAACACTGATTAGTACTTGCCTGCTATGTTAAGCACAGATAAGCTAAGTAAAAAAAGAAGGTACTTTCCGGTTATTATACTTTGTAGCTACGGCTGCTAGGGTAGAGGAAAGATTCTTATGAAGGGCCTTTATTAGTACTGAGTCAGTCCTTAACGGCAATCTGGAAGTAAGCGACGGTATCGCTACTTAAAAACACTAAGAAATATTCATTGATCCTTATTAAAGACGTTAAGATTAACTGTCAAAAGTCTCAAAGTTTGGCAAGTTGGTAAACGGCTAAGTCAGTATTACTATGAGTACTACTACTACAGAAAAACGACTAAGTATTACGGCCTATAACAAATAACCTTCGCCCTCTACCATTAATAACAACTTTCGACCTTACCTACTACATCAAACCTTTTCCCTTACTTTACTATTTTCACCCCCTACACCACTTTAATCGTCAAGTTCGCTGCTCTAAGCGAAAACACTAAGTTACGCTAAGGAAATCCATGTCGCGCGACCTTACGCCAAGTCTCCAAGTCGCTAAGTCCCTACGCAACTCCACGCTAAAAACACCAAGTTCTCTACACTCAAGATTACCAAGTTTTTCGCTCTACACGCCTATTAATATATCTGCCCCTAACGATTACCTTAAAGCAATTACTGACCTCGCTTGGAAAAAGGCAATTAAAGCCTTAGGATACGCCTTTATGAAGTTTTACGACAATAACCTCTAGGCGTTAAATATTAACGAAAGATTTACTAAAAAATATTTTACCAACTTCATCTGATGCTTTATCTTGAAATATAATACCAGCTATGACTTTAATCAAAATTTTTAAAGGATATTACGAATGCTTTAGCGATTAGACAATTGACACATAAAAATAATTTACAAAGGGATTAAGTTAAAATTTCAATCCGAATTAAAAAACGGAGGGTCTTTATTTAAATACAAAGCGTTATAACGTTAACCCAAGCTCTTTTTAACCTTATTTAACTTAATAAATACCCCCATAACTTACGGCTAAAAGGTAAAGCTGTTGAAAAACCTTACCGCCGCTATATGCGATCTAGGAAACCTCCCCTTTACCCCTAGCCAAGTTAAACCTCTTTACGCACGGACAACAAGCCTATTAATTTATTCGGTACTCCAGTACCTCCACATAATAGCGCGGAGTACGCTCTTAACGATGGAAAAACACGTGAATCGAAGGCTTCCAACGCGGCCAAAGGTATTAACGTCGACGCTTTACACCAGTTAATTAATTAAGATCGTTGAACATCTTAAAACCTATAAGACCCTATCGACCCTTAGCATTATAATCGCTAAATAACTTAAAACCCCCTTTCCTTCAGATTTGTTTACGTATAAAAGCTAACTATAAGCCCTATCATAAGACTTTAACCATTGGACCAGGCGATTGGCAATTACCCTTAACACCGTACCTTAAAACCTTGAAAATTTAAACCGTTAAAAAAAACCAACTAAGCCTGAAATAACTATCGCGCCATATTTTCAAAAACTATTAAGATGGTTAATATTGATTAAAAACATTGATTAAAAACAGATGATAGACTTCTCCAAAGTCTGAAATAATATAAAGAAATATAACGGAAAACCTTACAACATTTTCGATGCTGAGATAATATCTTTTCTAAATATTTGTAAGTAAATGAAAGTTTTACCTTTTAGTTTTCACCTACTATTCACCGAAATCCCTACAAATTACGCTAAACACTACCATTTGACCTTTTTAATAAACGTTATCACGTTTCGTGAGATTTACGATGGTATAAAAGGCTACTTCGAGTATGACGTCCACCTTACATAATACCATATAAATTAGGCTACTACACGGTAAACTATAATAATGGCAAAGAAAAGAAGAGGAATCACCAATAAATATTTTTAATCAAATACTTAATAAGTAAAAAATATGTTGGAAAGTAATAGGAAAAACCCATATTAGTAAATTTATATTTCGCGAACAGGTACAGACAGTTATTACGGGCGTTAATTAGTTCGAATACGCCTTATAACGCCTAAATACCACCTGTAAAGGCTTTTTTAGCTAGTTATGTTCCTCGTGTATTACCGTAATAACCCGTATACCAAATTCTCTCGGTATATATTCCTAAGCCGGCAACTTCCTTAACGTGGATAAAGAAGACCTTACGATAATTAATTACATCGACCGTGAGTATGGGTGCCTTTAACGCCTAAAGTTAGGTCTATTGACCTCGACTCTAAATCAAAGGCAGTATTTACGTTAACGCTAATAGAATTTAAGCGGACCTATTAACCGTAAGTATTATCGTCGTAATAGTAATAAGAGATGTTAAATTTGTAATAAGGCCGTTTATAAATCAACTCATCACACCCCTGCCGAACGTAATGATAGGAAAGTAATGTATTACGTTTAGTACCCTACTATTTTAGAATAAGATTACTTAGACCAGGTTACAAATGCTAAAGGCTATAAGCTAACTAAAGTCGTTAACGTCCTTAAGTAAATTAAATAATACGAAAATACTACTTTTAATACGGTAGCCTAATAATTAGTCGATTATGTTTTTTGTACCATTCAAGCAGTAAAAACCTTTACCTTTACCCTAATTATACCCTTAACCCCTTATATACCTTTAATCTTCGCGATCGTTACGCGAATAACACGTTTTAAGGCATTATATCAGACATTGGGGCGGTAAGGTACTTAATATGCAGTTATTTGTAATATGTAGTATTACGGAGAAAAAAATATAGCTACTAAAATTAATCGTTACAATGCTAATGAAGACAAAGGTAGTTTTAAACTAAGCGAATAACTATCGTTACTGGAAACAACGGTATTTTAAACTATTGTAAAAGCGATTACGTTTCATATCCTTAAGTTTATTAACCTCTTTTCACTTTATTTGGAAAATATAAAGACTTTCGATGTTAATATAAATGTTAACATAGACGAACTGATAAAAAAACGGCTAAAGGTTTCCATTCTCCTTTAAGTAGAGGTATTTATAGTTTTATCTTTAAGGTTAAGAAATAGTGGTGTTAAACCTAACGGAATCGAAGATATATTAATTATACTCGCGCTTTAACACCCAACTATTAGTAGGCTATACAAAGTTTCAAAGTTCGTAAAGTATAAAGATGTGGAATACTTTATCCTAAAAGCTATTGAAAGGCTTTACTATTCTTTTTAAATGTATATATAGGCCCCCCAGATATTTAAGTTTATATTAACAATAGTAAAACTTCAATTTTAAAACCTTTTTTAATATACTTTATTTGGATAACAAACCTATTTTTTACGTCGTTGACTTTGTAAACTCTTTCCACGAAGCTAAGTTCTCAAAGTTCTTTCTGATAAAGGATACATGGGAAACGTTAAAAATGTTATAAATCAATATATACTTGGGTTTACCTAACGTTGTCGTCCACAATACTGGTACAAACTTTGCAGCGGCAAAGTTTTAGAAACATACCAAGATAATAGGTATTTAATATAAACAAGTACCTGTAAAAGCATACTAAACCATCAAAAAGATTAAAAGAGCATACGAACTACTTCACCGAATGTATAGTATCTTTATGTTGTAAATTAAAAGTTTTTGAAATCCGGAGGTACGCCTACAAATGGAAGTAAAAAGTTTCAACGATACTATAGGCTCTAACGGCCTAGTGCTAACGTTACTAGTCTCTAAATCGTACCCACGCCTAACGAATAAATCTCCGCCCTCAGCAAGTACTTAGAAATGTACTACGGCTTATAGTAAAGATTTGAGGGAATTACGAAGGGAGTCGGCACGCCGCTAAGTTAATAACGCCTTTAACACCAAAAACGGGCTTATAATAATCGAAGTGTTTGTTTTACTATTTTAAAGTGAAGTTTTCGTGTGGCGGAAGCTAGGTAAATGAAAGGGACCGTATAAGATATTAAGTATCGAAAACTTTAAAGTAGTCATTAAAATTATTAAAGGTTTTATGTCTTTCTAAACTACTTAGACTAAGCCTTATATTAGGGTTATTAACGATAAAAACCCTTAAGTTAAACAATCGAGTTAATACGAATCTCCCCCACCCATTATCGATAAGCTAATAAAACGCTGCCGGCGCGGAAGACCCCCGCAGAAGAAGAATATTAAAAAGGATGAATATATATCGGGATGTATTTATAATATTATTTGGGTAAGCAGGGGAAAAAAAGATAACGAAAACATGGCAGATTAACTTAGTATACAAAGGATTATTAAGACTTTCAGCAAACCTTTTAAGGAAAGCAACAAGGTCGAAATCAACGATTTACTAACTCAATGTGTAATACAATTAATATCGAAGGTTAAATTTAACCTTTCAAACCCGAATATTAAGATTTTTAGGTTAAGTATTATTTACGAAATTAATGGCAAAACTATGGGGCGGCCGCATAAAAAGTACGACTAATCGTTTAAGGATACAGCGATAAAGGTAAGTATTAAATCCTTACGTAGTTGTTAACGATTTAAAAATTTAGTTAACGATTAATAATTGCCTTGGTAGTAAGTTTATATTCAATAACTGTAATATTATGTAAGTCTTTATATAATTAATAACTTATTTATATCAGATTATATTATTCAAGATATTATAGGAACTTTGTATTATTCATCTATTAGGAACGGTAATACAGTGTGTTAAACCGCTATATGGATTAGCTGAAGTAAACGTTTATTGGTTTATAACTTATTAATTGTATTTTCAGTTCGAACTAACGATAAAGTTTTTAATATACGATCCATATTTGTTGGTAACGTAAAAAAGAACTTCGAAATATTTGGTATGTAAATTGACGATACCCTTTTCCTTAGAATAGATAGCTTTGTAATATTAGAATAGTAAGCAATCGAATATTTTAAGTTTTAAAATTGTAAATCTGTAAGTAAATTAACGGAAAACAATTAACTTAACTTCAATGGATCGTCAATTCGTATATTTGGTATTAATGTTGGCTTAAACTTTCGTTAAAAGGGGTTAGGGCGTTATTTTTGCCATATTGATAAGACTGATAAAGTCAGGGCTTAACGGTATTTGTAATAGCGTATACGCGGTAGTTATATTATCGCCTTATGTCAACCGAAAGCCTTATACGATTCATTTATTACGGCACAAGTATAAATACTAATAGATTAAAACTTTGATCAAATAAATAAAAGGTTGGAGTGGTAAATGTGGAACCTAAACCATAAAATTTATATAATACTAATCTACCTTTTAAAGGCCAGTTTAATGATCTTTACGAATGGGTTTTTACAAATAACACCGATTTATTTTATAAATCGGCTTCCTAATGACTCTTGTTAACGAAAATAGATGGGAAAACTAATTTAATATTATCAGTAATCTGATTTATTAAACCTCTGTTAAGTGTAAAAGAATTATATGAAGCGTATTAGCTTTGGAGGTTTACGATATGATAACAGGATTTAAATCAATTATAACGTTGTGGAAAACTCTTAACCTTATTATTGGGCAGTTAAAAATTTCCCTTGTTCCAGTGGTAGTTTGTACTAATTCTAGGTGTTTTTTCGAGTGCTTGTTAAATCTCGGAGCTACCAGCGAAAAACGCTTGATAATCGACGTAATAGCACTCCGTAAAGCTTATGAAGGGAGAGAGATTAAAGAGTTTCGATAAATCGATGGCAAAGATAATTCTGCAGATACTATAACGAAGGTCACGCCAAACAAAGCCTTAGAAAGATTTATAAATAGTAATAAGTTAATTATAAGTATCGAGGGTTACGTTAACCAACCGTCGGGAAAACCACGTAACGGCGCACAGAGATATGCTAACAAATCGGAAAACTGTTAGGGGATTAATAATAGCGATCTGTTTAAGTAGTACAATTAAAGCTATAAAGGTTTGTAGCGAAAAAAAAGGCTATAGGAGTTAATAAACTCGGACCTCGGAGAAAAGGATCAATTAAGGTTAAATAGGGTTAATTTTCATGCAATTGGGTGCTATTTAGTATAGGAGTCAACTGGAATTTACAGGGGTCTGGCCAGTTGACGAGGAGATAATTCAGTAGCAACCGGAAAGGATTGTTTAGCCACACTGGCGTGCGCGCGCACAAACTAAAAAGCCGCCAGTATTGGAATAGTATTACATGCAGTGCAGTAGGTCAACTTTAATGTAAGTAAAGTTGACTGTACTGTAAGTTGAGTGTATTGCTTTGTGCGGACTTACCGTATTGGGTGTAAGTCGAGTATAGTACGCTGCACTTGACACTAGGGAACGAGCTAAGAAATTAGCCATACAAATTACTGTGCAGACCGGCTAGCGGTCTGTCAAACCTAGAACAATACATTCACTATCTCACCACGTAATACTACTGTTACTTCGAATACTAATCGAATCAACAAACATTGCAACGTCTAAAGCCTACCAATAGATACCGAGTTAACCAATAACCAGACTTGCTATAGATTTAATATTTTTTCCATTATCAAAACGATAGTGTTGGCGGTTAGTAATTCCGTTTAAATTTTAGCCTTGTTAACGTTAACGTAGGTGTTGTCTTTAGTTCAAAGTTAAGGTCAATAAGCCTGATTTTAGGCGTTATAGGTGCTCATACTTGCGTTTAACGTAATTAACCACCGTAAGGTCTTTTTCATCCACGATAAGGAAGTTATCGGCATGGGAATAAATACTGAGCGAGTTTGATATACGTGTTATTACGGTAGTAAACGAGGAATGTAACTGGTTAAAAAAACTTTTGTAAGTGGTATTTAAGCGTTATAAGGCGTATTCGAACTCGTTAATACCCGTAATTATTACCCATTCCTATTCGCGAAATGTGGCTTTCCTAACGTAGGCTTTTCATATCAATTTTGAACATATTATTAACTTATCAAGTATTTAATTAAGAATATCTATTGGTGATTTCTCCTTTCTTTTCTTGCTATTATTGTAATTCACCTTATAATAACCCAATTTATATGGTATTATATGAGGTGAACGTCGTATTCGAAGTGGTTCTTTATGCTATCGTAAATTTCGAAAAACGTGGTAACTCTTATTAGAAATGTTAAGTAATAGTTTTGAACGTAACCTGTAAGGATTTCGGGAAATATTAAGTGAAAATCAAAGGATAGGACTTTCATATATTTGCAGATATTTAGAAAAGGTATTATCTTGGTATCGAAGAGTTTGTAAAGCTTTTCGTTATATTTCTTTATATTATTACAAATTTCAACGAAATTCGTTATGAATTAGTAGTTAATATTAATTATCTTAACTGGTTTTGAAAAAAAGGTCTCGATAGTTATCCTTACTTGAAATGGTATTTCCTGGTGGTTTAATTCTTAGGGCTTTCTAAATACGGTATTAGAGGTAATTTCCAGTCGCCTAGCCCGAAGAGTATAGTCCTGTAACAGGGCTTGTAGTAGGTTCGCGCGCGTAGACGAACCTAAAGGGAAAAGATTTTTTAGGGTTTTGAAGATTAAATTTCCAAGGGGTGATAGGTACTTAAAGGTTTTGAAAGGCTTAACGATCTTGTTTAATTAATTAGTAGAAAGTGTCTATATTAATACTTTTAACCGCGTTGGCGGCCGTTGCTTCACGTGCCTTGCTACTGATAAAGGCGTATTCCACGTTATTATGTAGTAGTACTAAACCGTCAAGTAAGTTAACAGGTTCTTTATCGCTAACACGTAAAAAGGCTTAATTTAGTTAAGGGTAGGTTAGGGGTTCTTTGAAACGTATATGTAAGCATTAGGATCCCTTAACGCCTTTTTTTTGTCTTAAAGGTTTTAGGGATTAGAATCTTAAGGATAATCTGCTTATAAGGCCAACTCGAAAAAGAGTTTCGCTAATCCTAATAGTATTTTCTTAGGAATATAAATTCCACGGCGTGTGACCCCTTTCTTTAGCTTAACCTTGACTGTATGTTAAATCATCTTTTACATATTAGGGGTCTAGTAGTTAAAAAACTCGCGAAAGTTTTGGAAAGCGCGGGCGTCGCGACCGAAATTTTTACCGGCATTAAAGTCGAGTATATACTAGCTAACGTAGTTGGTTAGATAGGCTTTAGTTAAGGTCTCATCGACATCCGTAATTTAGAGTTGGTGGTTATACTAGTTAACGAAGACTAATCCGAGGTTTTTAATTACTTCTTTTTCAGATAGAGTCTATAATAGCCTTAAAGTTCGAGTTAGCGATAAATATTTTGACAAGCATATAAGACGAGGGACTTGGTGATCTTAGGCGTAGATACTTGGTATTTTGACGTAAAGTCGCGTGAGAATTTGGCGATTAGATAACTTAGAGGTTTAGCATAAGGCCGCGCAACGTGGTTTTCTTGACGCAACTTAGTGTTTTCGTTTATAGTAACGAACTTGACGATTGAAGTGATATAAAGAGTGAAAAAAATAAAGTAGGGGCAAAAGTCTGGTATAAAGGGTAAGGTCAAAAGTCGTTGTAGGTAATAGAGAGCGAAGGTTGTTTTTTGTGGTTATTTTAACGTAGGGACTTAGTAGTTTTTCGTAGCAGTAGCACCCGCTGTAGTACTGACTTAGCTGTTTGCCAATTCGCCGTACTTTGAGACTTCTAACAGTCAATTTTAACGTTTTTCTTTAAGAAAAATCAATGAAGATTTCTTGGTGTTTTCGATAGCGATACCGTCGCCTACTTTCAGATTTTCGTTGGAAGACTAACATAACCCAAAAGTCTTCTCTATTTTCCTGCCGTTAAAAGACTGGTGCAGTACTAATAGAGGCTTTTCGCAAAAATCTTTCCTTTACCCTAGCGGTTGTTTAACTTAAAGCGTAACCGGAAATTAGCTTCTTCTTTTACTTAGCTTATCTGTGCTTAACCTAGTAGACAAGTATTAATTAGTGTTGGTAGGCCTTGGACGTTGTAACATTGTTGATTCGATTGGTCTTCGAAGTAACAGTAGTATTGCATGGTCAAATAGTAGATGTATTCTTCTAGGTTTGGCAGATTGCTAGCCGGTCTGCACTGTAATTTGTATGGCCAATTGCTTGGCCCGTGCCCTAGAGGAAAGTGCAGTGTACTGCACTCGACTTACACCTAATGCGGTAAGTCCGTACAAAGCAATACACTTGCAGTACGGTTAACTTTACTGACAGTAAAGTTGACCTACTGCACTTCATGCAATACCATTCCAACAAAGGGATTATGAAAACCTTCGGCAAACCTTTTAAGAAAAACAACGACGTCGAAATTGACGGTCTATTGATTCGAGGGGTTGTATAATTTATGGCGAAGGATAATTTTAACCTTTGAAACCAGAATATTACGATCTTTAGATCAAGGATTATTTACGAGGTTAAAGGAAAAATCACGGGGAAGCCGTACGAAAAACCACGTTTAATCGCTTAAGGATACGGAAATAAAAGTAAAGACTGTGTCCCTACGTAATCAACAACGATTAAGAGGATTAAATAGTGTTTAGTAGTGGCTTTAGTAATAAGCTTACTAGCTAGAACTAAAGGTAAGTTTACGATTAATGGTCGTGATATAACGTAAGCCTACACATAATTAGCAACGGATTTATAACGGATCTTATTTCTCGAGTTGTTAAAGAAACTACGTATTATCTACCCTTGAAAAATGGTAATACGATATATAAAGTTACTATACAGATTAGTTAAAGCAGGTGTTTATTAATTATTAATCTACCAATCGCAATTTAAACTACGGCTAGCGATAAAGTCCTTAACATAAGACCTATACTTCTTGGTAACGTAAGAGAAGGATTTTGATTTAGTATGTTTGTAAACTGACGACACCCTTTTCGTTGGAACGGTTGAATTTATAGTATTAAAACAGCATGTGATTAAGGACTTCAAGCTCTGGAATTATAAGTCGATTACAACGTTGTCGGAAAGCAGTCAACTTAATTGTAATAGATTGTTAATCCGTATGCTTAGTGTTGATACCGGCTTTAGTTTTCGCTAAAAGGGCCAAGGCACTAACTTGGCTATAATTGACAAGATTGACGTGGCTAAGGCCCAACGGTACCTCGAATAGTGTGCCCGTGGCAACTATATTACTACCTTATGATAACTGGAGGTATCTTATAACCCATCCATTACAGCACAAGTATAAAAGCTAACGGATAAAAACTTTGACCGGCTAAATAAAAGGCTCTAATGGTAAATACGAAATTTGGACCACGAGATTGATATGGTTTTAATCGACTTGTCGAAGGCTAAGTTAATAATTTTTACGGATAGGTCTTTTGTAAACAATACCGATCTGTTTTTACAAATCGACTTCCTGATAACCCTCGTTAACGAAAATAGGCGGGAAAACCAGTTTAGTATTATCGGTAACATGATTTACTAGACCTATGTTAAGTATAAAAGGATTACACAAAGCGTGCTAACTTCGGAGGTTTATGGTATAATAGCAGGCTTAGATATAGGTATGATATTATAGGAAACATTTAAACTTATCATTAGGCAGCTAAAGATTTCTTTTATCCCGGTAGTATTTTTTACTGGCTCAAGGAGCTTTTTCGAATACTTTTTGAAGCTCGGAACCACTAGCGAAAAATATCTTATAATAGACGTGATAATACTTTGTAAAGCCTACAAAAGGAGGGAGATTAAGGAGTTCTTATATATTAACGGAAAAGATAATCCTACTAATACCATAATAAAGGTAACGCCGAATAAGGCTATAAAAGGGTTTTTATATAGTAATAGGCTAACTATACGTATTGAGGGTTACGTTAATAGGCTGCCCAGCAAGCCTAACTTATGTGGCAACAACCAGGGATACGTTGGCAAACTGGAAAACTGATAGGTAATTGATGATATGGACCTCTTTGATTAGTACGGCTAAAGTAAAGGTTTGAAAGGGCTTGTAGCGGACGAAATTTTTATGGGAGTCGATAAAGTTGAACCACGGAGCTATAGGTTAACTGATGGCATTTGGGGTTAATTTACATGCAAATGTGTGTATTTTAATACGGAGGCTAATTGGAATCAATAGGGGTCTGGCTAGTTGATGAGGTTTTAGTTTAGCGTTTACCGGAAAAGATTAGTTTACCGCACTAGCGTGCACGCACAAACTAAAAAGTTGCTAGTGTTGGAATAGTACTACATGTAATGTAGTAGGTCAACTTTACTTATAGTAAAATTGACTATACTAATTTCGAGTCAAGTGTATTGTTTTTTATAAGTCTAGTGTATTAGGTGTAAGTTGAGTACAATGGGCCACACTTTACACTAGGGCACGGGCCAAGTAATTAACCATACAAATTACAGTGTAAACCAGCTAGCGGTCTACCAAACCTAGAATAATACATCCACCACTTGACTACTGCAATACTACTGTTACTTCGACCAATCGAATCTACAACGTTGCAATGTCTAAAGACCTACCAACATAATTATTATTACTTCAGTTAACAATAATAACTATATTGATTGGTGTTATTGGATTTTATGTTTCAAGACATTTAACCTTTTCATTTTGTATAAATGATATGAAACCCCTTTTAGTTCATATTGAAGTTAATCCTTATAACATGGTTAATGATGTTGAAAGGTTTCCTTTTACGTTCAAATGTGGATATTCGTGGTTTTACATTTAAAGAACAGATGTAAAATTGATAATTTTCATAGAGTTAAGAATATGTAAATTATATAAAGCTTTCATCACGCGACTATTAATAATCTATATGAAATCTTGAGATTTATAGAGCGTAGGAATAAAGAATATTAAGCACATAAACCTATCGAAATGCTTGATTATTATTTTTCGATGGTACTTCTAAGTATATCAAATATTTTAATTTATTTTGAAAGACGATAATAACATTAACTATGAAATCTTGAACAATGTTTAATATTTTCATAACAAGCTTGTTCCTTACGTTATAAATCCAGAAACCTTACCTTATGAATTTAAGTTTATATTGTCGGTAACAGAAAAATGCACCTAGAAAAGGTTGAGAATGTTTTGAATTAATATGTATATAGTAAAATTAAATATTATCGTTTATAACCTCAATATTCATTATTTGGTAGTATAGTTGTAAGCTGAAGTTAAGATAATATGTATTCAGTATAAATACGTTTTGGTCAAATCTTATTGGAGTATTAGAAAGATCGAAAGAGTATACACTTTTCCTTGTAGGGTGTGTGAGATCCTTATCCTAAAGATCAGCAGCTTTACGAACTAAGAAGTAAGTTTTAAAACGGCGGTTAAAGGCCTCAATAATATCGTTAATTTTAATGGCCTGAAACCAACCCTATCGGTCTTTGGCGTATGTTTTTATTTGATGAAATAATTTACTTTATTATGGTATATTCTAAAGAAAGGTTATGGTTTACGCCAAAACTTTGAAAAATTGTAAAGAGAATCGGAGAAACCCGAGGTTAACGATGTATTCAACATACAAATGATCTATATACGATTAATATATTGTTTTTATTCTTGTAAAGTAAAGTCTTTGTTTGGTGTATATGAGGTAAATGTGATGGTATATTTAAGATATTAAGTATCTCAAACAAAAAAACGTGATTAAAACTGTTAATAGTCATATAGTATTCCGTAGCATGTAATTTCAACTTTATATTAGAGCGACTGCCAATAAATATTTTCAATCCGAATGAATTGGTTGAGATAATCTATTTTCTTTAGTAATTCATAAGTTAATAGAACGATAGCGAAGCAGCCGACCATTTAAGAGAAGTAATTATAAGCAATATCATAAGGAATACAAGCTTATAATAATATACACAATCATTTAAATTTGTATAAAAGAGAAGTATAATTATGAATTGGCTGTCAAGTTACGTACGCAAACAATTATTAAAACCTTAGGTAAATATTTTAAGAAAAGCGATAAGGTTAAAATCAATAAACTTTTTATATATGGAGTTATTTAGTTTATACACACTCACGACTTCAACCTCGATTATTCTCATTTGATATTTTTGAATTAAAATTAATTGAATAAATTGAAAGATGAATTACTTAGGGATATAATAATAAAGGAAAAAACTAAATTTTCACTTAATTTCTAACGATTCAAAAGATAAATTAACGATTGGTGGTTGTTTTTACGTTGAGTTTGGTGGTAACTCCCAATGGGAAGTTTATTCTTAATTGGTGTGGTATTACCTAAACGTACAAGCAATCTGTCACTGGTTTATAAAGGATTATTTCATCAGAGTTACCTTCGAAACTTCATAATTAATACCTATTAGGAATAATCATCCAATATGTTAAATCGTTATACGGTTTGACTAAAGCAAGTTTTATTTATTTTTGATATATCAATCACACTTCAAATCCAGGATAGGCATTTGATCTCTAGCTTACAATAAAGGTTTATAAATCATGTAAATTAGTGATGAAAACTTGGTATATTCGATATATGAATTAATTATTATCTTTGACCTTATATCAACTTTCTTAGCGTAGATGAACGTAACACCTTGTTACGGAAAGTATGAGGCCTACACTTTAAACCCTAATAGTGCCTACCTTCGAGAAAAAAATACAATTTTAGCCGCTTTTGACAATATTACTTTGTATGCCCCCTATTACACCAAAACATCTCTAATCGGCTCGGAGTACCGCCCGTGCAACGGTTTATCCAAATAATGGCTCTTGTAAACGTCGATTCCGTTCCTTATTACTTATATCGACATAGCTTTCCAAACTTTCATTACAGTACAAATATAGTCTTATTTTCTTTGTGTTTAAAGGTTTTATAAACCTTTATTATAGACGCTTATATACGATGGCCTTTTTTTTATTCATAATACGTCACCACCTATACCGCCTCCCCACTTACCTAACGAAGCTTTCGCCTTTGACTTTACTTTGTGTAACTTTGGCTATCTACAAAAGACTTTTCTCGGTACATCAATCGTTTAGTGGTGTATTTCCTTTTACTTATTTTACACTCCTTAGTTTGCGGCCCGTGGCAAAAAAATGGTTTTCCGTATGAGTTGTAAAATATATATTTATTATTCCTACAGACTTTCGACCAAAATATGTGTATTTTTGAGATCATTGTATTTTTCTAGGACCGCTATCAGATTTTTGATGCGAGTAGGCATCGAAAGGGAACTATTATGGCCAAATATCACGGCTCAGCTAAGGTCAAAGTTTTTACGCCTGTATAATATTACAGTCTTTAAACTATAAAATACCTTAAGACTTTATTTGGAAGGTTGATTTAAGTTTCAGATTCCCATTAAAGATCATTAACTGATAACGTATTTTATGTGTAAAGGTTACGACATTTATTATTATTATTGGAATAATAGATTGAAAACTTATTTAAAACATTTAGTGGTATGTTGGCCTTCTCATGTGACATATAAATAAACTCATGCAAATTAGATTCACATTTATAGTAAGATTGGGTTTATGACATAAATTAAGAACCTATAAAGTTAATATAAGACCATACCGGCATTTACTAACTACGTATAACCAATTACTGAAAAATTAGCCACAAGTATAGAGGATATGTTTCAATTTTATATATTTATATATCATTGGAACCGGATAGTTCGTTTTACAGAATGAAGGGTATAACTTATACGCGGGGATTTTTCAATAGAATAGTGGATAGTATAAAGTTAGGAGACTGAGGTTGCGAGCTTTCCCGCAGAATTTTGCGCTTATTTTGCAATAGTAAGTGTCATACTATACTAGTTATATAGTAGGCACGGCTAGGTGATAGTTAATTATCTATATAAATATATATTAATAAATCACTTCTTATTTAAATTACTAGTTGTATACTAGTAAAGTAATGTGTTATTAAGGATTCGAAGTTCTAGAATCGAAAGTCGATAGAAATTTTAACTATGGGTAAATACCTATATTTGAATGGCTAGTTTATCTTTTTATATAATGATAACGATATTAATGCTAGGCACCGCTACTTTCATTCAAAGGGTTTGGAAATTGTGTTGGCTAAAATCGATAAAATAAACGTTGTTAAAGACTATTAATATTTTGAATGACGCGTTTGTAGCAATTAAATTGTCACCTTAAACTAACTATAGGCATTATACGATCTATCAATTACAATATAGGCTTATTATTGAATTAATAAGGATTACAATCGATCAAATAAAGATTGAAATCATTAACAAGTAATTTAAATCAAGATATTCACATGGATTTTCTATATTTATTAACTATTAAGTTGATAATTTTTACAAAAATGTCTTCTACCAATAATACTAACCTATGGTTGCAGATTGAATTTATTATAATTATCTTTAATCGAGACAAATATTAATATGAATAGTTTTCTACTACTAGTAATCTGATCAACTAGATATTAGTCGAATGTCAGAGGGTTATACGAAATGTATTTGTTTAGAAATTTACAATATAATAGCAAACTTTGATATGTATATTTTTATATATAAATCCTTCATGGCGTCATTCAATAATAAATGATTTTACCGGCTCCCATGGTGGTTTGTATAGATTCAAGGGGATTATTCGAATGTTTTTCTAAGTTTCTTACAACTAATAATGAATATTTGATAATTAACATGATAGTTTTCCGCGAAAGCTACACAAATATAAATATTGGGAATTTCAAATAAATTGATGGTAATGATAGCCTATCCAATATCATAACAAATATTACATCAAATAAAGCTTTTAAAAAAAATTTATATAATAATAAGTTAACCATCTTTTAAAATATTATCAATTACAGTGCAGCAAGTCAAATCTACTTACATTAAAGTTGACTACACTTACTTCAAGTTGATTGTATTTTTTTCTGAGTCTACTGTATTGACTGCAAGTCAAGTACAGTATACAAACACTTTACACCAAGGCATGGGCCAAGCAATTTGTTATACAAATTATTGTGCAGATCGGTTAACAGTCTGTCGAACCCAGAATAATACATCCACCACTTGACCACTACAATACTACTATTATGTTAACCAATCGAATCGAAAACGTTGTTACATCTAAAGGCCTATAAATCAAGGCCTACCGATACTGATCAGTGTTTATTAAGTTAAGCTCAGATAAGCTAAATCGCAAAAGAAGCTACTTTCCAGTTACTCTTTACGTTAAATAGCGGCTAGGGTAGAGAAAAGATTAATATAAAGAGATTTTATTAGTACTGCGCTAGTCTACAATAGAAGGAAAACAGAAAGGACTTTTTTGTTGCGTTAGTTTATAACGGCAATCTGGAAGTAAGCGATGGTATCGTTATTGAAAACACCAAGAAATTTTCATGTATTTTTCTTAAAGAAAAGCGTTGAGATTAACTGCTGAAAGTTTTAAAGATCGTAAAGTTGGTAAACGGCGAAGTTGGTACTATTGAAGGTGCTACTTACTGTAAAAATGACGAAGTTCTATACTAAACAATCATAACAAATATCCTTCACCACCACCCTTTACACCAAATTTGGCCCTATACCAAACCTTTGCTTTTAATACCAAGTTTTCCCTCTACTTTATTTTTTCGCCCTTCCTTACGTTAATTTCATCGTTAAAATTGTTACTCCGAACGAAAATACCAAGCTAAAATACTAAAAACCGCTAAGTTGCGCTAAGAAAGCTACGTTGCGCGATTTCACATTAAATCACCAAGTTTCTATACGATTTTACGACAAGTCGATAATTCCGATAGAGGTTTTTCTTTCTGGTTTTCACTTACTATTTTCTGGAATTCTTACAGGTTACACCAAGGACTACTAAATTATTTTTTCAATGTAAGTAAAAACCTTGCGCTAAATTTATAACAGTATAAAAATATACTTCGAATACGACATCTACTTTGTGTAATATTATAAAGATTAGGTTATAACGAGGTGAAAGACTACAATAGTTGAGAAAAAAGAGGAGGAAACACCAATAGATATAATTAACCAGATATTTAACAAGTTAATATTATATTAATAAGTAAAACGAAATTGTATATTAATAAGACTACATTTTTCGGATAAGTACAAGCAGCAGTTACGGGTGTGAATGAGTTTTAATATACCTAATAACGCCTATATACCACCTGTAAAGACTTTTTTAGTTAATTTCTGACCTCTTTTACGACCGTGATAGTACGCACATCAAACTCGCTTAGTATATACTCCTAAGTTGATAAAGTTTGAGATGTAATTAAAAAAATACGTAATAATATATTATGTCGATAGCAAATACGGACGACTCTAATGTTTAAAATATGGTCTAAAACCTTCTAATTAAAGGCTATAATTATACTAACTCTAACAAAACCAAAACTTAAACGTACCAATTAACCGTAAAAACTATATTTGTAACAGTAAAAAGAGATATTAAACCTGTAGCAAATACAGATATTGGTCGACTCGCTACTATCCATTCAAACGTAACTACTTTTAGGAAAGACTACTCAAACTATATCGTAAACTTCGAAGGTAACGAAACTGTTAACGACAACGATGTTTCAAAGTAAATCACATAATATAAAGTCACTACTCTTAACTCGGCTCGATAACTAGCCAACTACGCCTTTTTATACTGTTTAAATAGCAAAAACTTTTACCTTTACTTTAGCCAAGTATTTTACCTATTACATACCTTTAACCTTCGCAATTATTACACGGACTACACGTTTTATAGTATTATACTAAATACAAAGACAGCTGTTATGACCCAAGTACGTTGGTGGGTCAAGAAACAGGCTAGCATGCAGTTGAGCTACCGAGAGCCTGAAGACCAACACATCAGGCGGTGAACATCTCTTCGTCAACACCAGACTAGGCAACCCTCCAGGGTTAGGGTTATCTAGATCAAAAGTTCTCACTGAGCCTCAGTGAGCACCGGTGAGCCTCAGTACTGAAGATGGTATGAAGACTATAGGATATAAGAACACGGTCAGCACCATATAGATAGTATTTCCTTCATAGCTCTTCAGTTGTCAATCTAAGTATTCAGTCTACATATCTGAATAGCCTAACGGCTAATGATTATCCTACAGCACGAACAAACATCTTCTTGATATTGCATCTTTGTTACCTCTGCTACCTTACTGCTAACATAAACCCCCTGACACCTTCTATTTACTTACGGGTATTTAGTGTGATCATTACAACAGCAACGAACTTAATAGAGAGTTATTTGCAGTAAGTAATATTATGAAGGGAAAGCATTACGGCCACGAAAATCAATCGTTGAAATTCTTATAAGGTCAAAGTTAGCTTCGGTTTAGAAGAATGACTATCGTCATTAGAGATAACGATTGTCTAGATTATTATTAAGTTGATTAAGTTTCACATCCTTACTTCTTTTACCTATTTTTTTACTTTAATTGAAAAAAATGAAAACCTTCGGAATTAACAATAAAGTTAACGTTAATACGTTTTTAAAAAACAGCTTAAGGTATTTTATCGCTCTTAAGTAGAGGAATTTATAGTTCCTGTTATGGTCCAACCTACTATGGTAAGCCAAGTAGGTGCCAAATGGAGTTTAGTATTGAGGTACAGTAAAAAACTAGAAGAGGCTACCGTGGCCCACCGTACAGGACCTATGGGCATGGATAGTACTCAGCCTATTACGTGCTCTTACACATGCCGTACACGGACCGCACCCGGTTCGCGCCCAGACCGGGCCTAGACCGGGTATTGTCTATCTCATTACGTGTATAGTTATGTAACCTATCGACTTAATGGCTAATAGCCTAAGTTTATAACATACTCCTATTTTCCCTGGATATTATAAAGATTACGGCGTACCGTTAATTAAACGCGGGGTGCGGGCTTTACCTGCCTAATACGTAGACAGAACGCGAGCCGGTGACGTAGAGTTTGATACGTTGTATAACGTATCGGTCGATTCGAACTTAAACCACAGGCGCTGTATAACGCGTCCTTAATGTGCCGTATAACGTATTAACTAATTTGACTCTAGGTTATTAGCGTCGTATAACGCGCTCCTTAACTTACCGCATAATATATTTTCCCTATCGCCGGTACCGTATAACGTACCCTTTACACTCGTTATGTAATATATTGGTTAATTCGACCCTAGGTTACCGGAGCCGTATAGCGCGCCCTCAACGTATCATATAACGTATTAACTTTTTAAATCTAAGCCGCCGGCATCGCATAACACGCCTTCTAACTTGTTATATAATATATCCTCTTTACCGCCGGTATTATATAACGTAACCTTTAACGCGCCGTATAATACTTCGCTTTTGCCGTTAGTGCCGTGTTACGCGTTTCGTATAACACGTAACCCTTGCTGAATCCGATTCGCTAATACTTATAAATACGGATTTCCCTGTAACCCTTAAAACTTTTTTTCCCTTTTATATCGCCATCCTCCTTCTCTATTTACCTTTTTTTGTAATGGTTTTATTATTACCCTTTACGTCCTAATTACAATTTCTCGCCCAAAATTTGTAACCCTTCCTCCATATTTTCGTCTTTATAGTTAATGTATATAATAAACTTAACTAAGGTTATATTGCTGCCAACGCCCCTAATAAAGATAATCAGTTGTTTCATCAAGTACGTTACCCTATTATATACGAATACCGTATCGTAAATTACCTTTTATATACTTTTCACTTTATAAGCAACCTAATCGTTCTTAATAATAGCAAAGATAAAAGTATGCTTCCCCCTTTATAAGCTAAAGACGTGTGTATATTGTGTATTAATCGCTTTTTCAACTTCGGTAAAAAAATTTTGTATCTGTGTTTATCAGGTGTAAAGTTGTTGTATGTACGGATAAGTATATGATAAGGTAAGCTTATAAATTAACTTGATAAAGACACGATCTCAATTTATCTCTTTTTCGTAATATATTTAGAAGATAAGCTTACTTACGATGTCGCCCGATTTTCGCGTCCTTTTATGCTAATTAGTTATTATTATCGAAAACAAATGTTATATTTTTTCCTTTACCCGTAAATGGTAAGGAAACATCCCAGATTATTTACCCGTTTTAAACCACGTTTTTTAAGTTAATCAATTAGTTTGTCCGGCTTCGTCATACTATTTGGGTATAAAAAGTTCTTATTATACCGGCTATATAAGCCGTTACCCCTTTTGTTATACGTTCTCGTCGCCTTTTTCTTTAGGGTTCGTCCCTTTTTAGGACTTTTTCGTTACTCTTTACGGTATCGCTTATTTATCTAAATAAACCTCTTTCGGATAAACGTATGTTAGCGCGTAAATTCTTTCATTTAACCCTTTTTAACGCCCGCCATATACTTTTCCATGAATTTAACCTCATAACCAAAATGATAGAACTACATAAATTATGTCCTTTGTAACTAATATGAGCTACTGTTTATAAAATATAATAAGCGATATTAAAATCCTAATTATATTAGTCCAGATTTTACCCGTATTCCATTTGTTAATATTAGTTAAAAGTAATAAATCGGGTAAAACTCGAATAGTCGAAGGAGCATACCCGGGCCAACTGCATCGCACGAGTCTAAACTAATGTATTATAGTTCTTAATAAACCGCTTGGCAGGTTGTTTTCCTTATTCCGCCTTTCGTTCCGCTCATCGTTAGCTGTTATAGTCGATCTTCTCCAACGTTTATCCCTTTTAACGTTATTTATTATCCTTAACGTTGCCCCGCACTTACCTTGCCTTTTACTAGCCTCCTTTGTCGGCGCCTATTAACGCCTACTACGCCCCTTACCATCCTCCCTTACCGGCGTTTCCTAGTATCCGAAATTAATTATAATAGGGCTCTGAACATTAATAACACCGTTATTCGTTAAATCCTAATAAAAATAATAATAACAAGTAGGTGGATTCTTAATAAGTTGTAGTAAAAGCCGCTTCATAGTCGGATATTTATCTAAGAAATTCGGGTAATATATACCTGACCTTATCTATTATATTATAATATAAATAGTAATAAAATATCTCCTCTTTTACGAGTACTATATTATTTTTAAGGTGTAAGCAACTCGCCCCACGTAGGTTACTTAATATAAGTTCGAAGTTAACGTCGAAATACCGGGCTATTGAAACCCCCAATATTTTTCTATTCCACTTTAAATTTATCCAAACCTACAATATACTGGTAATTTTCTAGTAATCTTTACTCCGACTTATTATAACCTTTTTACTTAATAAACATGAAACGAATCTCGTCTCGCCCCGTTTTTACCGCGAATATTTTTTATATTTTAAATCTTCCTTATATACTCTTCCCTGTATCGTTAACGACCGAAACTAATTTTGGTTAAGTATCGGATAAGACCTACGAAGAAAAGGGGTCTGAAACCGTGTATTTAATTAAATTTAAGTAAAATACAGGGTATTTACTATGAATATTTGAAACGATATTAAATAAGTTTGAAACGTCGATAACCTGATACTAATTAAAATACTAGTTAAATTTTTTATTCGAACGGTTAATTTCAATATTACGTAAATTTAACTATGTTTAATTATTTACTTTAAATCGTTTTTCCGAAAGTCGCTAACGATTCGCCGACGTTTTTTAATCTATTATTAAATATATATTATCGCCACTTAAATTAACACTGTACATTGATAAAACTATATTAAAAATATAACGGCTTACTCCATCGGATTAGTTAATGACTTCGTATTCCCGTTTACCCTCCTCATCAGTAATATTTTATACCTTTTACCAGATAATTCACATTAAACCCGGTAACCGTTAACTTCCGGTTATTCAATATAAACTAGTAAACGGGTAAATATAAAACCTAACCGTATTATAAAAAGGCGATAATAATACGTAAATACTTTAAAGTTTTCTTGATTACACATTTAATATCGTTATTAACTTATGAGTGGTACGTCGTAGATAAAAGTTGTTCGATTTTCACTAAAAACATTAAAGTCGTTTAAAATATACCTACCTAATCCAAACCACAATTCCTAATAATGAAAGCCACAACTTTATAGAATATCTACTATATATTCCGAAAACGCTCCGTATACATATAGGAAGTAATAAACTATACAAACTCGAGTTATATAAACTTGGAAAGATAATTCATAATAACTAATAAATGAAAAGGGCGGTTATTAGTAACCGGTGAGTCGATTATAAACTTAACGGAAATATATATTTAATATCGATTTAGGATAAAAAGGGGTTAACCAAAGCCTTATTGTAAATTATAATGAGATTTCGTCCCCTTATATTACGTATATATTCGATATAGGTATAAAATATATTTAATCGTCCCCTTCTAGTTATAATACCATCAAAAATCTCGAAATAAAATGGTTTTAACCGAATAGCTTATAACAGGCAAATCGTAGGTTTATCATAAGATTTTCGTCGTTAATAGTTTTTCATTCGGTAATTATAAACGGTTACGATAACGTAATGTACCCCGCGAATTAATTTCGTAATTCGTAATTTGTACTGATTATCTGGTTTTAACTAAAAAGCGCTTAACGTTTTCGGAAATTGCTAATAAGCGAATCTTATATAACAGGTCGTTCTTACTACTTAATTCTATAGTTTTACTAAGGTACCCGGGCCGAAAATGAGGCGACTATTCGGTGTTAACGAGGTTAACGGGTCTAAAGCGGGTCGGGTCTGAAGTAGTATTACCGTTTTCAACGTATTAAGATCCCCCGATGTTATTCCCGATAACGACTCGAGCGCGGGCCGGGTATGGGGCGGTCCCGCCTTCGGCGACCTTTTGAAAACCTTCGGCCTACCCTTAGGGTACATATCGTTTCGATTTAATAATTAAACCTCCGTTTTAACTAATTTATCTATATAACCTGCTGTAATTTATGTCTCCTTAATACATAAATCCATTATTACCACGTTTAACATAATAATAGAAACGAATAAAAAAAATACGCGCGACGTTCCTTAACTTCAGGTTTAACCTCGTAATTTACGGGTTAATGAATCCGGATGCGCGTTTTAAGTTATGGGCTTATACTGTAAATAATATAAAAAATCGAAATGACTTTAACCTATGCAAATTGATGTTTCGAAATTAAACGTCATAAAAAAATTAATCCTTTATGATCCGTTTAAATCATAAACGGGATGCGGATATTATGTAATTCGGAAAACTTCGCTTTGAAATAAAATACCACCGCGAAAAGCTCTTTATCGTAAATCATATAATTATGTTTCTTATTTATTGATCGTACGAAATAATAAGCTATTAGATTTAAGATACTATCCTTATCTTGTTACGATAAATAATCTCCTAACGTCGTTTCCAAATAATCGGTTTCTATTACTGTTAGCCGATTCAAACTCCAATATATTGAAATAGAGGTCATAATAAAGGTATACTTTAAGGTTTGGAACATATATTCCCCTCGCTATATTTAAATTTAACGAATTGCTTAATTTGTTAGTCGAATAAGATAATCCGCTAATTATGAGAAATTACTAATGAAATTAAGATAAAAGTAATAAAAACTTGAAAAACTTCGAACCTTTCGAATAATATATAATAACTTTTATTCTCGTATTACCCGGATTTTTTTGGGGTCAGCCCGGATATTTACCTCAACCGTTATTATAAAATCCAGATATTTTACCTTTCTAACCACGAAGTTACACTTTTTTAAACCTAAATTTAGCTTTGTATTACGAAGACATTCGAAAACCATACGAACTTTTATTAAATAGTTTTATTTAGTACTTAAAAAAAGATTTGAAGGTTGTTTAGTTAAGTTACAACAACATTATTTAAAATATCCGTTGGAATAATATTACATGCAGTACAGTAGATCAACTTTACCTACAGTAAAGTTGACTGTACTGAAAGTGTATTTCTTTATGGAGACTTACCGTACTGGGTGTAAGTCGAGTGCAGTGCGCTGCACTTTACTCTAGAGCACGGGCCAAGCAGTTGGCCATACAAATTATAGTGTAGACCGGCTAGCGGTTTTTCAAACCTAGAACAATATATTCACCATCTGACCACACAATATTACTGTTACTTCGAAGACCAATCGAATCGACAAAATCGTAACGTCTAAAGCCTACCAACATTAATCAATGTTTGCCTGCTAGGTTAAGCACAGATAAGCTAAGTAAAAGAAGAAGCTACTTTCCGGTTGTTACGTTTTGTAGCTACGGCTGCTAGGGTAGAGGAAAGATTTTTACAAAGGGCTTCTATTAGTACTACGTTAGTCTTTAATGGCAGGAAAACAGAGAAAACTTTTTGGGTAACGTTAGTCCTTAACGGCAATCTAGAAGTAGGCGACGATATTGTTACTTGAAAACAAGAAGAAATTTTCATTGATCCTTTTTAAAAAGCATTGAGATTAACCGCTAAAAGTTTTAAACAACAAGTTGGCAAACGGTTAAATTAGTACTACTTCGGGTGCTACTACTGTAATAAAAACGACTAAGTCATTACGCTAAAATAACAACCTTCGCCCTTTACCAATAACAAACAACCTTCAATCTTACCCTTTACACTAAACCTTTACCCTTACTTTACTATTTTCATTCGCCACACCATTTTAATTGCTAAGTTTGCTACCCTAAGCGAAAACACAGATAATCGCCAAGTCGTGCCGAAAAAGCCACATCGCGCGACCTTGCACCAAGTTACCAAGTCGCTAAGTTTTCACGCGACTTTACGTTAAAATACCAAATCCCTATGCCTAAAGATCACTAAGTTTCTCTCATTACAAGCCTACCACGCCCGATACGCCTATTAAGATGTTTGCATCCAGCGTTTACTTGGAAGTAATTATCGACCTCGCCCGGAAAAAAGCAATTAAGGCTCTCGGATACGCTTTTACCAAGTTTTACAACGACGAACTCTGGGCGTTGGATATTAACAAAAAATCTACTAAAAAACACCTTATCAATTTCGTCGGATATTTTATTGTTAAGCATAATATTAGCCACGACTTTGAATGCACTTTTAACAAATATTACAAATTTTTTAAAGACTGGATAATTAATATGTGGAAATTAATTTAAAAAGGGGTTAAATTAAAATTTAAATCCGAATTAGAGGAACGGGAGATTTTTATTTAAATATAAGGCGTTACAACGTTAGCCTAAGTTTTTTTCGACCTTGTCTAACTTACCGAATACTTTTACGACCTACGGTCAAAAGGAAAAGCTATTAAAAAATCTTATCGCCCCTACATACGATTGAATTGACCTCCCCTTTAACCTTAGCTAAGTTAAGTCTTTTTACACGCGGATAAAAAACCCGTTTACCTATTCAAAATAACACCATTGTGTAATAACGCGAAATACGCCTTTAGCGGCGGGAGAGCACGTAAAGCGAAGGTTATCAACGCGACTAAAGGTATTGACGTTGGCGCCCTATAACAGTTAATTGAGCAAGATCGTTAAGCTTCCCAAAGCCTTTAAAAACTTATCGAATTTTAGTACTATAATCGCTAAATATCTTAAAAACCTTCTCCCTTCAGACTTACCTATGTACATAAACCGATTTCAAGCTTTATTACAGGGCTTTACCTATCGGGCCAAACGACTAGCAATTACCCTTAATACCGGGCATCGAAACCTTTAAAATTTAAACCGTTAGGAAATACCAATTAAGCCTGAGATAACTATAGCTACCTTTTTCCAAAACCTGTCAAAATAGTTAATATTAACTATAAGTTAATAACGGACATCGCTAAAATCTGGAATAATATAGAAAAGTATAACGGAAAGCTTTATAACCGTTTCGACACCAAGATAATACCTTTTTAAAATATTTGTAAGTGAATGAAAGTTTTACCTTTTAATTTTTACTTAATATTTTCTGAAATACTTATAGGTTATGCTAAAAACTATTACTTAACCTTTTTAGCGAATATCATTACGTTTCGTGAGATTTATGATAGGATAAAAGGTTACTTCGAATACGACATCCACCTTGTATAATACCATATAGACTGAGCTATTACGCGGTGGATTATAATGATAGTAAAGAAGAAAAAAGAGGAATTACCAATAGATATTTTTAATTTAATGCTTAATAAGTTAATAATATATTATAAAGTAATGGGAAAGGCCCACATTGGTAAAGCTTCATTTCGCGAATAGGTATGGGTAGTTGTTACGGGTGTTAGTAAGTTCGAATACGCTTTACAATGCCCAAACACCACCTGTAAAGGCTTTTTTTTTAGCTAATTACGTTCCTCTTTTGCTACTGTAATGGAACTTATAACAAACTCGCTCGGTATATATTTTTAAGTCGGCAACTTCCTTAACATAGATAAAGAAAACCTTATGGTATTTAATTACGTCAACCATAAGTATGGGCGCCTATAACGCCTAAGGCTAGATTTATTAACCTTAGCGCAGGATTGAAGACAGTACTCACGTTAGCGTTAATGGAATTTAGGCAAATTTGTTGATCATAAACAATATCGTCGTAATAGTGGTAAGAAATGTTATATTTATAGTAAGACCGGTTATTGGTTAACTAGTTACCCCTCCGCCAAACGTAATAACAGGAAAAGAATATACCTCACCCAATACCTTATTATTTTGGAATAATATTACTTAAATTTGGTGGTATATATTAAAGGCGATAAGCTAATTAACGCTGTTAACGCCCTTGAATAAATTAAATGGTACGAAGATGTTATTTCCAATATAGTAACCTAGTAATTATCTGACTATACTTTTTTATACCTTTGAGGAGGTAGAAACCCTTACCTTTACCCTAACCATACCTTTAACTCTTCATATACCTTTAACCTTTGAAATCGTTACGCGAACCACACATTTTAAGCTATTATACCAGATACTAGTGAAGCAAGGTATTTAATAGGAAGCTATTCGCAATATATGGCACTGTAGAGGGAAAGCACCATAACTATTAAAATTAATCGATACGATATTAGTAAAGCTAAAGTCAGTTTTAGCTTAGGCAAATAATTATCGTCACTGGAAATAACGGTAGTTTAAACTGTTATAGGAGTAATTACGTTCCATATACTTAAGTTCCTTACCCCTTTTTTTTTTGCTTAAAGGATATAAAAACCTTCGGCGTTAACGTGGACATTAACGTAAACGAATTGGTTAAAAACGGCTAAAAGTTTTTACTCGATTTCAAATAGAGGTACCTATGGTTTTATCTTTAAGGTCCAGAAGTAATGGTGTTAAACCTGACGGATCCGGAAATACATTAACTACACCGGCGTTTTAATTACCTAGCTGTTAATAAACTATATAAAGTCCTAAAGTTCGTAAGATATAACGATATGAAATACTTTGCCCTAAAAGTCATTAAAAAGCTTTACTATTACTGTTAAACGCATACCTAAGCCCCCCGGAAATTCAAGTTTATATTAAAAGACAATAATTACTTTAACTATAAGATCTTTATTAATGTGTTTTACTTGGATAATAAGCTTGTTTTTCACGTCGTTAACTCCGCGACCTTTCCCTAAGGAGTTTAGTTTTTAAAGTTCTTTTCAGCGAAGGATACGTGGGAAACGCTAAGGATACTATGGATTGACACGTACCTGGGTCTACCTAACGTCGTCGTTCATGATATTAGTACCAACTTTACGGTGGCGAAGTTTTAGGAAAATGCTAAGATAATAGGTATCTAGTGTAAACAGGTACTTGTGGAAGTCCACTAAAGTATTGGAAAGGTTAAAAGGGTATACTTACTACTTCTCTAAGCGTATGGCATCCTTACGCTGGAAATTGAAAGCTTTACGAATCTGGAGGCACGCCTACAAACAGTAGTAAAAGGCCTTAATAACACCGTGTGTCTTGACGGTTTAGTGTTAACTTTCCTAGTATTTGGAGCGTATCAACGCTTAACGAGTGAATTTACGCCTTCGGTGAGTATTCAGAAACGTATTATAGCTTATAACAAAGCTTTAAGGGAACTGCGAAGGGAATCGGCACACCGTTAAGTTAATAACGCCCTTAATATTAGAAACGGGCTTATAATAATCGACGTGTTTATTTTTTTACTGTAAAGTAAAGTCTTCGTACGGCGGGAGCCGGGTAAATAAAAGGGGTCGTATAAGATATTAAGTATCGTAAACTTTAAAGTGGTTGTTAAAACTGCTAACGGTCTTGTGTTTTTCCGAATTACTTATGTTAAGCTTTATATTAGGGCTATTAACGATAAAGTCCCTTAAGTTAAACGACAGAATGAATAAGAACCTCGCCCACCCGTTATCGACAAGCTAATGAAACGCCGCCAGCGCGGATGACCCCCGAAGAGGAGGGATTTTAAAAAGGAGGAATATATATCAGAGCGCATTTATAATATTACTTGGGTAAGCAGAAAAGAAAAGAATAACGAAAACTTAATAATGAAATTTAGGGTATAGGAGATTATTAAAATTTCCGGCAAACCTTTTAAAGAAAGCAACAGGGTTGAGATCGACAGTTTACTAACTCGAGGTGTAGTATAATTTGTGCCGAAAGCTAATTTTAACCTTTAAAACCCAAATATTATGATATTTAAGTTGAGGATTATTTACGAGGTTAAGGGTAAGACTATAGGGCGTCCGTATAAAAAGTTACGGCTAATCGTTTAAGGATACGGTGATAAAAGTAAAAACTGGATCCTTACGTAGTCACTAACGATTTAGAAGATTAGTTAACGTTGAGTAATTGCCTTAATAGTAAGCTGATCAGCTAAAATAAAGGTAAGTTTGTATTTAATGGCCTTGATATTACGTAAGCCTATATATAATTAATAATGTATTTATAACGAATTATATTATTAAAGCTGTTATAGGAATTTCGTACCCTATACTGACTAGGAACGGTAATACAGTATATTAAACCACTTTATAGATTGGATAAAGTAGGTGTTTACTAGTTTCTAATATACTGGTTGTACCTTAAGTCCCGGCTAGCGATAAAATTTTTAATATACGATCTGTATTTATTAGTAATGTAACAAATTTTTTTTAGTATAATAGGTATATAAGATAACAATACCCTTTTCGTCGGAACAGCTGGCTTTATAATACTGAAATAACAAACAATTAAGGACTTTAATTTTTGGAATTACAAATCGGTAACGACTTTAAAGAAAAAACCAATTTAACTTTAATAAATTTTCAATCCGTATATTTAGTATTAATACTGGCCTAAGCTTTCTCCAAAATGGTTAGGGCGTTATTCTTATCACGATCGACAAGACTAATAAAACTAGGGCTTAACGGTACTTAAAACAGCATATACGGGGTAATTATATTACCACCTTATACCAATCGAAAGCCTTATACGATTTATCTACTACGGTACAAGTATAAACACTAACGGATAAAGACTTAAATCGATTAAATAAAAGTTTGGAGTGGAAAATACGAAACCTGAATCGCGAAATCAATATAGTGTTAATCAACCTTTTAAAGACCAAGTTGATAATTTTTACGGACGGGTATTTTGTAAATAACATCGAGTTATCTTTACAGATTGGCTTTCTAATAACTTTCGTTAATTAAGATAGTCGGGAATATTAGTTTAAGATTATCGGTAACCTGATTCATTAGACCTCCGTTAAGTGTAAAAGTATTACACGAAACGTATTAGCTTCGAAGGTCTACAGTATAATAGTGGTCTTTAACGTAGGCATAGCGTTATGGGAAACCTTTAAATTTATTACCAGGCAATGAAAGATTCCCCCTATCCCGATGGTAATTTATATCGATTCAAAAAACCTCTTCGAATACCTGTTAAAGCTCGGAACCACCAGTGAAAAACGCCTGATAATCGACGTAATAGCACTCTACGAAGCCTACAAAGGAAGGAAAATTAAGGAGTTCCGATGGATCGATAGCAAAGATAATCTGGTAAATGTTATAACGAAGGCTACGCTAAATAAAGCCCTGGAAAGGTTTATAGACAGCAATAAACTAACTATACACATTAAGGAATATGTAGATAAACCGCCCGAAGATCCAAGATCACGTGACGGCGGACAAGAATATAATGGCAAATTAGAAGACTATCAGGGGAATGATAATAGCGACTTGTTCGAATAGTATAGTTAAAGTGGCGAAAAAACTTTTTGTAGGAGTTAATAAACTCGGACCTCGGGGCAACGGAGTAATTAAAGTCAAATAAAGTTAATTTGTATGCAATTGAGTGCAATTAAGTATAAAAGTCAACTGGAATTGATAGGGGTCTAGCCAGTTAACGAGGAGACAATTCAGTAGCAACCAGAAAGAGATTGGTTAGCCATACTGGCGTACGCGCACAAACTAAAAAGCTGCCAGTACTGAAATAATATTACATGCAATGCAGTAGGTTAACTTTACTTACAGTAAAGTTAACTGTACTGCAAGTTTATTGCTTTATAGAGACTTATCTCATTAGGTGTAAGTCGAATACAGTACGCTACACTTCACTCTGGGGCACGGGCTAAGCAGTTGGCTATACAAATTACAGTGTAAACCAGCTAGCGGTCTGCCAAGCCTAGAACAATACATCCAACATCTGACCACGCAATACTACTGTTACTTCGAAGACCAATCGAATCGACAACGTTGTAACATCTAAGGCCTACCAATAATATCTGTTATTATATAATTAATATATCTCTAAAACGTCGTTGGCGCTTCCGCTAACCTAAAAGAGATAATCAATCATTTAAATAACCTGAATTATATAAGATACGAAATTAATTACTATTATTTGGGTATAACCCGCATACGGTAAAAAACCGCTCGAATATCTGAATTTGTAAGTTACGTCGACTTTAACAATATACGTAAGGTCTCCTTAATTAAAGGTAAAAGAAAACTATTTTACTCGGTAATCCTATTTAATATTTGGTAATCGATATAAAACCGTTATCCCCCCCCCCTAACTTAAAAATAAATAATACCGACGTTATAGCTGATAAGTAACTTACTCGAATTTAACATTTATTTATTAACTTTATAACCTATCGTTAAAACTTAAAAAGTTAATTCCGCAATATTGAATGCAATTTCTTTTAAAATGGTTTTGATAAAACTTCATTCTATTTTTTTTTAACATAAATATAATAGTCGAGTTTCCCCTTATATAGGGGTAAGGTTATAATGTTATCCTTATTGAATAGATCGCCAAATTCTGCTAATTTTGGTAAAAAACATAACCAATTCTTTTTCTTCTTAATAGTAGTCGTCGCCTTCGCTTATAAAATCCGCGTTATTTTATAAAAGGTTGTAGTAAAAATTAACCGAAACTAACCCCCCGTACGTTATACCTTCCGGTACAAATATTTTACCAAAACGATAAAACCGATTTTATCACGCCTCGTATATCCCCCGACCTAAAGCGTACTATTACCGTATTAATAACTAAAAAAAACTACCGCTAATATTTAAAGTTACCTGTTAATATCGTATCTCAAGTAGTTCAAAAATTATATCTCGCGTTATTTCTGAAATAACATATGTTAATATAGGGTTCGACTATTTATTAATATTTATACGAAACTTAGTTGTTTGGGTAATACGCGTATTTTACCGTAACCCTAATATCGTGTCTAAATTTCAACAATATAATAGTTGAATATGCTTTATTTTTGACCGTTATAGTAAAATCTCGTTTCAAATATAATTATAATTACAATTAAAATGAATTTAAGTACCTAAAAAGTATATGTTATGAAAGATTATATGAATAGGAAATTATATCTTGTTTATACGTATTTTAATTAAATTCAACTCCTTTTTATTCGATTTTGTAATTGTACCATTAAGGTTATATAACCCCTAAACGAAACTATATTTAGGAATTAGACTTCCCCCGTCATCGTCAGTAGGAAACCTTCATTTATATTTTCGACTTGGACCGTATAAACCTGCGTAAAAGATAATACTGGGCGGAGTTCGTAACCATGTTAGTAATAGTCCAACGAGTTATAACGTACGTAAAGCCTTGTAATAAACCTGGCCTAACGTTCCTTTAACTTCACTTACATCGTCTTATGTTTTTAGTCCTAAACGTATACCGACGGGTTTGTTAAAATAATTAACCGCGGTATCGAAAAAAATAGTCGCAATTAATACAACCTTTTAATGAAGATATTTAAAGGGCGTAAACATTTTTTTTAAATATATCTTTATCCGGCCGTTAGGCTTATACGGGTTTCGTTAATTAACGACCAAAATTTTATTTTAAATCCAAAGACTTTAATTCGTTGGCGAGTTTGCAGTACTTTTTCAAAGCTACGACATAGTCCACCCGGCTAACGCCTGCTGTAATAAATTCGTCGCATATACGTAATAATACGCGAGGGCATAAATGATTACACTTTACAGCCGAAAGCTAATCTGATCCTCCCGCTTAAACCAAAAGTATTTCGAATTTAATAACGAATAGTATTTACAGGTTTTAATCGTTTATAACCAATCCCTTTAATTCGACTAATACTTTATCCGCGCGATAAAGGTTATTAAAAATTGTCTCGATATAATCGAAAAAATTACCTATATTATATATACTTTCGTATCCGCTGACTTTGTAGTACGCCATAACCGTTTACTTTACTGTTTCCGTATAATAACCCCATACGTAAAAAAACATGTATCGACTTTCTTTAATCTATATTTTATCCTATTTTAATATAAATTCTATCGTTCAACTCGTCATCGCTCATATAAAAACAAATCCGTCGAATTGTGGTTAATTATATCGTTTTCTCCTACCCTAAGCCGGTAAAAGCCGGTACGAGTCGCGGTCAATTCGGCTTCGAATTATTAAATTTTAGCTACGACCTAAATGAAGTTGAATGTAAGGTCGATAATTAAAGTCGATTAACCCGTTTATTGTAGTTATTTCACAACCGATGAGATATAACTTACGGTATCTTATAAATAAGAAATATCGGCTTAAGCTGGCTCCGAAAAGGCAGGAGGCATATTTATAAAGGTAGAAAACTAGGTATTAGCCGACAACCTTTTATTTACGATAACGTTAAAGTATAACGTAAAATTATCAACGTTTACCATCGATTCGTCTTTATAGGTAATATTTTTGGGGGAAAAACCCTTAATAATATATTATAATCTAACTTATGATGGTAAACTCAATAAGTGTCAAATAAATCTTACTATTAAGGTATAGAGAAAGATTAAAAACGCTTACCGTAACCCATCGTATAAGACCTATCGGTATAACCAATACCTAGCCCGTTACGTACGCTCACACGTACCGTATATGGACCGCGCCCGGTTCGCGCCCGGTCTGGGCCTAGACCGAGCACTACCTATCCCGTTATATATACAGTCACTTAACCTATAGACTCAATAGCTAATGGCTTAATTCCATGACAGTTCCGTCTTTAGAGCCTAAAATCAATGGTATAAAATCTAACAGGGTTAAAAATACGTTAAGTATATAAGCTTTCAAATTAACCGGTCGTCGATAGACTATACAAAGTCCTTAAGTCTGAAGTATACAAAGATATAGAATACTTTGCTATAAAGACCATTGAAAAACTTTACCACCGTTGCTAAACGTATACCTAAACTCCCCCAAAAAATAAGTTTACATTAAAAAACGACAAAAACTTTAATTATGAGATCTTTATCAACATATTTTACTTGGATAATAAGCCTGTTTTTCAAGTTATTATTTTTGTAACTTTTTTTTACTGAGTTAAGTTTTCGAAATCCTTATTGGCAAAAGATACGTAGGAAACGTTAAAAATATTATAGATTAATACGTACTTAGGCCTATCTAACGTTGTTGTCCACTATACCAATACCAAATTTATGGCGGCGGAGTTTCAGACAAAGGTTAAAATAATGGGAATCCAGTATAAACAGGTATTTGTCAAGGTTTTCTGAAGTATTGGAAAGGTCGAAAGGATACACGCGTTACTTTATAGAGCGTACGATATTTTTATGCTAGAAATTAGAGATTTTACGGATTATGAGGTATGTTTTCAAATAAAGGTAAAGGGCTTGGATAATACTATAGGCCTTAACGGCCTGGTACCAACATTACTAGTGTTTGGGATATATTTATACATAACAAGTAAATTTCCGCCATGAATGAATACCTAAAAAATATTTGTATCATACGATAAAGTATTCAAGAACTTACAAAAGGAATCGGTACGGATTAACTAAATAATACCTTTAATATCAAAAACGGCCCTATAAGAACCGACGTGCCTGTTTTCCCGTTATGGAGTAAAGTACTCGTATGGTGGGGGTTAGGTAAATAAAATAACTTATATAATATCTTAAATATAGCTAACTCGAAAGTGATTATTAAAACTGTTGACGATTCCGCGAAGTTTTATATAATCTAGGTTGAACTTTACATTAAGTCGATTAAAGATAACGATAAAAGGCTTTAAGTTGAACAAATAAATTAATACAAACTTCCTCCTCCCACTATTTACAACTGAATAAAATACTGTTGGTATGGACAACCACGAAAAGGTAGGAACG
Source organism: Anisogramma anomala (assembly GCA_038502455.1). NCBI lineage: Eukaryota > Fungi > Ascomycota > Sordariomycetes > Diaporthales > Gnomoniaceae > Anisogramma > Anisogramma anomala. The sequence goes on from JASMMZ010000002.1 coordinate 39,563,043, forward strand.
TTAAAGACGAGGAATATATACCGGATTGTATTTATGATATTATTTGAGTAAATAAGAATAAAAAGAAAATTAAAATTTAACTATTATGTTCTAGGTACAAGGTATTATTGAAACTTTTGGTAAATCTTTTAAGAAAAACCATAGGGTTGAGATTAACAGATTCCTAATTCGAAAAGTTATATAATTCGTATTTAAATCCGACTTTAACCTTTACCACTCAAATATTACAAATTTAAGGTCGAGGATTATATATAATGTTAAAGGTAAAACTATAAGGCGATTATATGAAAAGTCAAGTTTAATCTTTTAACGATACGGTAATAAAATAAAGGACTATATTTTTATATAATCATTAACAATTTAGAACATAATTCAATATTTAGTGGTAGCTTTAGTAGTAATTTTGCTAGCTAAAGCTAAATTGAAGTTTCACTTTAATAGTCGTAATATAATGTAAGCATATACGCAATTAGCAACCGATTCACCGCGGATCGTATTATTCTAATTATCATAGGAACTACATGTTAATTACCTTTCGGGTATGGTAATACGATGTATCAAACCACTATACGAATTGACTAAAACAGGTCTTTATGAATTTATAACCTATTAATCGCATTTAAGTAAAAATTAGGCCGAAAGAATAATTTACAACCTGTATTTACTGGTAACGTAGAAAAAAACTATTTAATAGATACAAAAATTAACGATACACTTTTCATTAAAACTGTTAGCTTTGTGATATTAGAACAGCAAGCGATTGATAATTTGAAGTTCTGAAATTATAAGCTTGTTACGACTTTAGCAAAGGGTAATCAACTTAATTTCAACGAATTGTCAAGCTGTTTATTTAATATCAATACTTATTGTTGGTAGTCCTGACTATATATGTAGGCCTTTCGTTGTAACATAGTTGATTCGAATTACTGTAGTCGAAGAAACTGGTGCTGTATTGAAATTGGTTGTTTTGGGTTGTAAGTTCTAAATTCGGTAGACTTCTAGCCGGTCTGAACACTGATTTATATGGTCATTTGCTTTAGACTATGACCCACTCTAAAGAGAACACCTACTGCACTGTAATTGCAGTGTATTCCTACAAACTGCGGCTAATTTTCAGTCAGTATAATTAACTACATTGACAGTTTAGTTGGTTTAAATTTACTGCATTTGACTGCTATTTCAATAATAGCGGCTTTTTGTTTTGTGCCTATACGTTCGGGTAGCTTGATATTAATTGGTGACAAACTTTGAAATCCCTCTTCAATTTATATTTAGATAGCAACCCAAACCCCTGTTCATTCTGGTCAATTTGTATTGACATTAAAATTGATTATGGCCCCTTGTAGCCTTTTTGTTTCCTCTCTTCGAGCCCTTCGTTCCTTAACTCTCGTTTACAAGTCTTTCGTTATAGACCTATGTATATCATGTACTTCAACATTTGTGTATCTTTTCCTAGTAATTTAAATCACTGGAATTGCCACCTTTGCTACCGTTGCTATTAATATAGTTATACTGGACGGTTTCAAGTTTGTCAGGACAACTCTATTCCTCTACATCACGTGCCGAGCAGTTTACGTAGCTTTCAATTTTTATGGTTAAATTATTACTATTTACAAATATTTTTAGGTCGTCATTAAGTATAGCCTTAATTATAATGTCGAAGAAGTTATTTTTGCCGTTAATTTACTGGAACCTATCAATTTCCCGGGATTAGTATACTTTTATTAAAACTATTACGTTTATTATCAGGCGTTTTTCATTAGTCGTGTCTAACTTTGATAGGTATTCGTAAAGGCTTCGGTGGTTTATATATACTACTATAGGTATCGGAAGCAATTTTAGTTATTTAACGATCATCATTAACGTATCGTTAGTTACTATGTCGATATTAAAGCCTGCTATTATGTCGTAAACCTTTAAAGTTAATATATTTCGTATTACACGTTTATACTTAACGAACATCTCGTATATAAGGTTTCCGGTATTATAAATTTCATTTTGAACGTTTTAGTATTAACAAGTATTATAAGGAATCCGATTTACGATATAAAGTTAATATTAATAACAAATAACTCATTTTTAAAAATTATTAACTTCGTCTTTTTTAAATATATTAAAATTATATTAATCCCTTGTTTTATAGTATTTAATATATACTCAATGATTTTATTAAACCTATTAAAGTTTTCGTTTCAAAAATCTTATACTTATATGGTAATGAATAGATCATATGATACTTCCGGTTGGTATAATGTGGTAATATAGGCTGTACGTGCCCTTTACTCTAGATATTTCTGTAATCTCGCCTCGTTGGCCTTATTAATGGTCGTTAGATTCATAGCTTGACATTTTGAGCGTAAGCTAATGTAAGTGCCATTTTTAACTTTAACACTATAAATATGGATTACCGATTTATTAAAGTTAAGTTATATACCCTTAATTAATGTTTCTATTAACTTATACTTTTAAATGCATTAATTTTTATAGTACGTTCTTTCGTCATTATAAACCCTTTATTTTTGAGGAAAAGGGTATCTTTGGTTTGTATACCAATGATTTAAAAATCTTTATTTTTCTCGATTAATAGCCGTGAGATTATTGTTAAAGTATTTATATGTAGCTTGTTTTTAAAGTACGTTTAATAAGTGAAAATTTAACGGACGTCTGTTTCGATTAGTTCGTATAAAATTTTAATGTAACGTATAACCATGTCGGCTACAAACTCATCCTTTAGTTTTTTCGGCAATTTTGATAATATAATCCGCTAAAAATTGGTAGCAGATTACGTGTATATTTACTTTATATCCCCATTATTAAATGTAAACCAACCTTTTGCTTTAGTAATAAAACTGGTAAAATTTTGATGATTAAACGATGGCTAATCATTTAGATTAAAAGCGATTAAGTAAGGATTTAATCTTTACTTTTATAACTATATCTTTAAACTATTAGCCGGGATTTTTCGTATATCCGGTTCGTAGTTTTACCATCAACCTTATGGATTATCCTCGAATTAAATATAGTAATATTTTAGCCTTTAAATTCCGTTAACTGTACATGTTAAATTACCTTTTTTAAAAAATATTATTAATTTTTACCAAGTCGTATTTTAAGAAGGCCTGCCTATTGTATTAATAATGTCTTTAATACGTAGCTTAAGGGTAAGGTTTTCGTTAGAATTTTCTTTATAAAATACCTACATTGTTGTATATATCTTATTAAGCATGTAATTTTTATTGCCGTCCTTGTTTTTAATATGTATCCTCCTCTTGTGTGATTGTTTTCGTCGTCGATTCTCTATTAGCTTGTTAACAATTGACTCTAGAGAATTATATTAGTTTATTCGTTTGGCTCGGTGTTTATCGATGTTAGTATTAGAATAGTAGACATTGCAGTGCAGTAGGTCAACTTTACTTGTTGTAAAGTTGACTATACTGACTGTAAGTTAAGTGTATTGTTTTGTATAGGCCTAATGTATTGTCTGTAGATCAAGTACAGTATGCGCCAACTTTACACTAGGGTACGGGCCAAGCAGTTGGCAATACAAATTACTGCGTAGATCAGCTAGCTGTCTGCCAAACCTAGAATAAAAAATTTATCTCTTAACCACCTAATACTACTGTTACTTCAAACAATCGAATCGACAACGTTGTAAAGTCTAAAGCCCTACCAACACTAATTAGTGCTTATTAGGTTAAGCACAGATTGAATAAGTAAAAGAAAAGGCTACTTTCCGGTTACGCTTTACGTTAATAACAGCAGCTAAGGTAGAGGGAAAATTCTTGCGAAAGGCCTTCATTAGTACTGCGTCAGTCCCTAAAGGTAGGAAAGAGAAAAGACTTTTGGATTGAGTTGGTCTATAACGGAAATTCGTAAATGAGCGACGGTATCGCTATTAAAAATACCAATAAATCTTCACGGATCTTTCTTAAAAAGCGTTAAAATCATCTGTCAAAAGTCTTAAATTTCGACAAGTTAACAAAACGGCTAAGTTAGTACTATTGAAAGTGCTACTACTACAAAAACGATTAAGTCTTACGGCCTACAATTTTTAACATTCGACCTCTGCCTATAATAATAAACAACTTCCGACTTTATCCTTTATACCAAACTTTTTCCCTTTACTTTACTCTTTCTACTTCCTTTATATCAATTTAGTTGTTAAGTTTTCTTCTTTAAGCGAAGATATCAATATTCGTCAAGTCACGCTGAGAAAGTCACGTTATTCGACCTAACGCCAATTTGCCAAGCTTTCATGCGACTTCACGCTAAAGCAACAAGTTACATACTAACTAGAACCTTAATATGACACTTAGTCAAAAGCGAAGAAAGAAAATTAAAGCCTTTGGACTCCTCTTTTCAAAATATTACGATAAAGAGCTTTAGGGCTATGATGTCGACAAAAACTTAACGGAAAAAAACTTGGTTAACTTCGTCGGCAATTACATTACTAATCAAAAAAGCAGCGAAAGCCTCAACTGCGATAACCGCTTTTTCCGCAAATACCGTAATTTATTTGATTACTAGACTATTAGCATATGAAATACAATTTTTAAAAAAAGTTAAGTTGAAGTTTAATTTAGAACTTCAGCAACGAGGAGTTTACGTACTGATATAGGACATTATAAAGCTAGTACAGTCCCCTTTCGATCTGACCCAATTTGAGGAATACTCTAGACCTACGCCCCAACGGAAAAAGTTTTAAAGAACCTTAATACCTCCACACACGTTTCAGGGAACCTTCCCTTTACCCCCAACTAAATTAAGCCTTTTTACCCGCTGATGATAAAAAAATTGTTGATCTGTTTGGTAACCCAACACCTCCATATAATAGCACAAAGTATGCTTTTAGTGGCGGTGGAGCGCGTAAAGCAACGGCCTCCAACACGATAAGAGACATGAACGTTACCTCCCTCTACCAGTTTATTAATCAAGACCGGCAAGTTTCTTAAAACATCTAAGTCCATATTACCCTCTAGCCATTTAATTGAAATCTCCAAGTTCTTTAAATCAATTTCTACATCAGTTTTATTAATATACGTACACCTATTATAAGTCCTATTTCAGGAATTTACTCTTTAGATTAAACGATCGGCAATTAATCTTAACACCGCAGCTTGGAGACCCTAAGACTTAAACTACAAGAAAATATTAATGAAAATTAGGATGATTATCGCAACTTTTTTCAAATATCTATTAAAATAGTTGATATCAATTACAAGCTTTTCATAAACATAGTCAAAATCTGAAATAATGGAAAAAATATAATGCAAAGCCCTACAATTTTTTCGATATAAATATAATACCCTTTTTCAATAGTTGTAAGTAAATGGAGGTTTTTCCTTTAAATTTTTACTTACTATTCCCCGGAATACTTAAAAAGTATACTAGTGACTATGACCTAACTTATATAACCCAAACAACCATCTTTCGCAAAGTTTACGATGATATAAAAATTTACTTCAAATAATACGTCCGACTTACCCAATATTATACAGACTAAGCTACTATAAGGTAAACCACAATAATAGCGAGAGAGAAAAATAGGAGGAAATACTAATAAACGTATTAAATCAGATGTTTGATAAGCTGATGTTGTGTTATTAAATATCGGTAAGGTTTAAAACCTTTGGGTTCACGTGAAAAAAAAGGTATACAGAATAGTAATCGTTAGATTGATATTTTAGTATAAAGTAAAAATGATTTAACGAAAGAAGCATCCAGAGGCACACGCCATAGGTGAGGGCTTATAAGCCCTCACTCAGAGAGTACCACTCTAGACCGCTCCACGTATTGCCGTTCGGTCTGGTATAGCTATTTCAAACCTATCCATATATTGCTGTTCGGTCTGGTATAGTCATTCCAAACCGATCCATATATAATACACTTTGCGTCTTATAAAAGTGCAGTCTACAGCGTGATATGTTATTGTGAACTTTGCAGGAGTACACCCTGCAATATAATGCACTGTTACTTGCCCTATATATACTATTTATAAGGGTATATAATAATATCTATACAGGAAATATCTTTTTTCTCCTTTATATAGCGTTTTATAATAACAGTGTGGTTGTAAAGATCTAAATCAAAAGTTTTCGTAATGACAGTGTTATTGTAGTATTAATTATAAAAGATTCAAATCAACAAGTTCGGCTGGGATTAGTAAGGTCTGGCCGCGGTGGTAATTATAATTCGGCCCTGGTTGGTGTAGCCAAATAGGGGCAGTATAGTTGGTAATAGCGCCTTCTGTGGTTTCTAATAGGGGTAATTGCGTAGGGGTGATTACGCAATCACATGTTGAGTTAGTTGAAAAAGATATATCGCTATCGGTCTAGGCAAAAAAAAAAAAAACCCCTTTAAAAGCGCATAGTTTAAGTCGATGTCAGTTTCCACTTTAATTTAACTTTTGTTTCCCATAATTAAATTAAGCCGCTTTAATATATAGGTTACTTAGCTAACACACATATACTAACCTTTTCTTCAAATAGATTCCGTGTACAAATAAGATAGAAAGGCGCCATTTGGCGCGAGAGCATCAGCGCGCCACCACTACCATAGCCGCCGCCGTCACTACCATTAGTTCGCCCTTATCGGGTATCATCTCGTTAATTGCGGTTACTCCGCCCACCGCCGCTACACTGCCTAACCTCGCCCCTTTTAACCGCAATATCTACAACCCCTTTTTCCCCTTCCTTTACCTTTCCCTTTCTTAGCTTCTAAGGGGAGGAACGGGAAGCTTTTAAGGTTGTAAACCTTACCCTTTCCCCATGAATAAAGACTCTATTACCCGTAAAGCCCTCTTTACGCCGTAAGCGTAGTTTGGTGTAGTTACATTAAAGTAATTATATATTTTAAATCCGTTCGTTTATATACTTTTAAACTTCTTTTTTAGGTAAAAAGTACTATGTGGATTCATTCCGCTGCCTTAAACTCCATATCGTTAAGGTACGTCGCGAGGTCTTTTTAACGCCTAAGGCGTTAAAGCAACGTACCCGAGTCCGTAGCCCCAGGCTGCTAATAAACGTTTTACGTATCGTATATCGCGTCTGCGGCCACAGGTAAATCCGTTAGCGATTGTTACGAAAACGGGGGTCGTTCAGCCCGCTATTACCGTTATAAACGGATTGATAAATCGTAAGCCCCCGTTCCTGTAGTCCTAAAGCTGTAAGCTGAATCTGTATTACGTGTCCACCGGTTTTTTGGTAAGTTTTAACCGAATATTAAAAGTTTTTGGGTAAAAATACACTATTCAAGACGTTTCGAAAAATAATCGCAGTCTTGAGTAATTAAAACAAGCTGATGTTAATTAGTAATAGGCGTTAACCGGCAGTTTAGGGAAACTGTAGTCGCTGTTGCCGCCTGGAAACGGGGCTTACGTATATATTACATAGGTAAGTTTAACGATATTATCGCACGTCGTCATTAGTAGGGTGATCCCCCTTTTACGCATTTGTCTAAGGGTACAACCAATAGGGAGCAAGGTTATATACTAATTAACGTTAATAAAGTCAATAGCAGTAATAGTGGTAACGCTAATATAAAGGAGGAGAACTACAAGGAGGATGGTGGGGACGTGAAGACGTCGCCTTTTTTCTTTATTAATAGATAAATACCTTTGGGCCGGGTCGGCGTAACCAGCCATAATATAGTACGTTATAGAATAATGTTATAGCTTTTTGCAAAATAATCGTTGACAAATAACTTTAAAATGTATAAAATAGAAAAGATAATATATCAAAACCGATACGATATCGTAAAATAAAATAAAGGAGTTTAAATAGTAAAATTAAATAAAGGAAAAAACGAATGGGAAACTTCGTCGGGTCGAAGTGTATAAAATGGAAAAAGGAAAAATGTTTAGGAGCAACGCGAATTAGTAGGGTTAAATAAAGATAAAATCGGGGATCGATGCGAATGATATAGTACAGACTAATCTAAATAGGCGGAAAATAGTATAATAGCTTATTGGGGTCGTAAAACCTTCTTCATAATCCTAACAAATAATATACTTATTAATATAAATGTTTTTAATACTTCGTTTGGGGTAACTTTAGTTACCGTATCCGTTAGGTTCAACTTTCTATTAATTTACCTTATTTTCTTAATCTTACGTCGTTCATACGACTCACGTAAATTTATAATATTAATTATTAGCTGCTCCTCATTTATAATATCCAAGTTAACTAAGTATTCGTAAAACGAAAAAGAGTTAGTATATATGATAAAAGGGGTAGAGCGTAAACTAAGGTTAAAATAATTTTTCGAATCGTTATTACTATAGTAATACCTAAATCGAAACCTTTAAGTATAATATAGGTTTTTAACGTGAGGATGTTTTTTATAATCTTTTTACATTTGGTAAAACTTCAATAGACAATATTTTTATGAAACGTAAAGTCATTTTGGGTTAGTATTTCGTTATCGAGGATTAGGAAGAAGCTTATTTATAAGCTGTAATTGTTATTATTAGCAAAGGAGCCGTTAGTAAAGTAAATAGTTCTACAATAAGTATGTTTGACGGCACAAATTACAAACCGCGTTTTAAATGATGTAATTGCTGTAAAAAACGTTTGTTGAACGCTTTATATGTATTGTCCGTCGAATTGGTTTGGTATTGCGCGGCGATAAAAGGGTTAAATATAACCTTTGGTTGTATTATAAAAGCAATCTAAGCGTTATGTACGCGTTGATATCTGTATTCGTCGGCCCGTTTCGCATTATTTAAAATTATGAGGATAACATTATCGAATTATTCCTTTTAATTAATATCTAAAATACCGTTTCGAAGGGTAATAATAACGCTATTAAAATTGATTACGTGGTTTTGCGTTAGGTACGTTTTGGATTTCGATTTTGAGCCGGCTTTTAAAAGTTTCTTCTTTTTAAATGCGAAAAACAAGGTATTATATAACGTTAAAATGTTGTTCATTTACATGCCTATTAGTGTAAAGCCCTCCTAACGGATTGTCGATACTAATAGATACGGGTCAAAGGTGGAGTTTGTTATTTCGAGTCTCTTTTTATAATTCATTTAATAGGTGTTATTCCAGTAAAGGCCGGTTTTAACTAAACTATAAAATGGTTTTATAATACGTAAAATCGTTTCGAGTGGATAGTAATACTTGAGGTTTTTTAGTATGTCGACGTAAATTCATCGTTTAAGCCGGTTTTTAAATTGGATATATACTTGTATAATGTTTCGAAGTTCGACATATAGGTTATACGGTTTGTTAAAGAAGGTTGTGAGTATAAAAATCAAATGGTAACTGGCCCGTTATAGTGTAATTGATTAAGTTATAATGTTTTTTTATCCTCGTTATTATATTTTTTAATAATTCAGCGGGTCTTTTTGTAAGGTTTCCCGATTTTATCTTTAACTTTGTACGTGAGGCGGATTGGGAAAATCCTGTAAATACCGTAAATAACTAAGTTAAAACGTTTAAAACGATATACGCCTTAATCGATTAAGGTTTAGATTTCCGTTTAGGTAAATTATGCGAATAGGGTACCTAAGTTAGTGATAATAACTTCGTAGCGAAGCTTTAAGCTAGTTTCGCGGTTTGTTATTTTCTTTTACGTAATAAAGGAGTTCGTGGTAACTTTTTTAGGGCGTCTTTCAGTTTTCGAACTCAGGGGGCGGTTTCAGCCGCAGGGTTTTGGTAGGATTAATACAAATAGGATGTTTCTGTCTGTCGTAATCGGGTCGAAATCGTGTTTTAGGAGTAAGGCTAAAGTTGGATTCGGTTTAAATTTGCCGTTTTAGGTAATATTTTATAGGCGGTTTTATTTATTTTGTGGTTTAGGGTCAAATTTTTTACGTCTTTTTTGTATGTGCGTACTATTATTCAACGAAACGAACTTGCATAGTTTGGTAAATTAACTAATACATTATAACCTTTAAACCCGTTGATAAATTAAAGGCTTGTTTACTTATCCTTTATTTTCCAAACCAAAACTTTAAATTATAATGGTAAATTCAAAACTCTTGATTTACGTGTGCTATTTTTTGCAATTAACGCTTTGAATATATCGTTTTTCGCCCATAAGGAGCGTGGTACCGTTATAGCTTTCGGTATAGCATTGACCCTTTGTATTATGAACGATAATGGTGTAAAGCTTGTATAGATTTTCAAATAGGTACCAAAAACAAAAAGCGTAAAGATAAGTATATTTAATCTAAAAGTCTTATTAATTACACTAACCATTATTTAAAGGATTTTTTAAAAACCCAATATTTTTTAACTCCTTTGATAACTATGCTTTATTAAACGGTCTATAGTACTGATTATATTTTTTCAATACCTTATATTACTTTTATTAGGATTTGTTTCTATTTGTTATTGGTTATCCAAACCTTAATACGCTATTCGGTAAAGTCGAAAGCCGTATTAGCATCGTATATAATTTAGTTTAAACGTCTTAAATAAACGTTAAACTGATAATTGATTGAAACTTTTTAATGATTTGCATAGAAATCATTCCATATAAATTTGGCGGCTTAAAAAGATGTTGTTGCATCAATGATGTAGAAAACAGGTTAGCTATTTAGTTATATAACATTAATAATCACTTTGTAGTTAAAGTATAAATCGTTGTAAAGGCGGATCTTAAATCGTTGTGGGGCCTGTAAATATATCTAATACTTATAGTAAAACTTTTCGATGATTTTAAATACGTTTTTTCATATATCCGTATAACCTGCGGTTTAAAGTAGGCGTAAAAGGAGTTTTACAGCCGGTTATTCGAATCGTCGGTATAAAGTCCGTAATTGCGGCTAAATTAAGTAAATAACCTTAATTATACATACTTTGGGAGAAAACCACAAATAGTTGAATTTAAACCAGAACGATACGAATACGCCATTTAAGTCGCGAATAAGTTAGTTGATCGTATTCTGGATCTTAATTTCGAATTTATTTATATTAGCTAACAAAAGCAGAAATAATATTTTAAAGTTTATTGCATAAAATTTAATCGGTTCGAAACGCGTATTTATAACGACCGTTTCAAGCGACGACGCTTTGTCTTTACTAAATAGGACCTTTCGGTATTTTCCTATTCGGTTTAACCAAAACTTCGGAAACTTCGCCATAAACGCGTCGAATTACTGTTTTCCGGCCGTTGAAACTTCGGCTACGCTAATTTCGGATATAATGCTCTGGAACCTATTTCTGTATCTGTTAAAAATCGTAAATTGCGACGATATATAGGCGTTAAGCACTTTGTTTACGCAGTCTAGACCTATAATATATATAAAGAAGGCTTTTTATAGGCCAGAAAAAATACGTTAGACTTTTTTATCATCTTAGGTTAATAGGTGAATATTATTATGCTTAAAGTCGTTTTTTCCGAATGTGTTTTCGTAAAGATAGGCGTCGAATTCATTATTCATACCTTTATATTCGGTTACGTATATTATGAAATTGGCTTTTATTAGATTCTTCAATTTATATTCGGCCGAAAATTGTCGTTTGGTCTGAATTTTCTCGTAAGCAGGGTGGTTTGTAAATTAATAACTAACTTCATCGCATACGATATACCGTTTTTACAAACCCGTGGAGCTTTGTATATCTTTTCGTAAGTATTACTGTGGTTACGGTACATTTATTCAATTTCTGAACGATTGTACCTATCCTTCATTGTTCAAACTTTCTTTTTAATACCTTTATTTTAGGCGTTTGTTTTGCTTTGGATAAACTTTGAATCTTTGATTTAAAACTTAGTAAATGGTTTCGACAAAGTTTGCTTTAGTAATTTAGCCTTCGCCTTTGATTTTATTAGTAATATATATTAATTAGAAGCTTATATATCGGCGTATTAATGTTTTAAACGATGTTTTAGAACTTATGTTAAAAGCTGTCAGGTTCATTTCTACTTTAAAAAGTGTAGGGTCGAAATTCGGGTTTCTACGACTAGCTTTTGTTACTATTTAAATAAATAGTTTTTTTACCTTTATATTTAGGTTTAAAAAGTTATCTGTCACTTTCGAAACTAAGCTAATAGGGATGTAAAGATTTCCTATAGGTTTTTATCGACGTTTCCCTACTGTTTTTTTACAGATTTTCAAGTTATACTAATTTAGTTTTTATCGTAAAATCCGTGGGTAATCTTTATATCGAAGTGGGATTTTCGGCGTTTATATTAATTCTTAAATGTATTTACCTATATAAAATGATATATATACCACTCCTAAGCCTATACGGAAAGTATATCGGGTAAAATAATATAAAATCAAAATGATTTAATATTTAATCTTTTGTATATATTAAGTATAAAGTATATTTCGTTGTTAAGTACGTCGTATGGCTTACCGTTATAGTTATCGTACTTATTTTAAAGCCTGGTAAAGTTTTTTTTTTTAATTTTGTAGTGTTTATTTTATTACTAGGAAAGCAGTGTAATAGGAGGTTGTGGTAAAGGTCATTGTTAGCGGATATTAGTTCATAGGGTACGTATTGGCGTTTTACGCCGCTCGTTAATTTTTAGGGTGGGTTATTTTCTATGTTTTAGCCGATCCTTTTATAATCGATCGGGCTGTTTTCGGTGTTTCGGCAGATCCCGTTATAGTCGATCGGGTTATTCCTTTCGTTCGGAAAGTAATTTGATATCCGGTTTTATTTTATAGTATGTGCCAGTGTAAGGACGTATTGTACTTGTAGGTTAGGTGAGAATTGTGTTCGTTTTTCTTCTTTGGGGCTTTTACTCTTGACTTAAGGTATAGGTATAAGATTTTTTCATATTACCACTCGTTCCCGGCATTCTAATAAAAGTCTTATTTACTCCGTAAGGTAACACCATTTTATAAATTCCGCTAGGCATAAATCTTTTTCTTCCTATTCCAGTACATCGGTAAGCTTTAAAATTTCGATTAGAGCTCTTATAAGGCGGCTATTCCTATCTCTTAAGGTATTGATACCTCTAATTTTTAGTTGGATTCGTAAGGCTTTGGCAATGGTAGAATTTACTATTTGCCACATATCCAACGTCTAGGTAGAATTTTTTTCATGAAGTTCATCTAGTAAGTTAGGTCGTTATATTTTCTTCTCATAGTAACAGAATATAATGACCTAGATATATATATTTACGATATAAGATTTTAATTCCTCAATTGACGAATTGATGGTATTGTCCCAAAAACCCAGGTCGATTTTATATATTATGGATTTTCCAATTCCTATATACTTGATTAAGTGGTCGAAATAAGCGTTAGTTTTTACCAGTGTTATTGGTTTTGAAGCTATAGCTATAAGTATCTCGGGGTAATTGGGGATAGTAGTGACTATACGTACTTAGTATGTTGGAACGGTTTAAGTTGGTGATTTCGGACTGAAAATAGGTTTGGATACATATGAACGGTAAACATAAAGTAAATAAAATGATTAAAGTCCTCAAAATAATGTTTATTAGCGTTTACTAATAAGAATGAATTTTAAATGATATATAAATACAACGTAATTACAAATTAATTAGACGTTTAAATTAGTTTTATTAGTATTTGGTAATTTTACACCAGCTAAATAGTTTAAAAACCTTAAAACGTTTTAAGTATCAAACTTTAAAAATATAAAGCGAATCGTAAACAAGTTTAAGACACATAGAGAAAACATAGGGAAAGTGGGTAGAGTAACAGAAATGTAGGTAATGGGGAGGTATAATATGTGGTGTTTAGTGGTCGGTTTGAGTTGGTGTGTTGTAACCAAATTTAATGAAGTAGTCGGTTTAGTTACTTTCTATATAACCGTTTTTATTAAGGAAAGCGGTATAAATTGTCGAAAATTTAATAGGTTTTAATTAAATGTTTTGAAAATTAGTAATTACGTGGCCTAATACGTGATAAAGCTCTTTTTAAAAAGTTCCCAGGTAAGTTAAAACGCCAAATAAGGGTTAATGGTAAAGTAACGGGGCTTTAAATAGATAAAGCATTGAATAAGAATTAATAGTATTATATTGAAGTTTTCATTTTTAAATTTACTTAATTTTTATAATTTTAATACACATTGGCGTATAATCTTTATAAAACGAAATGTGAAAGTAGAAATGGTTGGGACCGCTATAATATCTTGTTATAGGTATTTAACTTGTGTTTAACTCTTTCCCCTTAGCTATTTATAATATATCGAATCGGCTACTAATTAGTGTCGGTAAAGTTTAAAACCTTTAGGTTTACGTAAAAACAAGGTATTGAAAAAAGTAATCTTGAAATTGGTATTGTAATATAAAATGAAGATAATTTAACAGAAAAAGCATTTAGAGGTATATGCTATAGGTAAGGGCTTATAAGCCCTCGCCTAAAGCGTACTACTTTAAATCGCTCCACGTATTACCGTTTGCTCTGGTATAACCATTCCAAATCTATCCATGCATTACCGTTCGGTTTGGTATAGTCATTTCAAACCGATATGTGCATAATGCACTTTGCGTCTTGAAAGAGTGCAGCCTGCAGTATGACACGTTATCGTGCACTCTGTAGGATTGCACCCTGCAATACAGTGCACTACTACTTTCCCTATATATACTATCTATGGGGGTATATAGTAATATACACATTAAGTAATAGGAAAAGCCTACACTAGCGAAGCCACACTTCGCGAGCAGGTATAGGCAGTTGTTACAGGTGTTGGCGAGTTTAAACACGCCTCACAGCGCCCAAATACTACCTGCGAAGGCTTTTTTAACCAGTCACGCTTCTTGTTCGCAACTATAATAACGTGTATACCAAAATCGTTTAGTACATACCCCTAAATTGGTAACTTCTTCAACTTAAATAAAAAAAACCTCATAGTAATTAACTACGTCAACCGTAAATACAGCTACAAGCACCCTTAACACCCAAGATATATTCAAAAAGCTTTAGACTAAAATCAATAACCATGTTAACGCCAACAAGGTTAAGATTTAAGTGAACCTGTTAACCGTAAAAAAGTTCGTCGTAATAGTGGTAAAATTTATTGGATCTATGGTAAATCTACCTATTAATTAACTCGTTACCTCCTTGCCGAACATAATGATAAAAAAGTGATATACCATATAGAATACCCTATTACTTCCGAGAAAGACTACATAAACTATACCGTGAAGTTTAAAGGTTATAAGGTTGTTAAAAATAACGATAAACTCAAATAAATTAATTACTATAAAGATATAACCTCTAATACAGATTAATAACTAGCTGACCACGTCTTTTTATATCGTTTAAACGGTAAAAATCCTTACCTTTATCCTAATAGAACTCTTAATTCCTTATATAACTTTAACCTTTGCTATCGCTATACGAACCATACGTTTCAAGGAATTATACTAAATACAGGGGTAGCAAGATACTTAATAAGAGGTTATTTGTAGTAAATAACTCCGCGGAGGGAAAGCACTACAGCTACTAAAATTAATTATTACGATATTAGCAAGGCTCAAATTAACTTGGGACCAGGCGAGTAATTATTGTTACTAGAGATAACGGTAATTTAAACTAGTATAAGATTAATTATATTCTATATTCTTAAGTCCTTTACACATATCTTCTTTATTCAAAGGATATAAAGACCATTGGTGTTAACTTTAACGTTAACGCCGGTAAACTGGTTAAAAACAGCTGAAGGGTTTCCCTCGCCTTTAAGTAGGGATACTTATTGTTTTATATTCAGGGTTTGAAAGCAATGGTATTAAACCTAACGAATCTAGAGATACGTTAACTATATCAGTGTTTTAACTACCCAGCTATTAACAGGCTATATAAAGTTTTAAGGTCCGCAGTATATAATGTTTTTAAAATATTGTACTTCAAAAACCATTTAAAAACTTTATTACCACTATCAAATACATGCCTAGACCTCTCCAAAATTGAAGTTTACCTAAAAGAAGGATGAAGAATTTAATAACAAAGTTTTTATCAATGCATTTGACTTAAATAACATATCTATTTTGATGTCGTTAACTTTACAACCTTTTTTTATATGGCGAAGTTTCTAAATTCCTTATTGGTAAAGGATACGTAGGAAACGTTAAGGATTTTATGGATTAAAGCGTACTTGGGTTTACTTAACGTCGTTATCTATAATATTAGCAACAACTTTATAGCGGTGAAGTTTTAGGGAAATACTAAGATAATAGAAATTTAGTATAAATAGATGCCTGTAAAGGCTTACTAAAGTATTAGGAAAGTTAAAAGGGTATACGGATTACTTCGCCGAACGTATAATATCATTATGATAAAAATTAAAAGTTTCACAGATTTAAAGGAACGCCTTTTATAGCGGTAAAGAGCCTGTGTTATAGACTCAAGCCATTGGCTATTGAGTCTATAGGTTACTTGATTGTGCACGTGACGGGATATGCAGTACCCGGTCTGAGCGCGGTTCGGACGCGAACCGTGCGCGGTCCGTATATGGCACGTATAAGGGTACGTAACGGGCTGGGCACTGGCCATGCCTATAATTCCTATACGATAGGCCACGGTAACTTTTTCTAGTCTTTCGTTATACCTTAATAGTAAATTCCATTTAGTACCTATTTGGCTTATTATTGTAGGTCGGAATATGACATACTATCAAAGTTTTTTTTTACCTTTTCGAAAAAATATGACTCATAATAAACTAATCGATAATAAACGTTAATAATTTCACTTTACATTTTAACGTTATGGGTAAGGATAGGCCGTCGGCAACTACCTAATTTTATATATTTATAAATATACCTTCTACCCTTTCGAGAGATATTTAAATCGATATTTTTCATTTATGAAATACCGTTTACTATATAGCGTTTATTATTAAATAATTATAATAACCGGATTAATATATTTTAATCATCGACCTTATGTTCGACTTTACTTAAGTCGTAATTAAGGTTTAATAATTCGAAACCGACTCAACGACGACTTATACGATTTTTTTATCGATTTCTTATAAGTGAAAACGATATAGCCAATAGTAATTCAACGGATTTACTTTTACATGGACGGCGACGCGTTAAACGATCGAATTTATAATAAAACCAAATAAAATATGAATAAAAAAAAGTCGTTATACGTTCCTTTACGTATAAGGTTATTATATGGCGGCGGTAAAGTAAGCTATTATAATGTATTATAAAGCTAGCGATCACGAAGATACATACGATACAGAAAGGTTTTTTTTTTAATTATATTAAAACTATTTTTAAACATTCTAATTACGAGGACAAAATCTCAATCGAATTAAAGCAATTGGTTATAAGCTATAAAAACCTATAGATACTATTGTTTACTAGGTTTAAGATATTATTAGTTTTAACGGGTGGATTAAATTAACCTTCGGTTATAAAATACATTTACTTATGTTTTCGTGTATCGTTATGTATCCGCGACAAATCTATTACGATAGGCGTTAATCAGATAAACTATATCTCAGCTTTAAAAAAGTATTACGAATTCGCTGACGAATTAAAGTACTTATATTTAAAGCAAGGATTTAGTTGTTAATTATCGAAACCTACATAAATTAAACGATTAAATAAAAATATAGTTATAACGAGGATTTATACCTTCTAAATATTTTCGTTAAAGGGTTGTAATAATCGCGGCCAATTATCTTATTAGACCAGCTCGGTACTTGTTTAAAACTAAATATGTAAGGCGACGTAGATAACGATAAAGGAACGTTAAACTAAGCTCGTTACGAGGCGTTACGTACGTTATAATTCGACGAATTACTACTAACGTAATTATAAATTCCGCCCGGCATTACCTTCAATACAAATGAATATAATCCAAATTAAAAAGGTAAATAAAGGTTTTCCATTAACAACGACGAGGGAAACCAAAATTCTGGACAAAATTTCGTTTAGGAGTTATATGACCTGAACAGCTTAATTACAAAATCGAGTGAAAAAGAAATTAATATAATTAAAATATATATAAATAAGGGTTTATTCTTTATTACTATAATTTTTAATAATGCCTTTTGTGTAAATTCTTCAGCCGATTTTCATTATGATAATTATTATATAATGAATAAGGGTTTAGTATAACGGTTAAAGATAAAATAAATTTAGTTATAATATCTTCAAAATCTCGACACGATATTAGGGTTACAACAAAACACGCGTATTACCTAAATAGCCAAGTTTTATATAAATATTGATAAATGGTCGAGCCCAATATTAATATGTATTATTCCCATAATAAAGTGAAATATAATTTTTGAAATACCTTGAATATAATATTAAAAAGTAACTTTAAACGTTGACGATAATCGTTTCATAATTTATAGCTCAAAATACATATTTATCGACTCGGTAATAGTACGCTCTAAGTCGAGAGATATGTGTGGTGTAGTGAAATCGGGTTTTATCGATTTGGTAAAACGTCCGTACCGGAATACCCAATCTAAACCGCTCCATTTATTGCTGTACAGCTTGAAATAACTATTTCAGACCGCTTTATACATGATACACTTTACGTTTTGTAAAGGTGTAGCCTACAGCGTGACACGTTACCATACACCTTACAAGAAAATACCTTTCAATATAATGCACTGCTATTTGGCCTATACATACTATCTATAAGGGTATATAGTAATATTTACACAGAAAAACTTTTCTTTCTTCCTTATATTCCTATAGCATAGTAACATCAGTGTAGTTGTAATAAGTTCGTATACGTAGCTCTGTAATAATAGTTTGTTTGTAGTATTAATTGTAAAGGTTTAAACTAGTAGGTTTTGAAGTAGAAGGGTAATTATAATGTTAATTGGAAAGGTTTGAATTAGTAAATCCTGACCACAGTAGTAATTATAGTAAGATTTAAATCATTAATTTCTAGCCGCGATGGTAAGTATAGTAAATGTCTGGTTAATATAGTTAATTAGTGGCGATATGGTTATTAATAACGTCTTTCATTGGTTTCGATAGGGGTATAATTACGTAGTAGCTACAGAGGTAATGATGTAGGGATAATTACGCATTTACGTGTTTTGGGTAAATATACAAAGATACATCACTATCGGTATAGGTAAAATTTCTTTTCTTTCCCCCTTGAAAGGCATGTTTTATTAATTAATGCAAGTCCCTATCCCAATTCAACTAATTATCTATTCTAATTAACCAATTTAAACCGCTTTAATGAGTAGGTCACTTAACCAATACTTATAAACTAACCTTACTTTTAAATAGATGCCGCGTAATTCTAGATTTACCAGGCGCCGTTTGGCGTGCGCTCGCCACCTTGCCGCCGCCGCCATCATTAATGCTGCCGCCTACAACACCACCACTACTACCAATAATAACCCACCCTCCTTGGGCACCATATCCTTAATCTCCGCCTCCCCGACCGCCGCCACTACCCCTTCAACCCCCCTAAACCCCGCCACCGCCGCCGCCTCGGCCCTGTTTCCTCCGCCGTCGACGTATCCACCCCTTTTCTAGTTTCGTTAACCGCTGCCATCGCCGTCACCCCCTTACCGGCCTTATCAGCCCCCGCCGCCGCCGCCACCCCTCTACCGGCTTCGCTAGCCTCCCCCGCTGTCGCTACTCCTTCCTTTCCCTCCTCGTTCTCTCCTTTCTCTTTAAGCTTCCAAGGGAAGAAGTGGAGGGCTCCTAAAGTTATAAACCTTACCATCTCTCTATGGGTAAAGACTCCTTTACTCGTAAGACCCCCCCAGCGTCGTAAACGTAACCTTATGAAGTTTCTTCGTAGTTTGTATTACCCAAATCCACGACGTGTATATATTCTTAATATTGTCGTAGATAAAATCACAAGGCAGACGTACTCCATCACTCAAAGCTTCGCATCTTTATAGTGCGTCGCGAAGCCTCTTTAACACGTAAAACGTTAAAGCGACGTACCCGAGTTCGTAATCCCGGGCCGTTAATAGACAAGCCTTAAGTACCATATATCGCATCCGTAACCGCGAGTAAATCTATTAACGATTATTACGAAAATGGGGGTTGTTCGGACCATTATTACCGCTACGAACGGACTGGTAACGAATACGCCCCCGTTTCGTTAGTCTGAGAGTCGTAAGACGAAGCCGTATTACGTGTTCATCGGTTTTATAATAAATCCTAACCCATTTTAAAAATTTCCTTTGTTGGAAATACAATATCCGAACCGTTCCGAAAAAAAACGTAGTTGTAAATAACTAAAATAAGCTGATATTAATTAGTATTAGGCGCCAACCGGCGGACTAAGGAGTCGGTAGTCGTTATTTCTATTTGTAAACGAGGCCTACGCATATACTATATAGGCAATTTAAAGACGTTATCGTATGTCGCTGAAAAAAGGGTAAAGACCTCTTTACGCCTTTGCCTAAAGGCATGCGACACAAGACGTAAGGCCATATTCTTACCGGTGCCGATAATGTCGATAACGGTAATAGCGGTGGTGCTAACATAAAGGAGAAGGGTAACGGGGAGAATAGTGGGGACGTGATGGCGCTGCCCTCTCCCTCTTCTTTCGGCAGTGATTAACTATTTCTTTTAACCGGGCCAGCGCCCCCGGCTATATTACTATTTTTGCTTTTTCTAAAATCGTTAATAAATGACAAATGTAACTTAAATTATAGAAAACAAAAAGAGGTCATACGCGAAATATAGTACGATATCATAGATTAAAACAGATAAAAGCAAATACTAAAATACATAATAGGTTTGAAATACGTATGAAAAAAGGTGAAAGTATTTTAAAAGCGGTACAAAGTAGTATATTCGAATCTAGAGAAGGAAATAGGGAAGGAAACAATGGGGCCGAAAGGTATAAATCTAAATATAACAGTATTTTAAGACCAGCGCAAAATTATAAATGGAAATAAAGAAATTGAAAAGATAGAACATCCGGCAGGGTCGAGAAGTAAAATAAAAAGTGAAAAAATATTGGGAACGACACGAAATGATAGGGTTAAATAAAGGCATAAATTAGAAAGCAGCGCGAATAACGAATTTCCAACCGCTTCAACTCGGCGAAAATGGTATAATAGCTCATTAAAATCGTAAACCCTTTTTAGTTGTATTAATAAACAACATACTTATCATTATAAGCGTTTTTAATGCTTCGTTCGGTAAATTTTGTTATTATGTCCATCAGGTTTGATTTTCCATCAATCCATCTCATTCCTTCGATTTCGTGACATTTAAATAACTTGCGAAACGCTATAATATCGATTGTTGAGCGTTCTTCACTCGTGGTACCCAATTTAACTTAATATTTATAAATCGAAAAAGAATTAGTATATATAACGAGAAGGATAAGACGTAAATCGAGGTTATAAATAATTATCTGGACCATTATTACTATAATAATATATAAATCAGAACCTTTGACTATATTATAAATTTTGGAAGCAAAAACATTTTTTGTAACCTTTTTACATTTTGTATAGCTTTAATGGATCATGTTTTCACAGAGCGTAAAGCTGTTTTGTATTAGGGTTTCATTGCCAAAAACCAGTATAAGGCCTATTTACGAACTATAGTTGGATTATAAGTAAAAAAGCCGTTAATAAAAACAAACAGTTTGACAATACATATATCCAGAGGTATAAATTGCAAACCTCGCTTTAAATTATGTATTTGCCATAAAAGGCGCTTATTAAGAGCTTTATATACATTATCCGACAGGGCGGTTTAGTATTACGCGGCGACCGAAAGGTTAAATACCACTTTCAGTTGTACTATAAAAGTAACTTAAGCGCTATTTAATCGTTAGCATTTGTATTCGTTGGCTCGTTTTATACTATTCAAAACGATAAGGGTAACTTTGTCCAACTACCCTTTTTACGTGAGGCTCAAAACGCCTTTCTGGAGGGTAACAGTAGCTTTATTAATATCGATTATATCTCCATTAGTTATGTCTTAGGTTTCGCCTTTAATCCGGCCTTTAAAAGTTTCTTCTCTTTAAATACGGAAAACGAAGCGTTATATAACGTTAGTATATAGTCCGTCTATATACCTATTAATATAAAGCCCACCGAATAGGATATCAATACCAATAAATACGAGGCAAAAGTTAAGTTGATTATCCTAAGACGTTCCTTATTATACCTTTAATAGGTGTTATACCAGTAAACACTAGCTTTAGCTAAGCCATAAAGTGGTTTTATAATACATAAGATCGTTTTATGTAGGTGGTATTTCCTAAGATCTTTTAAAAAATCGGCGTAAATACGTCGTTTAAGCCGTTCTTTAAATTGGGTATATGCCTATGTTATATTACAAAGCCTGACATGTAGACTATATAATTCGTTAAAAAAAGGCTACGAGTGCGAAAATCAGGCGGTGATTAACCCTTTATAATGTAAAATATTAGGTTATAATATCTTTTTTACTATTTTAGTTATAACTTTTAACAACTGGGCGGGTTTTTTCGTAAATCTTTCCGGTTTTATCCTTTATCTCGTAGACGAGGTGAATAGGAAAAATTCCGTAAATGTTGTAAATCGCCGGGTAGAACTATTTAAAACGAAATACGCCTTATTCGATAAAGGTAAAAATCTCTATTTGCGTAAACTATTCGAATAAGGTACCTAATATTATAGACTCGGGCCATTAGCCATTGAGTCTATAGGTTACGTGACTATGCACGTAACGGGATAGGCAGTACCCGGTCTGAGCCCAATTCGGGCGCGGACTAGACACGGTCCGTGCACGGCACGTATGAGGGCACATGATAGGATGGGCACTAGCCATACTCATAGTTACTGCACGTTTGGCTATGGTAGCTCCTTCTAGTCTTCCTCCATACCTCAATAGTAAACTCCATTTGGCATCTATTTGGCTTACCATCATAGGTCGAACCATAACATATAAGGCAGTAATGATACCGTCTTAATGGAGCTTTAAGCTAAGTTCACAGTCTGTCATCTCCTTTTAAGTAATAAAGAAATTTACGGCAAAGTTTCCGGGGCGTTTTTTAGTCTTCTAATTAAAGGGGCGGCCCCAGCAGCGAAATACAGGTAAGGTGTGTATAAACGGGCCGCTTTTATTTAACGGGAGCGGGCCGGATATGTGATTCAAGGGGTGGGCTAAAATTAAAATCGGTTTAAATTCGTTGTTCGGGGAGGGTGTTTCGTTAACAGTTTTATTCGGTTTATAATTTCGGGCCTCTCCTATTTTTTTTTGTTATAATTTTATACTATTGTCTAACGAAACGAATTCGTACCGTTTGGAAATTTAACAAGTACATAATAGCTCCTAAACCCGTTCATCTTCCAAAAGCCAATCTATGTATACTTTTTCTCCAAATCAAAACCTTAAATTATAATAGTAAGTCTAAAATACCAGTTTTACGCGGGATATTCCTTGTAGCCAGTATTCTGGATACATCGTTTTTGGCCCGTAATGAACGTAATGCTACCATGGCCTTCGTCACAATATTCGCCCTTTATACCGTGAATAGTAATGGTACGAAGTTTATATAAATCCTCGGGTATGTACAAAAAACAAGGAGCGTAAGGATAAGCCTACTTGGGCTAAAGGTATTGTTAATGGCGTTAGCCGCTATTTAAAAGATAGATTCCTTAAAACTAATATATTTTGATTTTTTTAGACAGTATTGTATACGCTTTATTAAGCGGTTCGTAATACTACTCACATTTTTTAATACCTTATAAAGCTTTTACTAAAATCTATTTATACTTGTTACCAGTTATCTAAGCTTTAATACGCTATTCGATAAAGTCGAAAGCCGTATCAACGTTGTATATAATTCAATTTAGGGGCGCTAAGTAAACGTTTAACTAGTAATTAATCAAAACGTTCTAGCAGTTTATAGCGGAAACGCTCTGTATAAACTTGGCGGCTTGGAATAATATTGCCGCGTCATTAACGTAAAGGACCGGTTAACTATCTAAATATATAATATCAACAATTATTTAGTAATTAAAGTTTATATTATTCTAAAAGCGGAACTTAAACCGGCGCAAGACCTATAAGTGTAATTAACAATTATAATAAAACTTTTTAATAGATTTAAATACATCCTTTCCTATATCTATATAACCTGCGGCGTAAATTAGGCGTAAAAGACGCTTTATAGCCAATTAACCGAATTAGAGATGTTAAATCCGCAATTCCAGCTACTTGAAATAAATTACCTTAATCATACGTATTTTTGGGGAAAAAACCACAAGTAGCTAAACTTAAACCAGAGTAATACAGATACACTATCCGAGGCGCGAATAAGCTGATTAGTCGTATTCTGTACCTCAATTCCGAATTTATTTATATCAGTTAATAAAAGCAGGAATAGTATTTTAAAATCTATTACATAAAACTTAACCGGTCCGAATCGCGTATTTACAACGACCGTCCCGAGCGATAACGTTTTACCTTTACTAAACAAGACCTTTATGTATTTTCCTATTCGGTTTAACTGAAACTTCGGAAACTTCATCGCGAATGTTTCGAATTGTCACTTTTCGACCGTTAAAATTTCGGTTATATTCATATTAAGCATAATACCTTGAAACCGGTTGCCGTGTCCGTTATAAAACGTAAATTAAGACGTTATATAAGTGTTAAGCACTTCGTTCGCGTAGTCCATGCCTGTCTTATGTAAATAGAATACGTCTTATAGGCCTATAAAAACACGGTAGGCGGTCTTGTCATCTTAAGTTATTAGGTAAATATTATCACCTTTAAAGTTTTTTTTTCCTGGATGTATATTCGTAGGGGTAGGCTTTAAGGCTATTATATACGCCTTTGTACTTAGTTACGTATATTGTAAATTTGGATTTTATTCGGTCCTCAAATTCGAAATCGACTTAAAACTATCGTTTAATTAGAATTTGTTTGTAAAAGAAGTAGTTAATAAATTAACAGCCGATTTTGCCTTATACGATACATCGCTTTTACAAACTCGCGGGGATTCATATGCCTTTTCTTAAGTATTGCTATAGCCGCAGTACATTTCTCTCATTTTCGAATAATCGTCCTTATCTCTTATTGTTAAGAATCCCTCATTAGTACTTATACTTTAGGCGTTCGTTTTACTTTAAGTATACTTTAAATCTTCGATCCAAAACGTGGTGGATAGTCTCAGCGACATTTTCTTTAGTAATTTATCCCTCGCCTTTGGTTTTATCAGCTATAAATACTAATACAAAGCTTGCCGATCGTCGTATAAAGGTTTTAAACGATGTTTTCAAACTTATACAAAAGGCTTATAAGTCCTTTTTTTAGCTTAAAATGTATAAGGTTAAAATCCGGATTTCCGCGGTATACTTTCATTACTACTTGGATAAATGGTTTATTCCACTTATATTACAGTTCAAAGATAGCTTAACAATTTCGAAACTTAACTAATCAGGTGGTAAGAATTTCTTTTAGGTTTTTATCTGCGGTTTACTATTGATTTTTCACGGATTTTCAAGTCATATTAATCTAGTTCCTATCGTAAAGTTTGTAGTAAATTTTTATATCAAAATAAAACTTTAAGCAGTTGTAGTATTCCGCAATATATCTATCCACGTAAATTAGTACATATACTATGCTTTAGTTTATCCTGACAATATACCAGATAAGATAATATAAAACTGTGATGGTTCGATATCCAGTTTTTTATATGTATTAAGTATAACACGTATCTTATTATCGAATACGTCGTATGGTTTACTACTATAATCCTCGTCCTTATCCCACATTCCGGCGAATTTAGTAAGCTTTATAAAATCGCTTTTATTAGTAGTAAAGCGATGCGGTAAAAGGTTACGGTAAAGGTCTTAGTTGGTGGGTATTGATTTATAAAATATGTATTAACGTTTTACACCGTTCGTTGTTTCTTAAAACGGGTTATTCTCAGTATTTCGGCTATTCCCGCCATAGTTGAACGGGCTATCCTCGGTGTTTCGACCGCTTCTGTTATAGCCGAATGAGCTATTTTCGGTATTTAAAGAGTGGTTTAGTGTTTGGTTTTACTTTATAATATGTGTCGGTATAAAGGTGTGTTATATTTATATGGAAAATAAGGATTGTAATTATGCTTTTTTTCCCTCATAGCTTTTATTTCTAACTTAGGGTATAGTTATAGGATTAGGTCGTTCTACGCCTTATCGTCGTCATTGTATTAACTGTTTTTTTATTATTACGTTACGTAATATCCTTTTAGAAATTCCGTTTAATATCAATCTTTATCCTTTAAGTCTAGTAAGTCAATAATTTATACCGTTTCAAATAAAGTTTTTGTAAAGCGGTCATTCTTACCCCCTAGGGTATTAATATTTTTGCTTCGTAATTAAATTTGTAAGGCTTTGACAATAAAAGAGTTTATTATTTACCATATACCTAATATCCAGCTCGAAAAACCTTTATAGAAATCATTCAGTATATTAGGTCCTTAGGCTGTCTCCTCCAAATAGCGAAATATAACGGCCAAGATATATGTATTTAGCGTATATAAATCTAGTTTATCAACTAGTATATCGATGGTATTATCCCAAAAGCTCAAATCTACTTCGTATGTTATAACCTTTCTAATTACCATATGTTTGATCAGAAAGTCGAAATAATCGCTAATTTTCTCTGGTGTCGTTGGTATTGAAGCCATAGCTATAAGTATCTTGAGCGGTTAGGGTTAGATGTTCCTGCGTATACCTGGTATGTTAAAGCGGCGTAAATTGGTGGTTTTGTACCGTAATTAGAATTGAATACGTTTAAATTTCAAAGTTTAGGGTGGTTCAACAAATACAAAATAAATAAAATAATGAAAAGGGATGGAGTAAAGCTACTAACGCTTACCAATACAAATGAATTTCAAAATATACGTAACTAGAACGTAATTATAAATTAGTTAGGCATCTTAAGTTAGTTTTATTAATGTTTAGTAACGCCACACTAGCTAAACGATTAGTAAAACTCAAACGTCGTACAAACTAAACTTGATATACGTAAGACGAATGTAGGCAAACTTAAAACATATAGGGCGAACGTAAAAAGACGAATAAGATAAAGGAAGTATGGGTGTGAAGAGGTGTAATATTTGATTCGGTATGTGGGTTTTAGTTCGTATTTGGCGAGCGGTCCAAATTGGCGTGTCGTAGCCGCTTTTAGTAAAGCAAGCGGTTCGAATGGTATGTTCGTAACCGCTTTTAAATTAAACGATCGGTTTGGATGCTATATTCGTAAACGCTCTTGTGTTTTGCTAACAGTGTGTATTATCGATTTCAAATAGGATGGGTCCCAACTAAGAGTTCTAAAACTTAGTGGGTTTTAGCGTAAGTGGCCTAATACGTAATAAACGCTGTCTAATAAGTACACGGATAAGTTAAAACGCCAAACAAGGGTTAATGATAACGTAACAGAGCTTTTAGTAAATAAAGCGCTAAATAAAGGTTAATGATATGGTATTAACATTGTCTTTTTCAAAGTTACTTAACTTTTATAGTCTTTATATATATCCCGTATAATTTTCGTAAAAACGTAATATTAAAGTATAAATAATTATTACCGTTATAATATTCCGCTATAAGTATTTAACTTATGTTTGTATTTTCTTTTTTAAACTGTTTATAGTCGACATGGTTAATTACTAATTATTGTTGGTAACGTTTAAACCTATTCATGTAAAATAAGTAAGTAAAAGCGTAATCATTGAATTGGTATTGTAATACAAGGAAAATATTAGGAAAAGGTATTTCGGAAATTATATATCACGGATAAGAGGTTATAAGCCTTCTATCTGAGTAATATTACTTTTACTATACGCTTTGGAATACCCAATTCAAACCGCTCCATGCATTGCCGTGCGGTCTAGAATAATCATTCCAAACCGCTCTATGCATGATACACTTTACATCTTGCAAGAGTATAGCCTTCAGAATAATACATTACTGTGTACCCTGCAGGAGAGCACCTTGCAATATAGTGCACTGCTACTTGGCCTATATATACTATCTATGAGGGTATATAGTAATATGCACAACCACCATATTTATATTAAACCGAACGAAGATGAATTTCTACCAAAACTACTTTAAAGGTTATTGTACTCGATACTACAAAATTAACCTTTCGAGCTTCGACGATAAGTTACAAAATTAATAAATAAAGATTAAATTCGGACGAACTACTTATCAGCCGCAACACTAGTATTACTTATTTCCAAACTGTGTAAAGATAACAGTTTTATATAGATTATCGAATATCAAGTAAAATTATCGGATAATACCATTTTTTCGTATTTTTGATTAAAAAGACCTTACGTATGTTATCGAAGTCGACGTGGTTCACGAAATTAAATATCCGAACGACTTTTTATCGTATTCGGGTTACGCCTTAATAAAAATAATTAACGGCGTTTTATATGCGATTCTGGTCATTTAAGTAATTAATTACTCTTTTGAGGCTAATGGCAATGCCGGCGACATTTTAGCGATATATTAATTATATAATAACGGTTATTTTGAATAATTTTATTACAACTTACCCAAACGACCTTTTAATTTTTTCTTTCCATATGAAATAAGATTATATAACGAAAATTCGCGTAGTTTTAGGACGCTTTTGTAATACAAAGCTAAATCAGGATTTAAAAAAGTGTAACTTCGTATTTAAAAAAAGTAAAATACCTGAGTTTTATTATAACAGTTAAGATAGATATCCGAGTCGACCCCGAAAAAGTTTGGACAGTATACGAATTAAGTTACCACGTACTATTCGGAAGATTCGAAGTTTTTTAGATTTTATTAACTTTTATCGTAATTTTATTAGTAATTTCTCCAAGTTAACTAATTATTTCATTCGATTAATAAAGCAAGGAATTCGTTAGGTTTAGACGAAAAGAGAGAAATACGTATTTTAAACCTTAAAAGATACATTTATTACGGTTTCGATTTTAGCATATTAGGATACAAATCAGCTAACAGTAGTAAAAACCGACAGCTTAGAAACGGAGTTAGAAAAGTATTTATCATAATGGGATAAAAATAACATCATAAAACCAATCACTTACTATTCCGTACAATTAATAAATACAAAACGTAATTTCATTATCTACGATACAAAGCTTGTTGCAGTGGTATCCTATTTAAAAGCGTAATTTTTAAAATTACGTAATGTCCACACTCTATTTACAATCCTAACGAATCATAAGGAATTGGAATATTTTTCTTTATCACTCTTAATTTCGAAACGCCAAACTTAGTAAACCGAAGTCTTTTCACTTTTTTAATACTAACCATGATATAAGCTCGCAACTTAAGACGCCTGTCTAGGTATATTAACCTGGAAATTACAAAATGAGCCATAAATTAAAATTCGCCGCATGCAAGTTTTTTTAACTTATTTCTATTATTATATTAAACTTGGTAGTAATAAACCTATGTATTAAAAAAAACTCATATTACGGGAGGTTATATGGATAAATTTGTTAAAACGAAGGTTTAACTGTTAAATTGCAATAATATGTATTTTAAGGGTAGGTCAAAGGTTTTCGAAGGGTCGACGGTGATGGGATCGCCCTAAGCCCGGCTTGCGCCCAGGTCGTTATTTAGGATAACACTGGGGGATTTCAATATACCGGAGTTGGTAACACCGCCGCGGACTCTACCCGCACCAAAACCGCTAACCTCGTTAACGCCGAATAATTGTTTTATTTTCGACTCGGGTACACTAACAGAATTATAAAACTATGGAATAACAAACGACCCGTTGTATAAGGTTCACTTATTAACAGTTTTCAAAAACGTTAAACGTTTCCCAACTAAAATAAAATAATCGATATAAATTACAGATTACGGGATTAATTCGCGGGGTACGTTACATGACCGTAGTTTTTTATAATTACCGAATTAAAAGCTATTAACGACCAAAATTTTATCATAAACCTTCAATTTACTTATTATAAGTTATTCAGGTAAAAGCATTTTATTTCGAGTCCTTTAATGAGATTATTATTAAAAGGGGATGATCGCAAATATTCGACATTTGTCTTGAATATATACGTAATCTAATGGAACAAAACCTCTTCATACCTTACGATAAAGCTCCCTTTAACCCCTCCTTATCTCAAATCTATATTATGCATATATTTCTGTCGACTTTATAACCAACTTACTAATTATTGAAGGCGGATTTTAATATTTATTAATTATTATAGACCCTCTTTTTAAGTTTATCTAACTTGAGGTTATATAGTTTATAATTTCTAATACTTATACGAAACGTTTTCAGGATACATAATGGAAATTTCATGTATTTCCGGATTTTATTATTAGTAACTATAGTTCGGATTAGGTAAACGTATTTTAAATGACCTTATATTTTCAGTAAAAATTAAATTACTTTTATTTATAACGTATTATTCATGAACAAATAACGGTATTGAACCTATAAACTAAAAAAATTAAAAATTTCTACGTATCGTTGTTAAGTTTTCATAATACTACTAA
Source organism: Anisogramma anomala (assembly GCA_038502455.1). Classification (NCBI taxonomy): domain Eukaryota; kingdom Fungi; phylum Ascomycota; class Sordariomycetes; order Diaporthales; family Gnomoniaceae; genus Anisogramma; species Anisogramma anomala. Next base: position 39,593,396 of record JASMMZ010000002.1, read on the forward strand.
ACTTTATATTTACCCGTTTATTCGTTTATATTGAATAAGCGAAAGTTAACTGTTACTTAGTTTAAAGTCAATCCTTTAATAAATAGGTATGAAATATTATTTATCTCAAAGGTAAACGGGAATATAGAATCGTTAACTTATTCGGCGGGGTAAGCTGTTACGTTTTTAATACATTTACGTAAGGGTACGGAATTAGCTTAAGCGGTAATGGTATATATTTAATAATAAATTATAACGGCGGTGAATCGTCACCGACGTCCGGTAAAACGGTTAAAGTAAAGGATCAAATGTAATTAAAATCACGTAATATGAAAATTAATCGCCTAAGTAAAAAACTTAATTAGCTTTACAATTATTATCAGGTTGTCAACGTTTCAAACCCGTTTAATATCGTTTTAAATATCCCTAACGAATACTTTGTATTTTACGTAAACTTTGTTAAACGGGCGACTTCTAACCACCTTTTCTCGTAAGTCCTATCCGACATTCCCCTGGAACTAGTTTTGGTTGCTAAAGATATAGGGAAGGGTATATACAAGAAATGTAAAGTTAAAAAAATTCTTGTGGTAAAAACGGGGCGGGGCGGAGTTCGCTTTATGAGAATTAAATAGGAAGGTTATAATATATTAAAGTACAAACTACTAAAGAATTACTAATATATTATAATGTTAGCTAAATTCCAAACCAAATAAGGGGATATTTGGGTTTATAATAACCCGGCTTTTCGACATGAACATTAAATATATATTAAGTAACTTATACGAAACGAGTCGCCTACACCTCGGAAATGATATAGTACTCGTAAAAAGAGGGGAAATTTTGTTACTAATTATATTATGATATGATAGGTAAAGCCGAATATATATTACCCGACTTTTCAAATTAATATCCGACTGCGAAACTACTTTTATTACAATTTATTAAAAATCTACCAACTCGCTATTATTATTTATATTAGGGTTTAAGAAATAATAGAGTTATTAACTTTAGAGGCCCTATTATAACTATTTTCGTATATTGAAAGACGCTGGTAAAGAAAGACGGCGAAGGGCGTAGCGGGTGTTGGTAGGCGTTAACGAAAGGGGTTAGTAAAAGGCGAGTCGAGCGCAGGGCGACGTCGAAAATAACGGATAGCGTTAAAAGGGACGAATGCTGGGAAAAGTCTACGATAACGGTTAATAAGTTAAAAAAGAGCGGGGCGAAAGGCGGGGCGAGGAAAGCAACCTTTTGGGCGAGTTACCAAGTATTACAACATATTAATTTATGTTTGGGCGATGAGATCGACCCGAGTACGATTTTCCACCCGTTTGCGGTTAACTCAATTAACTCTCTTTTAACTAAGGTTAACAAATGAAATACGGGTAAAAACGAATCTCGTGCGCTTAAGCCTTTGATATCGTTTTTTTATACTTTAAAGACTGTAATTTATATTATTTTAGCCGTTTAAGTTAAAACTACGAGAAGTTATACTGCGGGCGTTAATGGAAACCAGCGTACAAATATTACGCGTTAACTTACGGTTAACCGAAGGGGTCTTATTATGATAAATAGAAGATGTCGTAAAAGGTAATAAAGGAATACTAAAAAAGGACGGACCCGGGAAAAGGGGGCGACGGGAATGTATGACAAAAGAGGTAACAGCTTATAAGACCAGTACAGTAAAAACTTTCTATACCCAAGTAATATTATAAATCGAGGTAAATTAATTAACCAATTTAAAAAAGGTGGAGGTTCAATTGGGCCGGTAACCCGTAATATCTTTTCACTTCTTACGAATGAAAGATAAAACATAACCCCTATTTTTTATAACAAAAACAAAATAACGTAAGAGGGTGCGTGAACCGGGTGAGGCTATAAATAAACTTACCTCTTAAATATATTACAAAAGAGGTTCAAATTACGATCGTACTTTTTATAAGTTCAATTTATAAATTTTCCTTATTATGGACTTTTTAATATATACGATAACTTTACGCCAGATAAACTCAGATATAAATGAAAGAAATACCGGAATTAAAAACCGATTAATATACGATATACACGCGCTTTTAACCTATAAAAAATGTGAACTAGTTTTTGTTTTAGTCATTACTAAGGATAAATGGGTTATTTATAACGTAAAAATTCTATTAAAGGCAATTAATGGCGAGGTATTCGTATATAATAAGGTAACGTACCTTATAAAGCGGCTAATCATTTTTATTAAATACGCTAGCGGCAGTATATCATAAATTAGGTTTATTATAAACGCTAGTTATAAAGATGAGGAAAAGGGGGAAAGGCTGTAAAATGTAGGTAAATAACTATAATTAAGATAGAAAAGGTAGTAATAAAACCGGTACGAAAAGTTACGGAAAGTTGTAATAACGAAGTAAGGTCGGCGATATAAAAGGGGGAAAAAAAGAAGTTTTAAAGGTTACGGAGGAATCCGTATTTATAGGTACTAATGAACTGGATTCGATAAGGACTACATTTTATACAGAGCGCGTTATACGGTACCGGCAGTAGGAACGATACTTTATACGGTACGTTAAAGGATACGTTATACGGTATCCGCAACAAAAAGGATATATTATACGGTAGGTTAAGGGAAGCGTTATATGGAGCCAGCGGTATGGAGTTAAACTAGCCGATATATTATACGGCACGTTTAAAAGCGCATTACACGACTCTGGCAACTTAAGGTTAAGCCGGCCGATACATTATACGGCAAGTTAAACGCTATGTTATCGGCTCACGCCCAACTCACGTATTAAGTGGGCGAGGCCCGCGTCCCGCGTTTAATCAGCGGGATGTTGTAACTTTTACAACATCCAAAGAAAAGGGGAACATATTATAAATTCAAACCATTGGCTATTAAGTCTATAGATTAAATAACTATATACGTAACGGGATATATAGTACATGGTCCGGGCCCAGTACGAGTGCGAACCGGGCGTAGTCCGTATATGGCACGTGTAAGGGCATTTAACGAGTTGGATACTAGCTATACCTATAGGTTCTACATGATGAGCCACGGTAGCCTCTTCTAGTCTTCTGCTGTACCTTAATAGTAAACTCTATTTGATACCTACTTGGGTTACCATCGTAGGTCGAACCATAACAGCCTGAACTATACTGTAAGCTTTAACGGCCTAATGCTAACTCTATTGGTTTTTGAAACGTACCCACGACTAACAAGTAAATCTCCGCTATTAACAAGTACCCAAAAACGAGTTATTACCTACGGCAAGACATTAAAGGAACTACAGAGAGAATCGGCACACTTGTAGGTCAATAACGCTCTTAACATTAAAAACGGTCATACGATAATCAACGTACTTACTTTGCAGTTATAAAGTGAATTTCTTGTATAGCAGGAGCCGGGAAAATAAAAAGTCCCATACAAAACATTAAGTATCAATAACTTTAAAGTAATTGTTAAAACTATTAACGGCTTCATATTGTTTCGTAACACCTAGGTTAAGCTCTACACCAAGGCAACCAACGATAAAAACCTATAAGTTAAACGAACAAGTCAACACTAACCTCCTCCACCTGTTATCAGCAAGTCGATAAAAAGCCGCCAGAGCGGACGACCCCCCCAAAAAAGGAATGTTAAAGAGGAGGAATATACACCGGACCGTATTTATAATCCTAGTTAGATAAACAAGAAAAAGAAAGATAACGAAGATTTGGTATTAAAATTTCGAATATAAGGTATTATTAAGAATTTTGGCAAACCTTTTAAGGAAAGCGATAAGGTCGAGATTAACAGCTTACTAGCTTGAGGAATAATACGATTCGTGCCGAAAGTCGATTTTAACCTTGAAAACCTAAATATTACCATTATGAAATCAAAAATTATCCACGAGGTTAAAGGCAAAACCACGGGGCAACCGTAAGAAAAGTCACATCTAATCGTTTAAATATATGGTAATAAAGGCAAAAACGATATTTTTATATAGTCGCTAACGATTTAGAAAATCAACTAACATTTAGTAGTCAATTTAAAAGCAAATTTACCAGTCAACATTAAGGATAATTTTATACTTAATAGCCGAAATATAAAGTAAGTATATATAGAGTAAACAAATGACTTACATTGAATTATATTATTAAAAATACCATAGAAATTACGTATTATTCATCCTTTGAAAACGGTAATACGATATATTAAAATACTATATAGACTGGCTGAAGTAGGCATTTATTAGGTTTTATCGTATTAATTGCATTTTAAGTTACGGTTATGCATAGAATCTTTAATATACGACCTGTGCTTATTGGTAACGTAAAAGGAGAACTTTGGTCTGATAGGTATATAAATTAACGATATCTTTTTCGTTGGAATGAATGGATTTATGGTTTTAAAATAGCGAGCGATTAAGGACTTTATATTCTGAAATTGTAAACCGGTTATAACTTTGGCAAAAAGTAATTAATTTAACTTTGACTGATTGTTGATACTTATACTTGGTATCAATACTAGCCTTAACTTTCGTTAAAATGGCTAAGGCGTTAATTTCACCATAATTGATAAAACTAACGTAGGTAAAGCTTAATAATACCTAAAATAGCGTATCCATAATAGTTATATTACTACCTTATGTTCACCGAAGACATATTACAATCTATTTATTACGGTATAAGCATAGAATTTAATAGAGAAAGAGTTTTTAACAGATAAAAACTTTAACCGAATAAATCAAAGTTTTGATGATAAATGAAGAATTTGAACTTGAGGATTGATACAATCCCGATTAACCTATCGAGGGCCAAATTAATAATCTTTACAAATATGTCCTTTGTAAATAACACCGTCTTGTCTTTACAAATCGGATTTCTGATAACCCAGGTAAATGAATATAGGCGAAAAGATCAATTTAATATAGTCGTTAGCCTAATTAGTTAAACCTTTATTAAATATAATATAATAACAATAAAAGTGTTGGTTTGAGAGATCTGTAGTATAATGAAAAGCTTTAATATAGGTATAACACTGTGGAAAACTCTTAAAATTATTATTAGGTACTGAAAGATTTTTTTTATTTTGATTGTTGGTAAGGCCTTAGATCGTTGCAACGTTATCGATTCGAATTGTGGTCGAAGTAACAGTAGTATTGCATTAGTCAGGTGGTGAATGTATTGTTCTAGGTTTGACAGACCGCTAGCCGGTCTGCAATGTAATTTGTATAACCAATTGCTTGGCTTGTGCTGTAGAGTGAAGTGCAACATACTGCACTCAACTTACACCAAATACGGTAAGTCTATATAAAGCAATACACTTAACTTGCAGTTTAGTATAGTCAACTTTACTATAAGTAAAGTTGACCTATTGCATTGTATGTAATACTATTCCAATATTAGCGGCTTTTTAGTTTGTATGTGTATGTTAGCATGGTTAACTAATCTTTTCCGGTTAGCGTTAAACAGCGACCTCGTTAACTTGCTAATCCCCTATTAATTCCAATTGACTTTTATACTAAATTGCACTTGATTGTATGTAAATTGACCCCATTTAACTTTAATTGCTCCGTTACTCAGATGTCCGAGCTTATAAACTCCTACAAAAAGTTTTTCCGCTACAGGCTTTTGCGAATCTCCACTTTAACCGTGCCAGTCAAACAGGTTACCATCGCAGCTTTCACTTACCTGGCAATCTTCTAGTTTGCCGGTACAACCCTAGTCGCTAACACGTAACTTGTGTTTTCCAAACGGCCTATTAACATAGCCCTTAATATATATGATTAGTTCATTGATATTTACAAACCTTTTTAGGGCCTTATTTAATATTGCCTTCATTATAAAATTAGCGGGATTGTTTTTGTCGTTAATTTATCGGAAGTTCTCGATTTCTCTTCTTTCGTAGGCTTTGCTGAATGTTATTACGTCGATTATCCGGTGTTTCTCGCTGGTGGTTCCATACTTCGAAAGCCATTTGAAAAAGATTTTTAAGTTGATACAAATTACCACCGGAATAAAAGGAATCTTTAGCTGCCTGATAATAAGGTTAAGGGTTTTTCATAATATTATGCCTACATTAAAGCCCGCTATTATACCGTAGATTTCTGAAGCCAGCACGCTTCGTATAATCCTTTTGCATTTAACAGAGGTCTAGTGGATTAAGTTGCCGATAATATTGAATTGGTTTTTCCGTTTGTCTTCGTTGACGTGAGTTATTAGGAAGTAGATTCATAAAGACAAGTCGGTGTTATTTGTAAAGGATCCGTTCGTCAAGATTATTAATTTAGTTTTCAACAGGTTAATTGAGACTATAATAATTCTTTGGTTCAGATTCCGCATGTGTTACTCAAGCCTTTTACTTAGTCGTTCAAAGTCTTCATCTGCTGGGTTTTATACTTATATCGCGATAAATAGGTCGTAAAAGGCCTTTAGTTAACATAAGGTGGCGATATAACTACAATAGGCACGTTATTTAAGGTACCATTAAGCCTTAGTTATATTACTTTTGTTCATTATAGCTAGAATAGTGTACTGATCTTTTTGGCGAAAGCTAAGGCCGGTATTAATACTAAGCATACGTATTGGTGATATATTAAAGTCAAGGTTATTATCTTTAGTCAACGTTGTTCTCTGTTTATAATTTCAGAATTTAAAGTCCTTAATCGCCTGTTATTTCAATGTTGTAAAGCTAGCTGTTTCGACGAAAAGAGTATCGTTAATTTGTATCCCTATCATATTGAAGTCCCTTTCTTATGTCAATAATAAATAGGGGTCGTACGTCAAAAACTTCATTGTTAACCGTAATTTAAAGTGCGACTGATAGGTTAAAAACCAATGGACGCCTGTTTTAGCTAATCCGCATAGTGATTTGATATACTTTATTACCGTCCCTAAAAGGTAGACTGCACGTAGTTCCTATGAAAGTTTTAATAGTAAGATCCATTATAAATCCGTTGTTAATTAAGTATATGCTTACGTTATATTTCAGCTATTAAGCGTAAAATTACCTTTAGTTTTAGCTAGTAAATTTGTTGCTAAAACAACTACCAAACGCAGGCTGACTTTCTGAATCGTTAACGATTGTATAGGGATCTAGGTTTTGCCTTTATTACCGTATCCTTAAACGATTAGGCGTAACTTTTCATACAGTTGCCCCGTGGTTTTGCCATTAACCCTGTGGATAATTCTCGACTTAAAGATCGTTACGTTTAAGTTTTAAAGGTTGAAATCAGTTTTCGATACAAATTTCACAATCCCTCTAGTTAACAAGCCTTCAATCTCGACTTTATCACTTTTCTTAAAAGGTTTGCCGGAGGTTTTGATAATTCCTTACGTTCGGAGATTTAATACCAAGTTTTTGTTATCCTTCTCTTTCCTTTTTACTCAAGCAGTATTGTAGATGAGGTCCGGTATATATTCCTCATCTTCAACGTCACTCTTTTTCGAAGGTCGTCTGCGCCAGCGGCGTTTTATTAGCTTGTTAATTAAGGTTAAAGGAGGTTCATATTAGTTCGGTTGTTTAGCTCAAGAGTCTTTATCGTTAATAGCCATAATATAAGGCTTAACTTAAGTTATTCGAACAGATGTAGAACCGTTAGTAGTTTTAATAATTACTTTGGAGTTCATGATATTGAATATTTTATACGGGCCCTTTCATTTACCCGGCTCCCAATATACGAGGACTTTACTTTGTAACGGTAAAGCAAGTACATCGATTGTTATAGAGCCGTTCCTGATGTTAAAGGTATTATTGACCTAGCGTAGTGCCTATTTTCTTCGTAATTCTTTTAAAGCTTTAACGTAGGCCATCGCACGTTTTTAAGTATTTACCAAAGGCAGAGATTTATTCGTCAGGTGTAGGTATGCTGTAAAGACTAGTAACGTTGATACCAAGCCGTTAGAGCTTATAGTATCTTTTATACCCTTTACCGTTATTTATAAGCATGCTTTCGAATCCTTTAAACTTCTAATTTTTATTGTAAAAATATTGTACGTTCGTCGAAGTAAGGTGTGTGTTTTCTTAACATTTCCAATAATTTAGTAGGCTTTTACAGGTACCTATTTATACTGGATACCCATTATTTTGACATCTTTTTGAAATTCCACCGTCGCAAAGTTGTTACCGGTATCGTGGATGATGACGTTAGGTAAACCCAGGTACGTATTAATTTATAGTATCCTTAGAGTTTTCTACCTATCCTTTGCCGAGAGAAATTTTAAAAACTTAACTTCTTCAAAAGAGGTTGCAAAATTAACGACGTGAAAAACTAATTTGTTATTTAAGTAAAACACGTTGATAAAGATCTCGTAATTAAAATATTTGTCGTCTTTTAATGTAAATTTGAATTTCCAGGGGGCTTTGATATACTTTTAACACTGGTAATAGAGTTTTTCAATGGATTTTAGGGGAAAATATTCTATATCTTTATGCTCTATGGATTTTAAGACTTTGTATAGCTTATTAACGGCTGGATAATTAAAGCGCCGGTATAGTTAACGTATTTTTGGCTTCGTTAGGTTTAATAACAATGCTTCCGGGCTTTGAAAATGAAATTATAGGTGCCTTTATTTAAAGGTGAGTGGAAACCTTAACTGTTTTTAACTAATTCATTTACGTTGACGTCGAAGTTAAAGCCGTGAGTCTTTATATCCTTTAAGAAAAGAAAGAAAGACATAGGGGACTTAAGGATGTAGAACGTAATTGCTTTTACAATAATTTAAACTACCGTTATCCTTCGTTAAAATGGTCATTCGCTTGGTTTAAAGTTTACTTTAGCTTTGCTAATACCATAACAATCGATTTTAGTGGTTATCATGCTTTCTCTCCACAGTGCTACGTATTGCGAATAGCCTCCTATTTAGTACCGTATTACTCTTATATTTAGCATAATACTTCAAAATGTGTTGTACGCGTAACGATCACGAAGTTCAAAGGTATGTAAAGGGTCGGGGGCTTGGTTAGGGTAAAGGCAAGGGTCTTTACCACTTAAACGGTATAAAAAATCATGATTAGCTAGTTACTAGGCCTCGTTGGAAATAATTATGCCACTTGATCTACATAGAGCCATTGTTGCTGTTAATTGGTTTGTTGTTTTCGAAGTTTGCGATTTAATTTAAATAATCCTATTTAAAAGTAGTACGGTATTAAGCGTAATAGATTGCCTTCCTATTATTACGTTCGATGGGAGAGTATCAAGTTCACCAACAGTTAAAATTACCTTAGATTCAATATCTTTTGCCACCATTACGACGATAGTACTTGCAGTTAATAAGTTCGCCTAAATCTTGGATTTATTAGAGTTAGCGTGACTATTACCTCTAGTATGTAACTGGTAGGCTAGACTTTAGGCGTTGTAGGCGCTCATGGCTGTACTTACGGTTGATTTAATTAATTACCACAGGGTTTTCTTTATCTACGTTAGGAAAGTTGCCGGTTTAGGAGTATATACCAAGAAAGTTTGATGTACGCGTTATTATAATGGTAAGAAAGGAACGTAACTGGCTAAAGAAGCTTTCGCAGGTGTTATTTAGGCGATATATGACGTATTTGAACTTGCTAACGCCTGTAACTGCTGCTTATACCTGCTTGTGAAATATAGCTTCGTTAATGTAGGCTTTCCCCATTACTTTCTGGCATAATATTAACTTATTTATTATTTGATTAAGTATATCCATTGGTGTTTCCTCCTTTTTTTTCTTAAATATTATTGTTATTCACCTCGTGGTGGCCCAATTTGTATAGTATTATGTAAGGTAGACATCGTACTCGAATTGTACCTTTATATTGTTATAAATCTCGCGAAACGTGGTAACTCGAGTAAGAAAGGTTAGGTAATAGTCTCTCGCATGCCCTGTAAGGATTCCGGAACACAGTAAGTAAAAACCTAAAAGAGGAATCTCTATCCGTTTGTAAATGTTTAGGAAGGGTATTATTTTAGCATCGAAAAGGTTGTAAAGTTTTCTGTTATACCTTTCTACGTTTTTTCAAATTTTGGCGAAATCCGCAAGGAGTTTTTAATTGACGTTAATCATTTTAACAGGTCTTGAGGGCAGGTCGCAATTATTATTCTAATATTAATTGGTATTTTCTGGTAAGTTAACTTTGGAACTTTTGAGGTACGGTATTAAGAGTAATTACCAGTTTCATGACCCAAGGGGTAAAGTCTTGTAATAGGGCTTATATTGGGCTTTTGCGTATAGTTAAACCTGTCATGAGAAGATTTTTAAAGGGCTTATCTATTTTAAAGGGGAAAAGAGACCTGATGGTTTTAGGAGGCTTAATCATTTTACTTAATTTACTAGTATAGAGAACCGACGTCAATATCTTTAACCGCGTTGACGGCCTTTTCTTTACATGTTCTGTCACTGATAAGGGCGTACTCCTCACTATTACGTGGTTGTACTGGGCTGCCGAGTAAGTTAACAGGTTTTTCGTCGCTGGCATGTAAAGAGGCTTAACTTATGTAAGGGTAAAGTGGAAGTCTTTTAAATCGCGTGTAAAGGCGGTAAGGTTCTTTAATATCTTTCCCTTTAGGGTGTAGGTTTTAAAGAACTTTTTAAAATTAAGCTAAATCGAAAAGTTTTTATATTAACCTTGTATTTCCTTGTAACGGTATATAAACTTTTTGCCGTTTGAGCTTTACCTTAATCCTTATTTTGACCACTTTTTAAATCAAAATTTACATAACAATAGTTTTGTTATTAAAAAGGTTACGAAAGTTGATAAAGGTGTGGTTAGAGTCGTTAGTATTACAATTCTTAACGATATCATAGCCGACGAAGTTGGTAAAGTGTTTTTTTGGTTAAGTTCTTATTAACGTATTGTCCTTAAAAGTTGTGGTTGTAACATTTGATAAAAAGGTATCTGAGGGCCTTGATTGTTTTTTTGCTGGCAGGGTTGGTAATAGCTTCAATATAGGCGCTTTTAATAGCTATCTTAACGTACTTTTTTGTATAGGATGCGTAGGACGAGAGATTTAGTAATTTTTAGGCATAGTGACTTGATGTTTCGGCGTGAAGTCGCGTGAAAACTTGGCGATTTGATAATTTGACGTAAGGTTGCGCGACGTAGCTTTTTCGGCGCAACTTAGCGATTCTTGGTTCTTTTCGTTCAGCATAGTGATTTTAGTAATTGAATTGGCGTAGGCAAGTGAAAAAAGTGAAGTATAGAGATAAAGGTTTGGTATAAAGGGTAAGGCTGAAAGTCTTTGGTGGTAAAGGGTAAATGTTATTTTTTGTAGCTCTTTGGCTGTAGGACATAGTTATTTTTGTAGTAGTAGTACCTATAGTAGTATTAACTTAGCCGTTTACCAATTTACCGAATTTTGAGATTTTTAATAGTTAATTTTAACGTTTTTAAAAAAGGTTAATAAAGATTTCTTGGTGTTTTTAATAACGATACCGTCTTTACCTTTAAGTTGTCATAAAAACCGACATAGATTAAAAGTCCTTTCTACTTACTGCCGTAAAAATCGACGTAATAGTAGAGGCTCTTCTTGAGAATCTTTTTTTATCTTAACGTTAACGTAAAGCGTAATAACTAGAAAGTAGCCTTTTCTTCTACTTGGTTAATTTATGCTTAATCAAATAAGTACTGATTAGTATTTATAGGGTCTTAAATCGTTGTAATGTTGTCGATTCGAATTGTGGTCGAAGTAATAGTAGTATTGCATTGGTCAAGTAGTGGATGTATTGTTTTAGGTTTGGCAGACCGCTAGCTAGTCTGCACTGTACTTTGTATAGCCAATTGCTTATCCCATGACCTAGACTGAAGTGCAGCGTACTGCACTCGACTTACACCCAATACCTTAAGTCTACAAAAAGCAATACACTCAACTTGTAGTTAAGTATGGCCAACTTTACTATAAGTAAAGTTGAATTACTGCACTGTATGAAATACTATTCGAACACCGATGGTAATTTATACCGATTTGAGGAGCCTATTCGAATGGGTTTCGAAGCTTGGAACTACCAACAAAAAAGACTAATAATCAACGTAATAACACTCTGCGAAGCCTACGAATGGAGATAAATTAAAAAGTTCCGGTGAATTAACGGGAAAGATAATCCTACTAATGCTATAACGGAGGAATATCCGAATAAGGCCTTTCAAGGGTTTGTGGATAATAGTAGGTTAACTATACATATCGAGGGCTACATTAATAGGCTGCCCAGTAAGATCAAATCACGTAACGGCAATTAAGGATGTATTAACGAACTGAAAACCTGTTAGGGGATTAACTATAGCGATTTGTTTAATTGGCACTGTTAAATTAAAGGTTTATATAAGTATATAAGGAAAGAAATTTTTGTAGTAATTGATAGAGTCGGACCTCGAAACTATGAGGTAATTAAAGGTAAATATGGTTAATTCGAATGAAATTTGATGTAAAAGTTAACTGAAATTAATAAGGGTTGGACCAGTTCACGAGGTTGCAATTCAGAAGCTACCGGAAAAAATTAGTGAACCACACTAACATGCGCGCACAAAATAAAAAGCCGCCAATATTGGAATAGTAGTAATTTAAATGCAGTAGGTTAACTTTACTTACATTAAAGTTAACTATACTAACTGCAAGTTTAGTGTATTGTTTTCTGTAAGCCTAATGTATTGGCTGTAAATCAAGAACAGTATGTGCCAACTTTACACAAAGGCATGAGCCAAGCAGTTGACCATAAAAATTACTGCGCAGACCGGCTAGCAGTTTGCTAAACCTAAAACAATACATCTACCACTTGACCACACAATACTACTATTACTTCGACCAATCGAATCAACAACGTTGCAACGTCTAAAGCCCTACCAATAGTTAGGATCTTTATCAGATTTAAAGGTTTTTATACAGCTTAACTTATATGATTGTGATAGTAATAGAGTCGTTTGTAATTTTAATTGCCAGTTTTAGGCTAGTAATACTTAAGATTTTATACGGTTTATTCTATTTGTATGGCTTTTGTTACGTAAGGAATTTACTTTAAAGGGGAAGTTTTAGTACGTTTATTATTAAAGGTTTATTTTTAGTATTAAAGCATTCGTTAACCTAACTTCTTACTTATTATTTTTTAAATTCTTTTAGGGCTTTACTATATATTATAGCACAGTTTCAGGTATTTGACGATAGGAATAACTTAATCATTATATATAAATAGGCTTTAAATACCAACAAAGTTGATATAAAGACGTTAAGACTAATATTATCATTAAGATCTTTTATCTTTATTTAAATCCGTATTTCTTAATTTGTAAAGCTTTCTATTTTTAGGATAAGGATATTGTAAGCCTTTCGTAAAAAAGCGTAAGCTTTTTCGACCTTACTAATACCCCAATGGACTTTAATGGAAACTTGTTTAAACTAAATTCCCATCGACTAAGTATTTATTTAAACTTTTATTATTGTGAAATTGGTACCGGTATCGTAAACTAGTACGTTTGGTGGGATAATATACGTGTTAATATATAAAGTACGTAATTTTTTTTACTGTTTTTCGCCGTAATTGTTTCAAGGAATTTAGTGCCATAAAAAGCCGTAACGGAGTTTATAACGTAAAGTACTAACTTATTATTTAGGTAAAGCATGTTTATGAAAACCCTAAAATTCAAGTTTAAATTTTCCTTTACCGTGAATTTCAATATTAGGGGGGTTTTGAAGTGTATTTGACAGTAGCAGTAAAACTGTTTAATTGCTTTTAGTGTTGGTAAGTCCAAATTTTCGTAACTAGCCGCCTTTAAGACCTTATATAGCATATTAGTTGTTGAGTAGTTAAACTTACGATATAATTAACGAATTTAGATTTCGTTAAATTTAATACCATTGACTTTAGTCTTTAAAGATGAAGCTAAAAGTGTTTTAATTTAAGGTTAAGTGGGAACCTTTTGCTGCCTTTAACTTAAATTAGGTTATTAGCCTAAATATTAATATCAATGTCGAGGTTTTTTATATCTTTGAAGTAAAGGAGTAAAGGGGTAAGTGATTTTAATATATGGAAAATAATAAGGTTAACGATAATGGCAATAGTTGTTGATTTTAATATTTTTTTTCTGGGACTAAAACTAACTTTGACTTTGCTAATATTCGTATGGTTAAATTTCGTAGCCGTATTCTTATCCTTTTACAACGCGATATATGACGAATAACCTTTTGTTGAATACCGTATTGCTCCCGTGTCCAATATAATACCTTTAAGGAATTATTTTGCATAATGGTTTTAAATGGTAAAGACGTTTATAAGGCTAGTGTTTTTATCGTTATGTTAACGATAGGGGACTTCACTTATTAGGCGATATAAAAAGGCGTGTTCAGCGAGTTATTGCATTAATTTTAGTCTGGTATTATTATTTTTATACAAAACGATGGCTTTAGGTTTAATTTTTTCCTTTTCAACCTTATTTTCTTTAAGTTTTGTAACACATAGTACACAATGCCAGTTAAATATAAATGGGAAGTGTATATAATATATTAATTCTTTTAATTCGCGTTTGATGATAGTGTAGCGTGCTAATTTGCAGGTCTATTTACCATAAATTGTTTTTTGTATTCAATGTGAAAGTTTACTTATTTGATTAGTTAAAAAAATTTGAGGAAAGAGAATAACCTTCACTGTATATAACTTGGTTACGTTCCCAGATTTAGGCTTTTTATTAACTATATTAGCTGGAACTTTTATATTTACGATCCGTGTAATACTTGTAAGAGCGTTTTTTTTATTAGTGCTAAATTTTGGAACTTAGGGGTATATACCAGTCAAACATGAAACTTGAGCTGTTACAGTAGTCAACGAGAAACGTAATTAATTAAAAAACCCCTTTACACATAGTGTTAGAGTACTATAAGGCGTATTTAAATCCTTTATAACCTTTAATAGCTTAGCGAACTTATTGGCGTAAGGTGCCTTCATTAGCTTCCATATTTCCCATTAATTATTGGCAATGTATTAGTTTGTTAGTAATTTTATTAAGAAGGTCCATTTCACTTTCCGTTTCGTTTTCGTAATTTAATAATGATTACTACTTAATAATGTTCCAGTCGGTGTAATATTCAGTAAGATTAACATTGCATTTAAAGTAAGCCTTTAAGATATCATAAATTTCTTGGAAGGAGGAATAATTCGTTCGGTATCGAAAGTAGTAATCTTCGACTTGACCGGTAAGGATATGAAGAAATAGCGAGTAAATAACTGTTAATTTAACTTCTATTTGACGGTAAATATTAAAGAACGGGCGTAACTTACGTTGAGAAGGTTGTATGGTTTACCGTTATACTTTGTTTTCTTTTCCAGATTTTGATAAACGTAATAACTGTCGCGTAATCTGTATTTACTATTAGAACATGTCGAGGGTAAAAGGTGATGTATTAGTTATAAAGACCCTTTAAATCCCTCGACTGGTATTAGGGCTGGTGTTAGTGGGCAAGATAGTTACTTTTGGCTGATTTTGAAGGGAAAATGCCAGTAGTCATACCCATAATAGGCTTACATGTAAAGCCGTTCCTTCCTTAATTTGGCTGCTAAAACTGGACGTATTAAGGAGCTTGGGGGAAATGTAATTGAAGGTTTCCGCCGTGTGTGACTTAGTAATAATTCTTTTGGTATTAAAGGGTACATCGAGGTTCTTACTCAATTGATTAGTGGATTTAAGGGCTTGCAGCGTATAGGTTAATTGGTTTTTTACAGCTAGTAATACTATCGCATTGAAAACTTCGTACGATAGGGTTTGAAGAACTGATTTAGGCCTGAGCAGGTTTTTACGAATGTATATGAGGGTGTTTAGAGATACTGTTGCTAAAGATCCCTTTTTTTCTCCCTTTGTTTCTGAAGGTTTATTAAGGGTTTTTGTCTATAGCGTATTTGTAAAGTTTGTTTGTCAAATTGCCCCTTTTCCTTTTTTAGTCAGTAGGTAGACCCCTCGTTTACTTAGTTTAATCTTTATCTTCGTTTTAAATTGCCTATCTATTATCTTCCATGTCAATAAAGTTTATTTGTTAAATTACTTGGTAAAATTTTTAGGTCATTGGTCGTATCCGTCAGATTTTAAGTCTAGGATAAAGCGATCGATGCAGTTAGTTAAATGTTTTGGAACATTTTTTTTAAATATTATCGGTAAATTAAAAATCTTTGTGATGGTGTTTTTAAAAAACGGTGCTGAGGGTTAGGATTGCTTCCTTCCTAATAGGGTTAGTAATAACATTAATTTCAGTACGTCTTAAAATTATTGTGACGAAAATTAAAAAGTATAAGAGGAAAAAAGAGTAATATAAAGTAGTGAGTCGTAGGTTTGAAGTTAAAGTTAGTGTAAGTTAAAGGTTATCGAACTAAGTCTTTTTTATGATTTAAAATTTATAGTAGTAGTACCCCAAATAATAGTAGCCGCAAAATTACTAACTTAACCGTTTGCTAACTTACCATCTTGGTAATATTTGAGACTTTTAAGCGGTTAATTTCAATTCCTTTAAAAAGGATTAATGAAAATTTATTAGTGTTTTTAGTAACGATATCGTCGCTTACTTGTAAACTGCTGTGAAAAGTTATACAGCCTATAAATTCTCTCTACTTATTTCCGCGAATAACTATATAACTTATAGGAGATCTGCGTGAGAATCTTTCCTTTAACATACTGAAACAAAACGTAATAACAAATAAATAGCTTTTTCTTTTACTTAGCCAATCTGTAATTAACCTAATAAACACTGATTAGTGTTGGTAGGCCTGATTATAGATGTAGGCCTTTCGTTGTAATATAGTCAATTCGTATTACTGTGGTTGAAGTAACTAGTGCTGCATTAAAATTGGTTGTTGTAGATTGTAAGTTGTAAGTTCGGTAGATTGCTAGCCATCTGCACGCTAATTTGTATGGCTTAATACTCTGGCCTATGGCCCACTCTAAAGAGGGCACCTACTGCACTATACTTGCAGTGCAGTTCCACAAACTGCAGCTAATTTGTAGTTGATAAAATTAACTAAACTGATAGTTAGGTTAATATAACTTTACTGCATTTGACTACTATTCCAACACATATCTTGGTTTTCAGAAAAAAAACTAAAACACCAACTTAACTATAATTAACAAAATTAACGTAGTTAGAGCTTAATAGTACTTAAAATAACGTGCTTGTAATAGTTATATCGCCACCCTATATTAACTGGAGGCTTTATACGATTCATTGATTACAGTATAAATATAAAACCTAACAAATAAAAACTTTAACCGGTAAAATATGAGGTTGGAGTATTAGATGTATAATTTAGATCGAGTAATTAATATGATTTAAATTAACTTGTCGAAAGATAAATTAATGATTTTTATAAACGGCTCCTTCACGAATAATATAAACTTGTCGTTTTCAATCGACTTTCTAATAACTTTCGTTAATGAAAAATAGATAAAAAAACGAATTTAATATTATAGAAAACCTAATTCACTAGACTTTTGTCAAATAAAAAAGAATTATATGAAATGTATTGAGTTCAAAGTTTTATAGTATAATAGCCGGCTTTAATGTAAGCATAATATTATAGAAAACATTTAATGTCGTTACTAAATAAATAAGGATTTCATTTATTCTAGTGGTGATTTATACCGATTTAAAAAGCCTATTAAAATACCTTTTAAAGCTTGATACTATTAGTGAAAAACGCCTTAGAATCGATATAATAGCACTTTGAAAAACCTATAAAGGTAAGGAAATTAAGGTGTTTGAATGGATTTATAGCAAAGATAATTCCGTTCATGTTATAACGAAGACGTCATTAAATAAGGCTTTTGAAAGATTTATATATAGTAATAAGCTGACTATATAAATCGAATACTAAGTTAACAAACTACATAGTAAGGTTATGTTACGTGTTGGCAGACGAAAATATGTTAATAAATTGGAAAAATATTAGAAAAATAAAGCGGACGATAACGATTTGTTTAATTAGTACGGTTAAGTTGGAAATATATATAAGTTTATAACAAAAAACTCATTTGCGGAAATCGATAGAATTAGGATTCGAACCCATATGAGAAATAAAAGTAATTAAGGTTAATTTAGCTGTGGAACTAGTAAGGGTTTGGCTATTTAACGAGGGCGTAATTCAGTAGTAACCAGAAAATATTAGTGAACTATATCGGTGTACATATAGAAAACAAAAAGTTATTAGTATTTAAATAGCAGTAATTGCAATACAATTAATCAACTTTACTTACAGTAAAGTTAACTACACTAACTGCAAGTTGAGTATATCGTTTTGTGGATCTACTGTATTAACTACAAATCAAGTGAAGTATGCATACACTTTACATTATAGTATAGGCTATGCAATTAGCTGCACATATTAGTATACATACTGGTTAGCGATCTGCTAAATCTAGAACAATACATCCACCACTTGACCACTGCAATACTACTATTACTTCGACCAATCAAATCGACAACGTTGCAACGTTTAAAGGCCTATTAGGGAACGCCTACCAATATCATCCGAATTAAAGATTATATAAATATGTCACCTGTCAAAGTTGAAATATTTTACGATAGATAGGGAGGGAACTATAGGAATTATATCAAATTGAAAGATTGTTAGGTTAATAATACTAAATTTACCAATTGGTATAATTGTGGTTTGTGTGTGGAAAAGCGGAAAAGTAACAAATTATTTGTTTTTAAAATTACAAGTAATGTGTATTTAGAATGCTATATAAATGTTATTAAGAAAAAGAAAAGGCACTTTTATTACTGGGTAATGATATTACAGATTGTACTAACACTACAATAATAAAAAGTTGCCAGTGTTATGATATAATTAATTATAATGGTTGCAAGTTGATTGTTAGGTGCTTAGTTAACATAGGGCACGGGCCAAACTTTAACCCATACTAATTAAGGTGCAGACATGCTAGCGGTCTGCCCAACTTGAATCGAACATCCATTACTTGACTTTGTAATACTACTAGTTATCTTGACCACGATTCGAATCGACAACTCGTTGCAACGTCTAAAGGCCTATAGGCAAGCCTTTCCAACAACTTGGGTATTTCAATGCATTGAAACCATCCCGGCGGTTCTTGAGTAGTATTATTAGATATACGCAAGGGGGTAATTTCCATCCTTTTCGCGCAGTGACTTCAGATTTCCAGGGTGTTACGAGTGTCCCTTGCTGTATGTTGATGGTCCTGGACTTCGTCTGGAATTCGTCTGGACTTCGTAAAGTCACGCTTCCAGGAATAACATTTGCATTGAGTGTGAGGATCGAGAACAGAATTAGAAAGTACAACTGTGCACTCTTTTGTGCTTGTCAGGAGTGCCTCCATCCTACCAAGTAACAACCTTGAAGCGAACCGAACTCTGCCAAGCATTTTTACTGGGCGACAACTTTGACAAGAGGACGACTGCACTCGAGAGCTACAGGTCTTGTTGGCCTGGGCATTGAGGGAAATGGCCTTCCAAACCATGGAAACAGTGCCAGACCTGGGATGTAATCGTCAGGATATATATAGAGCAGACCGGTCCGAAACCAGGATGCCGACCAGGTATCGCGCCAGCGTTGGAGCTCTCAACGGTAGGGCAGACGTGAGTGGACGCATGCAGTGTTTGCCGTTCATTTACCATGTATTCTTGTCCCAAGACACGCTCGCGCCCTGGCGCGCCAAGCACAAGGCAGGTTTGGGACTGTGAGGCTCGTCGGACGAGCCAGGGCGGCCGACCGAGTCAGTTCGCCTCCAAGTCTGCCCCGTGAGCCGTGGGCTGCGCGCCGTGAGGCTGCTACTACTAGAATATAAGCCTTTTGCCAACCCGTGGAAGCTGCAGCAGTCGCGCGGCCGGCGACGGGCGCGCTGGGGGGCCGCAGGCTGGGTGGGAGCAAGTCCTGGCAGTGGGAGCGAATTCGACGTCCGCGATCGCAAGCAGACCAGACCAGACACCACTGCTGGCTGTCCAATTGCGACGCGGACGGGGCGATTGGACGATGTTTGACACGCAGCGGCCGATGGATGATACGCGAGGCGCGCACTGTACTATTCGGAATGGCTTGCGTTCACGCAGTTGTGATGAAACAGGACCTTTGCCTCGCCCTGCGTACCTGGCCCCGTGCAACTATGAAACCACACAGGGACCCCGCGACGCAGACTATTTATACGTGCTATACAGTGTAAGTACAGTAGGCGGACAGGCGAGGGCGGACAGGCGGGGGTGGACAGGCGGGGGTGGACCTTCAAGCGAGGTGTCAGTGTGGAGATACCCGGGGTGGATTGCTCACTATCCACTATCCACTGTCCACTATCCACTATCCACTATCCACTATCCACTATCCACTATCCACTATCCACCATCTCCCCAAACTACGCAGTACTATCTTACTATCTCATGTCATGTACGCCACAGTCGCCTGTTGCGGGGACGTGCAATCTCAGCTGGCAGCCGGATGAAGGAAGGAAGGAAGGAAGGAAGGAATAATGAATGAATGAATGTCAGTGGCACACAGGAGAGACAGTCATCCTGCAATCAAATCAAATCGCACCCAAGGCAACTCTATTGTGACTGTGCGCTGCTGAAAGAGTAATTTCCATTTCTGATTATGGTTTATGTCCCGAGCGGCAGATTGTGGGTGTTTCCAGGGCTGTTGTAGCCACCCGGTGGTCCTATCATTATATCATGCAGCTGCTATATCCACGACCTTGGACGTGTACATACTGCAGTAGTACTGTGTAGCAGGCGATGACTTCATATGGAGCATCATGCCCTCCTCTCTGCCTCTGCAACGGAAATGAGCCCAAATGGAGCGTGTCGCATCGTGGCATCTGGATGGATCTGCGCAGCTGTTTCCAAGCACGAAGGCGGCGACAAGCCATTTTTTGGATTTTTTGGGCAAGCCAAAAAAAGAAAGTCGGACGCTCCACCCGACCAACGTCGAACTGTGTTCCGTTCTATGTTCTATGCAGCGGCAGCGACAACAGGGCCAATGCAGATTGGCCTGATGTCTGTTGTACGGTGTACAGTGTAGAGTGGCCTGCCAAGCAGCCATCGCCCTGGAATTACTGGCTCATCAGGCCATCCCGCCTGTAGAAGCCCCTGGTTGATGCCGCCCTGGCTGCCGATGGGATGCCCAGCACCAGCCCTGATGGCAGTGATGTTCCCCGAAGCACC
Organism: Anisogramma anomala; assembly: GCA_038502455.1. Taxonomy (NCBI): domain Eukaryota; kingdom Fungi; phylum Ascomycota; class Sordariomycetes; order Diaporthales; family Gnomoniaceae; genus Anisogramma; species Anisogramma anomala. The sequence goes on from JASMMZ010000002.1 coordinate 39,614,461, forward strand.
CCTTCCCGCATCCTGCTAGCACCTCGAGCATCAAATGCCCAGGCCCTCCCTTTATCATCAACCTCGCATCCGCCTTCTGGTCCGCGCTGTCCTTGTCTCTTGTTCCGCTACTGCTTTGTTGTCAACCTTTCTTTCTGACTTGCACCGACTCGGAGAAACACGCATTTACCCAGCTTCCATCATTTCCTCTGTGTCGCTCACTGTTTCGGAACTCTCTCGGCACTTTCGGACTCGTAAACCGACGTTGCAGGACACAGCCACTGCACACGCCCACCGAGAACGAAGACGCCTTGCGATAGCATCACTCGCCGCCTACCACCTATTAATCAGCTTATCATTTCTGTTCCCACTCTGACCTCTCCTTTCTTCTTGTGCACCACAGACAGTCGCAACGGCATTTACCTTGGCCATCCAGCATCGACCCGACCCCTTCGACCGCCACCCAGCTCCATTCGATTGCAAGTCAATCCTGCGCTTTCGGGCCAGTGGCAAAAATCCGCCACGACAGTTTCCACCTCTCTCGCACCACCGACCTTCAGCCTTCAGCACAAAGAGCTTGCTCCTCATCCACTCCACTTTTTCAAAGACGAGGACCACAAAGACAGCATTACACTCTGCGTCCGCTTGATTGACTGGGGTATTGCTGCCTGCAGCCGTGTGGAGCTTGTGGAGCTTGTGGAGCTTGTTCACCCCCCCATCATCAAACGATTAGCGGAGAAAGGCCCCAGGCTCACCTAGGCCCAAGTCAGTCCCCCGAACAAGCCCAGTGTCTGGGCCCCCCCCCCACCAACCCCCCAGCACACCCATTGCCATCACCTGGAAAGTCAAATTCCTGCCCTGGCCCTGTAATACCTGTACGGATTGCCTTTCGCCTTTAGCCTGTTGCCTGTCACCTGTCGTCTGTTGTCTACATCTGCTCTTCTCCCCGAATCCCTTCCTTTTTGACTCTTTCCCTTCCCCCCTTGCCTCGCCTCCTCACCTCTTCTCTCTTCACTCTGTCGCTCCTCTTATTGCAATCTCAACCTGTCTTCCCTCCCTCCTTCCTTTCAAACCTCCCTCAACTTGTTGACTCGGCTTTGTTGCACTTGGACGCAGGTTCATTGAACCTGGCCTGATTTCACCTTTTCACCTGCGGAAAGCAACTGCACCTGTGATTGCTTCTGCAACCAGCCTGCACTGTGACTGCTTCACTTGGACACCTTCACCTTCGGACCATTCCTTCCATCCATATTTTTTAATAACAGGAACATCTGCAGCCTTGGAGTTGACACCACACCACTTCACACACCACCACAAACAAGTTCTTCCCCACCCATCAAGTCCAGCCATTTCTAGATTTCCACCGCTAGAGGCACTTAATTCCTTCCAAACATCAGCTTCAACATCCCCATCCCCATCACCATTGTTGCTGTTGCCCACCTGGCACTTCTGTATTGTCATCAGAGTCAGTCTGCCCATCCCACTGTCCACTGCCCTTGTCATCTGCATGTCCCATGTCCATGAACCAGAACCTGAACCCATCAGAGCTATCTGCTTACCAGTCTCTTCTACAGATTTGTCCATTGGACCATCCACCGACATCGCTCTTCTCTACACTGGCTGTTTCCACTTGGGGTCTGCTCTGCATCACTTCGCCTCCACCCTTTTGACAAGCAGACAGATCCGTTCTTTCTTCAGTAATATTTCAACAACCCATTACAAACTTGTCCTGATCTGTCCTTTGCGTGCGACTGCCGACACTGCACACGCACTGCAGCACACCACCACACGAGCACTAGACACTGGTGGTCTCGGCTCATCCAGCTCACCCAACAATGACGCAACACGCCGCCGCCTTCCCTCCCACCAACGCCTTCAACATGTCATCTGGTCTTGCCTCTAGACGTGGCGGCCAGTCGCTGAAGCCTCTTAACGAGTTGGCCATCAAGCCTTCCGGCCAGGACAGCAAGGAGAACACTGTGCCAACCCCCAGAACCAGCCGTGGTCACCTGCTCGCCAATCTGCGCACTGCCCCCAAGACCGCCATGGCCTCTTCCTTCGCCGCAGCCGACAACAGTAATGCCACGCGCTCGTCTCTCTACACTGCTCAGAAGGCTGCCATGAACAATGGCCCCAAGACCTCCCTGCCCAACACCAACTACAACGTCCAATCACACCAGCCTCAAGGCTCCGTTGACTGGATGGCCTACGGTCAGCAGCAGCAACAGCAGCAGCAGCAGCAACAACAACAACAGCAGCAGCAGCAGCAGCAACAGCAGCAACAGCAGCAGCAACAGCAGCAGCAGCAACAGCAGCAGCAGCAGCAGCAGCAGCCGCAGTTTACGCTGGAGCAGATCTTGGCTCCCCCTGAGATCTACATGGATGAACAGGGCCTCGATGCCAATATGGACCCTGACCTGTACGCTCACCTGGTGCAGCAAAACATGCAGCTGGCCCAGCAGCGCATGATGCTTCAGCAGCAGCTCCACAATCTCACCCAGGCCCAGCAGCACCTCGATGCGCTGAACCTCAACGGCAACCAGGTCTACGCCAACATGTACCAGCAGCAGCTTCTGCAGCAGCAGCAGCAGGCGATTCTCGCTGCACAGGCTGCTGCCCAGCAGCAGCCCCAGGTCTACACCTACATCGACCATGCCACCGGCCAGCAAGCCTACTACGTCGATCAGTCTGGCCAGCTCGGCGCTCAGCTGCAGGACCAGGCCCTGCTCAACAACGCCTTCCAGGTGCCCCAGTCCAGCAGTCCCGCCCTGCGCTTCGAGGTTTCGCCCCCAACGGAGTCCTTCACGTCCGTCTTCCGCCGTACGTCCCCAGCGCGCCGTAACGAGTCGCCTCTCGACGACCCCACGCCCCTGCCTCCGCCTTCCGCCAATGCCTTCCGCCGCGGTCACAAGAAGTCGAGCTCGCTCATACTTAAGGAGTTGAACAACCTCTCGATTGGCGATGGGCTCAAGTCCACTGGCCCTAGAACGGCCAACTTGCCGGCCACTCCTCTGACAGGAGGTTACGGGCCCGGCCAGGCCCGCGCCGGTGAGCACCCCATTCGCCAACCGCGCGGCCCGCCTTCCATCGAGGAGCTCAAGGCCAAGCCCACTTCCAAGATGGAGGGCTCCAAGAACTTCGCCGCCCGCACCCGCCGATCTGCCGTCAACAACCTGAAGCGCGCTGGCTTCGAGCGCCGCAAGGTCACCGGCTCGGACTTCTCCGGCCCCCTCAGCCCCGCCTCCGAGACGGCCGAGGAGGCTCAGAGCCTCCTCTCCGACAATGAGTCGGACTCGGGCCGCTCAGGTTCCGGCAGCCTGCACGGCGAGGATGTCGAGCCCAGTGCCCCCAGCTCGCGCACTAGCACTGGCAGCTGGGGTGCCATTGGTTCCGACCGCCCTAGCTCGGCTCAGAAGGCCCGCAAGAGTGCGGATAGCATCAGCAGTGGATCGGGCGATGAGGAAGTTAGCAACGGGAGCTTTGCCAGCATGATCAAGCGCACCGACCAGGCTAGCGGCCGGTCTTCGCCAGAGACCATTGGCAAGAAGGCCCCCATGTTGGTCCTCTCCAATGCTGAGAAGCGCAAGAATGGCGTCTTTGCCTGATTCGCTCTTGCAGCGCCAATTTCCCTTGGGCACTCTCCCGCCAGGAATTTTCAGGACGTCGCTCATTTCAGACAAACTCGCTCCGGCCGAGAATATCGAGGTCGATCCTCGCTGTTGATTTGCCTGGTTGCAGACACATGGCAAAACGGACAGGGGTCGCCATGTGGCATGCGGCGGAGGGATAAAGTCTTTCTTTTTTTCGGTTTTTTTTTCCAAAAGTTTCTTCTCACTCGTTTGTCGATTCGTGCATTGAACAGCAAGTTTGGCCCAGTGCTGTGTGTAACATAAGCATGGCCTTGCATTTTGGTGGTCTGGTTTGACCTTCCCCGGGTGGCTTGTTCTTGAACTAGAAAGCGCATAAACCGGGCCGTGTTGAGATTTGGGTACCCTTTGTTTTCGACACTCCAAGGCTCAGGGCCGAGGCGTAACTTGACCAGATGGGCCAGCCTGGCATAGGTAAATGGGGTGGATCCACCACAGCAGGTGGACATGGGTGAACGCTGCAGGGGTGTAATAGTCCTTTCATGCGCCACCGCGTCTTGCATTGGGCTACACAACAAATTAGATAGCAGGAATTCAAGGCATTATCTTGAAGTAGATGTTCTGTGTGAAATGTGCATTGTGCAAGTGACAAGACATTGTCTTAGCTGGCTAGGCATTTGCTTCGGCTCCGCTGGGGGGCTGTGTACTGTGTACCGTGTATTGTGTACCGTGTACTGTGTACCGTGTACTGTGTACTGTGGGCACAACGCTGGGGTACTGTATCGGGTACATATCGGTGGGCAGGGGGGTCCTATGGGCTTATCAGCACAACCTCTCAACCCCAACGTTCAACAGCCTCTTGTCGTCCTTCCACCCACACACGACACGCACATACATACGCCCGTGGTCGTGTCCATGATCCCCAGCCCCAGCCCACCATGTCGAGACGGGCGCCCAGAGGAGAGTACATCGAGACGGTACAGCCATCTCCGGCCTGCGCGACCCAGCAGCAAGCACCTTCTGACACTGACACTGACACTGACACGGCCCTGCGCCCTCTTTTCTTGTAGGACACAGGCAATAAGGTCGCGCGCAAGGCCACGCTGGTCGGCACCCAGAACATCATGCTCGGCGGCAAGACCGTCATCATGCAAGACGCCATGATCCGGGGCGACCTGGCCCGCACCGCTGTCTCCTCCTCCTCCTCCTCCTCCGGCTCTGCCCCGCCCAGCAGCACCGCCGTCGCCATCGGCCGCTACTGCTTCCTCAGCAAGGGCTGCTGTCTGCGGCCCCCGGGCCGCATT
>JASMMZ010000002.1:39624562-39828100 GCA_038502455.1 Anisogramma anomala
GCACGCGCTCGTTGCGCCCGCCAGCCTCATCGGCCTGCTGCACGCGCTCGTTGCGCCCGCCAGCCTCGCGGTCGCGAACAGCGACGCAGCGGTGGCGGCCCTGGACGAGCGCGTCCGGCGCGCGCGCGGCACGGCCCGCGTGGTTGAGCGGCAGGCGGGGCAGGAGGCGCAGAGGAGGCCGGCGGCGGCGGCCCTTGGTGGCGTGCCTGCGTCCACCACTGCCACGGGCAAGAAGGGGGGTGGCGGGGGTGCGAGGCTGGCTGCTGCGCCTGCGCCTGCGCCGGGAGGAGCGGCGGTCGGCTTTTGAAAAAGGCTCTCTCGCTTGTTTGGGCGCGCGACGGGTGTGAAGGGGGCGCTCGCTCGGGATGGGGCCCTTGTCTTCACACGGGGGAGCAGATGGGGGGGCAGGGAGAGGGAGGGAGTGGCCTGTGTGGATTTTCCACCGCTCTTTTGGACTGGCCGAGGTGTTGTGGCATGCGTCCAGTTTCGGCTCAGGGCCTGGGGTCTTGTACTGAAGCTAAGGTCGACTGCCCGGGCCCACGGATGCAGCCGTGCAAACGCTGTGTGAGGTGCTGTCCCCTGGGTCTCTGCCATGACATGGCTTACCTACTTACTGACCGTCCTCAGGCAAGCCAAGGTTTCCGTCGGCGAAGGGAGATCATCAGGACGATGCCGGAACAGGAACTGCTTGATATCGACACACGGTCATAGCATGGGATGTGCCACCCCATGAAAGGGACACCACTTGAGGTTAGCCATCTAGAGCACATCTGGACCGCGTGCCAGCTGAACCTCGACACAAAACATCAACCTCCAAAGATTTTGATTTCTGCTATCATGGTTGAGCCTTGGCCCTAACGGCCTCTCATCGCCTGCGCCATCCCGTCTGGACCTGCTGTGCACTGCGCCAAATGCTGCTCCAGATCCGTGGAGTGTATGCCTGCCAAATATACCTGACCATGTAATCAAAGTCGACCATCACAGTACGCCAGGGTATCGTATCTTGCCACGCAAACCGTACACAAAAAAAAAGGAGCCCATGTCACCTTGGCCAACTTCTCACAGCCCACGCCATCCTCCATATATCCTTTCCGTCATTGTCATTCCTGTGGGCTTTAATCGTGCGCACCATGCCATACCCGAGACTCTCTTCCCAATGAGATGTCGACCAGGCCGGGTTGCAACTTGATGTGCTGTCATTTGGTATGTTGTGTGATTTTGAAGATGGTCTTTTCATCTTGAAAGCCGACCCAGCTTTGGTATCTTGACAAGAAAGTGGGTTGCCGTTGTTTCCCACTGTGTATGGTGTTCCCACAGGCAAGCCATGTCCTAGTGGGTAATCAGTATTGTGGCCACAGCAGATCCCGAGTCGGGACCTTGACTGGTTGCAATACTCGGGCCGTTTTTGGGCGTCTCTTTTTGAGCATCTCTTTTTGGTGCCATCAGCCAAATTGTCTCGCTTGGGAAGAGGGCCATCCAAGACACGGTGCAACAGTCGGTGCAACAGTCGGTCCGACCTCTGTGCCATCCCTTCCGAAGCTCTCTCCAGTCGAACCAGCTGCTCAAGCAAAGCTTGAGTGCTCGTCAGAACCCAACTTGCTGCAGCCATTCGCACGGGCCTGTCTCAGCTCACGCATCATGAACTCATAGGTAACCATGGTGACCATGGCCGCTGGCACTGCACGCATCATGTTGGTGCCCATGCCCGCATAGAAGGCCCTCCAACCCTCCTCGTGCAGGATTGTTCTGAAGGTCTGCATGATGCCCCTGTACTTCATGGGCTGCTGAGCGGCCTGCTTGGCAGTTGCCGAAGTTGCCGTGCCTGTGCCGTGAACACCGAGACCAGGAATGCCGCCAATGCCCTCCATGGCCAGCTCGGCACCCGGCATGCCAATGGGCCGGCGCTGGGTCTGGAGTCGCGTTCGGATCACCTCGTGAGGATAGGTAGCACTACTGGCCAAGACCTTGGAGATGATGGACGCGCTCAGAATGCCGGGCCATTCAGACTTGGCCTCACGATCGACGGGCCCTTCGCCCATGCCCTGCCCTGTGAACTTGGTCCTGAGGTACTCGTAAGACGGGAACTGCACAGCCACGTGTGTCAAACCCAGCAGAGCTGGCGTGAGGCCCGAATAGAACGCCCTGACTCCCTCGGTTGTGTACATCTTCTTGGCCGCATCAATAGTCGAGTGGTAATAGCCCTGCATGTGAATTGTCGGTCTTGAGGTGGGAGTGTTAGAGGCCTTGGGGAAGTAGGAGAAGCCGGTCCTGCCGTGTCGGCCGGTCTGTGACATGAGGCGGGTCTTGATAACCCAGATGGGGTTTGTGACGATCGTGCTGCTGGCTCCAGCTATGATGGAAGACCAGAAGTTGATGACGATGTGGTTGTCTGCAGAATGTCAGCAAAGCCCAGTGGACTGGGCAGAGGGCATGCAGCCAGCCACCTCTGGCAGCACCAAGATCATTCAAAGTACCACCAGGTGATGCAGGGAGCATTCCACATACCATGATACTGGCTCAACTCCCTCTTGCCCTTGTTGTAGACGGTGAACCACACCGCCCAGGTGGGCAAATAGCCCAGTATAATGGGCCCTAGACCTCTGTACATGCCCCGCATACCCTCATCCTTCCATATAACCTTGGCAGTGCCCAACAGACCATTGTACATCTTGGGCTGGCCCACGTGCACACCGGATTTGAAGTGTGCCAGCCCCCCCTGTGCCTGAAGCTTTGTCTTGATGACGTCGAGGGGACAGGTCACTATGCCCGAGGTCAACCCTCCTACTGCGCCGGACAGGGCGTTGAACTGGGAATCGGACGCCTGTGCTGCCCAGCGCTCAAAGGCTGTGATATAGGTTGGGTTGTGCATGATGGAGGGCGGAGAGGCTGCCTCGGACTTGATGGGGGGCATGATGGTGGCAGTAGTCGGAGCAGTGTTCCCATAGTCTGCTGGTGGTGAAGCAGCTGGTCGCTCTTGCAAGGACATCCCTCTGCTCGGAGGAGGAGCAGGTCGTGTGCAGGTCTAGGCTAGTGGGCACCTTGTCGGGAAGATAGCTCAGGAGTCCGCAATCCAGTGGGATATCAGGGGGGCAAGGTGCAGCAGCTGTAGTACCTGCCGATTGCAGGCGTGACAAGCTGAGGAGTATTGATCCCCACGTGGCGGTGGTGAGTGAGGTCCTGGCGTGGTTGAGGTTGGGGTCCGGTGTGCGGGGAAGATTCCCACACAGAGGCCGCAGCAGCGCTAGCACTTCAAGGCCATTGACCTTGGAAAGCAGTGCTTGGTACCTCTGAGGAGAAGTGGTGTAATGCTGTGAGGATGTTTGGCGCACGGTGAGGTGAAGGTGAAGGTCGAGATGGAGATGGTATGCTCTGGTGGAGACGTCGATGTCAACGGATAGTGGCGTAAGCGTGAGCATGTGCTGCAGTCCGTACACCGGACACGGACACCGACACTGAACCACCGACACTGAACCGACACTGAACCGACACTGGGTCTTTTCTTGTGGGTCAGAGTATGTTGGAGTATGCAGTTGAGAAAGTCAAAGTGTTGCTCAAATTGGCAATGTTGGCCGCCTGAGAATCGACCAGCTTCCTTCCTCTTTGTCCACGGCTTGTTCCAGTCCACGAGTGGAATTCGGCAGAAGTTAGAGAGTGCAATTACGTAGCTTGCCAACACTCTGTCTCCACCAGCAGGCCACATCCCTGCCTTCATGATCCGTTGATCCTTGGCAGCCTGATCCGTGCACTTGCACCGTGCACGAGCATGCTTCTTCAATTACCCAAGCCTCATCAGCTCTCACTGACGGTGTGTATTCTGCGCCCTTTACCCGTGATCCACACACCACCGCAGACCTCTGCACCACAGAACCCATCCCCATCATTCCAGCCTGAACCTACAATACCCATTGACACAACCATCATGTCTTACTTGAGTCTGGCCCCCTTTGTCAACAAGCGGCCATGGCTGAAGAAGGCCCTCATGCCCATTGCCAACTGGTATGCCAACGCCTCGGGCTACCGCCAGCTGGGTCTCCGGTACGTTTGCGTTGCCTCCGCTCTCTCCTCTTTCTCCTCTCTCTCCTCTCTCTCTCCTCTCTCGAGACTACCGCGTGTTCCCCCTGCCATCCCAATGGACCCCGCTAACAAACCCCCTCCAGCGCCGACGACCTCCTCCCCGAGGAGTCCGAGACCGTCCAAACCGCCCTGGCCCGCCTCGACGCCAATGCCCGCTACGACCGCATCTTCCGAATCCGCCGCGCTGTGCAGTGCTCCATCACGCACCAGCTGCTCCCGCGCGCCGAGTGGACCCGCCCCGAGGACGACCGGCCCTACCTGGCCGGGCTCATCGCGGCCATCGAGGCCGAGGCCAAGGAGCGGGCCGCCCTCGACACCATGACCGTCTCCAGCAGGCAGTAGGACCGCTCCGCTCCGCGCGGCCTGGCGAGCAGTGGTGCGCAGCAGCAGCAGCAGCAGCAGCGCGGGAAGCAGAGAGAGACGGAGGAAACGGCGCAGGCGCGCGCGGAGCGGGAGCGTGTCGAGGAGAGGGAGGAGGAGGATCTGATCTATCGCATGGCGGACCCGCGCTATGGCGACGTCACCCTGCCCGATGGCACGGTGCGCCGGGAGGTGGCGCATGAGATGCTCATTCGCACATACGGGGTCCCTTGGGTCAACCCTTGGTTTGTGCTCCATTTGACGGATCGTGAGAGGGAGGAGCTTGCGGCCAATATCGTTCGCATCAGGGCTGAACGGGTCGCTCTTCGGGCCAAGGCTCAGAGGCAGTCTGCCGCTCAGCCGCGGCCTGGCTCTTAGCCCAGCTTTGGCGTGCTGGGGACGACACACAAGGAACTGAGGGCTCATATACTCAAGTGCAGGTTCTGAGGAGCTGCGAGACCTAGCCACTGGCCTTAGCGTCGCAATCAACAACAGTTGCCGTTCTTAGATTGTGCTCTTCTTCGTGGGAGGCCTATAGGGGGCACCTCAGACTGAACAGGTCCGGACTGGGGTTCTACCGCAGCTGTCAAAGACCACAACGCTGGTGGTGGCCTCAAGCTCAACTTCCCTCATGGTTGTTCTTGCTCTTCTCTTCCCAGGAGATGCTGTAGCAGGGTGAATGATCCTGAACCTTCATGTGCCAACTGACGAGCCAGAATCCAAGCCACACATTCCTCCCCCTTCAAGATCAACGAGGAACAAGAGGCGATGAAACTGGTGGTAGGTATACATTATTAGTCACTGTCCTCTCAACAGTGAAGCCATATCAGCCTACCCCTGATGACTGACGCCTATTACTATGTTCAGATGCCCACGAATAATCCCATCCATTCCCAGCTTGCCGCTGCCGTGCCTTGCCTCTGCGCCTTGCTTCCTCCTCCGAACCCAAAGACTATACACAAGAATCGTTGCTCAACCTTGCCGTCACTCATCCGTCACGCTCAACGCGTGCCGCTCGCTGCCCCTGCTTTTCAACGCCGCAGAAAGGAACGTAACGAAAAAGTCATAGTCTATCATACATCAAATCTTCAAGCCAAGAAGCGTTCAACCACGCTCACGCAAGCCGCGCGCTGTAGCCTGGCTGCGGAGATCGCGCACATGGAGAATAAGGCGGCGCTAGTCCGGTCCAGTGTTCGAAGAAGTCCGGCAGAAATCGTCAGGGGCTGCTGCAACTTCTCGAAGAGCGATAGCCAGACTCCGACGAGGTGTTCTGGACAGTGGCCCAGCCAGGACTGAAGTTCGCTGCAAGAATGGTGTCGATATGGCTGAAGTATAATCGGTCCATGATGGTAATGACAGGGTCAAGATCTTCAAATCCGACCCGAAGTCCTATTGGTGAGAAAGCCCGGCTGCCATCCTCGGCCAAGGGTACGTGGCATCCGTCCAATCTGTCCGTGGGCACGAGCTTCGTACAATGCCCGCAGCACCTTCCGTCAAACGTCGCCGGTTCGGGCTGGGGGGAATGATGTGGGATCGCAGCCAAGGTTGATGTCTGGTGTGATCCGGGGAGAAGCGAAAAATCCAATGCCTCCGGCCCGACACTATGCGTTTCCAGGCTTCTCGTCTGTATCCGTATGCCACACCACATAGTTGGGCAGGCCATAAACCTGATATCCAGCCCGTTTGGCCATCTTGGCGAAACCCTCCGTCTCAGCTTGGTTTTCGAAGGCGTATGCAGGGAAGTTTATGCCTTCAAGCCTATCAGCAGTGTGGCATGGGCGCGGGTTGTAGAGTTACCAACCAGATCTGTGTACATCTGCTTTCACAAGGATGTTGACACCGCCAATGCCATCCAACTCGAGTTCGACGTCCTTGTTGTCCCTCCAGTCACCCATTTTCGCCATGTAAGTGCGCCCGGTATCGTATTGCTTGTACCCTAAACTCTGACGTCAGCGGCGACCAGATACGGAGAGTCGGAAGAGCTAGTACGGACCTTCAGCGAGAACAACATCTTTGTCCAACTTTGCAGCCAACTTACGGCCCTTGGCTGACTCGACCCAGGAGTTGTAATCAACTATGACACGGTCAGCAGGAGATCCTCTGCAATGTGCTCCGGCGGGCCACTCTTACAACGTCCCTCGATATCAACACCATCTACGTAGCGGTGGAACCAGACATCTGGGAAGGGTCAGTAGTTTGCTGGTTGTCTATTTCTTTCTTCTAGTGCAGACCTACTCGGTACTAGGATATCCCTGTCGTGGGCAATAAAGTCCTCGATGATCTCCTTGGGGTTGTCAACAATGTCGACATCGCGCCAGTAGACCCAGGAGTGGTCAGGCTTCAAGGCGGTGGACAGGAGGTAGTTGCGAGCCTTGCCCATGGCCTTCCGGCGCGGCCCCTGGGCCTCGAAGCTGTGGCGGTCCTCGACGCTTTGGCTCAGCTGAAAGCCAAAGTCCTTCTCGACGACCATTGCGTTCCGGAAGGGGATCTTGTCCGGGCGCTTCTGTATTCTCTCGAGTTCCATGCCCAACACGGCCATGGTGTCGTCGGTGGAGTCCCCTACCAGGAAGGCGATGTCGATGAGGTCGTGCGGGTATGTCAGCTCGGCAAGGAGCTCGAAGTACTTTGCCAAGTAGGGGGCGGCGTCCTTCATGGGGGTCAGGACGAGAATACGCTCCTCGTTCTGCAGAGCCTTCTTGGTGGACTTGATAGGGTTCAGGTCGATGTGCTCAATGGTGGAAGTGTTGACTTGTACCGGCTTGTGGTGGTTGAATAGAACGGGGGTCTGCATGTGTTTATTCCACGAGACTTGTTCGTTGAAGGACATGTCCATGGGTGGTTTGGAAGGTCCCCAGCAGTAAAAGCTTAGAGACCAGTACATGGTCAGTGGGCAGGCTCTCGGGCGGCTCACTGGGGGTGGACTGGAGAGTGGTGGGGTCGGACCAACCTCTGCATTTTGGATGCTGACGTGCTGATGCCACGCCATAGGAGCAGCATCACGCCGGCGACAGCGACGCATAGTAGGAAGCGTGTTCGCGTCAAGAAGGCCCATACAGCTCGTGAAGGTGGCAGCTTGGCCCTGGCGACCTTCCAGGTAATGCCACCCTTTGGGAGTAACATGTTCACGCAGGGTGGGTGGCCCGCGACACCACCCAATGACGGAACGGGGGTTGGTCGGCTGGGTCCAAGCCGGGCACAGGCGTGTGGCGAGGCGTCGTCGTGTGGTCGGCGTGGATGCGGTGCAGCCGAGTCAGGACCGGCGAAGCGAGGCACGCCCGAGGCCTGGAAGCGTGCCGGTGGTACGTCGTCGGGCCGTGGCAGAGTTTCCGGGGATCTAGCTAGTAGTGTTGTGACCGAGACCTACTAAGCATAGGACCAGAGCGTGTGATCTGGGGCGCACGGGGTTGAAACAAGCGACGAGGGACGAGGGCTGCCAAGCAATGCTTCGGTGGCAGATCGGGGACGGGAACCAGTGGGAAATGGTCATACAGTCGTGGAGCGGCGTGGAAGGGTTGAAGCAGGTGCGTGGTGGTGTTTGAAGGAGCACAGAGGCTTACTGGATTGAGTGAGCCCCTGGCAGAACGCTCTACGCACATTCTCCCTGGGCCCGCCGGGGATGGAGCCTGCAATACGCGAAGGGTTCGCTGCCGCCCGGCAGGGATCCGGATGTACAGAGATACAATGGAGACAGGTGCTACATCGTACTTTCAGCACATTCACACACACACTGCTACCTACCGTGATATACTAGTACATATGTACTACGGCGGCGGCAACACCTTCACACTTGGGACGCTTGTTGATTAAAGTTTAAATAGAGATGGATAACCTTCTCTGGTCTCATGCACCCCATGATTCCCGTAATCTCGAGAGTAGATCAGCTTTCGGCCAGATCGGTAGCCCAAAGCTTATCAGGTTCTGTTAGTTAGTAGTACGACTATAATATGTAGTTAGTTGTATTATAGTAGCAATGTAGCTTCTATGCATATGTTGAACATCTCGCTTTTGAACCATTTGGTAACAGGGCCTTTGATGAAGTGAAATTGTGCTGCTGTTGGAACAGCAGTCAATTGCAGTACAGCCAAGTCAACTGTACTGACTACAAGTTGACTGTACTGATTGTAAGTTGACTGTATTGACTGCAAGTCAATTGCAGGGAGTGCCCAATTCAATGTGGGGCACGGGCCAAGCAGTTGCCCATACAGATTAGTGTGTAGACCGGCTAGCGGTCTGCCAAACTTACAAGGTACCACATCACCACTTTCAATGCAATACACCAGTTACTTCAACCACGATTCGAATCGACTACGTTATAACGATAAAGGCTGAACAACACTGATCAGTGCTTATTAGGTTAAGCACAGATAAGCTAGGTAGAAGAAGAAATTACCTTTTAGTTACATTTTGCTTAAATAAGGTAAAGGAAGGATTTTTGTAAAGTGCTTTTATACGTTATACAGTTATTCGCGGCAACAAATACAGAGAGTTAATAAATTATGTAACTGTTTGTGGCAGTTTATAAGTGGTGAAGGCATCGCTTAGATTATTGAGATGTTTTTATTTATTTCCATTTGAACGATATATATGATAATTAATTGTTAAAAAGTTATTATTGGTAGAGTAGTTAAGACAACGTATTATTGGATCAGGTGTAGTATTTGGCGATCAGAGAGGAAGAATCTAAACTATAGTAGAGGTCAGTAGATCTGAGTATATAAGATATAATAAGTACGGGCACATGCCTTCCCAATATTATATATAAATCCTTGCCCTTCATTTTAAGTATGTTCGTACTCTATACCCCTATTCATATACAACAGGTCCTCTGAATCAAAAGAAAAAGCAATATCTTTATTGTATACTAGGTGAGTAAAGCGTGACGCGAGACGCCATTTGTTTTTAATAGAAGTTTTTTTCTAGGCATTAATAAGATCCCCGTAATAGTCTAAATCCTTTACATTTTTTCATTCGTTATTTTTAGCAGTGTATCCCTTCTAACAAACCTAATATTGAATTTGCTTTCCTAAACAACAGCGACAATTCAAACGCTTATCCAAAATCTTTTTAACCATCTATTTATTCCCCTTAATATTACAGGCTAGTGTTTGAGCTAGTAGTCACTAGGGATCTAGCTCTAGTGGTTGTCATACCCTTATGATGCTCTAGAGTCGTCCTATCACGTAACCGGACCATCCTTTTTCTGTAACCTATAGCAGCTCTTTAGTAAAGGCTTCTTTCTCTCTCTTTCCCGATCGAAGATAATAAACAGTATCTAACCGTTATAAATGATAACTTTAACTTAATCTATCTACATATTATCTTGAATCTTCTTTCCGATGGTATTTTAGCTATTTATAAGTAATTATAACTCAAGGTTATATTTTTCTACCTTTTTAACTTGAACCCTTCAACCTTAAGGCAATTCCTCAATATACGTGTTAATAATTCACTTGAAAACGCTTTATTAACATAATACAATTAAATTCTTTTTAATACAAACGGTTTACCGAAACGTTACATAAGGAATTTCTCGAACAGAATTTCGTTATTTACGAATACTTTTTATACATAAAATAAAGAAACACCGATATACTAGTTACGATAAAATAATAAAATACCGATATATTATTTACATTAACAAATATGACCCGGTAATTTAAATTAGCTACCGGTTCGCCTATGTTTTCAAATTAAACCCCCCTTGAAAAAAATCATACTTCTATGTTACTTACAAACAACGTAATTACCACGTCGTCTCCTACTCGAGTCCGCGCTGAAAATTATAATAACCTAGATATCTTTGACTCCAATTATGATATTAGCGACGTATTTAAGAATATAGACCATTGACAAATGAAATATAGACCCCTCGACTAACCGATTTAGTTTTCCGGTGTTAAATCATGTTTTTTAGTGTAAAAAGTCACGATATTACACAAATTACGTAAAAAACCATAAATTCATCGTTATAAAAACACTTTTATACTATTTTTCAATAGTTGAAGGCTTTTACAAAAACCGTTAAAGAAAGTGATTACGTTTGCAATAACGATAGTGGTAATGATGATCTTAACGCTTTTATAACAATATGTCGGTAAAGTCTCAAGCTTATAAGGTTCACATGAACTAAGATCTTTGAAGAGTAATTAGAATGATTAGTATTGTAGTATAAAAGATGATAATGATCTAAGAAGAAGTATCCAAAGGTGTACACTATAGGTGAGGGTTTATAAGCCCTCCACTCAGAGCGTATCACTCTAGAATACTCCTTCTAGATCAATCCACGCATTACTGTCAGTCTGGAATAGCCATTCCAAACCGATTTATATATGATACACTTTACGTCTTATAAGAGTGCAGCCTGTAACGTGATACGTTACCGTACACTCTACAGGAGTGCATCGTATAATACAGTATATTGTTACTTAGCTTACTTATACTATTTATAAGGGTATATAGTAATATCCATACAGGTATATTTTTGTTTTCCTTCCTTATATACTTTATACCTATAACCTAATAATAATAATATTATTGCCGTATTAATCGTAAAAGATCCAAATTAACAAATTAGGCTAAAATCAGCAAAGTTTAGCAAATGTAGTAATAATAATTCGGGTTTGGTTTATATAGTTAAGTAAAAGCAATATAGTTGGTAATATCGTTTTCTGAGGTTATTAATAAAGGTAACCACGTAGGGATAATTACGTAAGGGTAATTACGTAAGGGTAATTACGTAAGGGTAATTACGTAAGGTTAATTACGTAGGGGTAATTATGTTCATACATATTATATTAGTATAAAAAGATATATCGTTATTAGTTTAGGTAAAACTTCTTTTTTTTAAAGGCGCGTAATTTAAACCGATACAAATCCCTATCCTAACTTAACCTTCATTTCCCACAATTAAACAAAGCGCTTTAATAGGTAGGTTTCTGGCTAACACCTATATACTAACCTATTTCTTGAATAGATGCCGCGTAAAAACAGGACGGCAAGACGCCGTTTAGCGCGAGAACGTCGGCGCGTCGCCGCCGCTGCCGCCGCTATAGCCGCCGCCCCCAACATCACTACTACCAGCAATAATAGCCCGCCCTTATCGGGTACAATCTCTTTCATTGCCGTTACGCCGCCCGCCCCCGTTACCCCACTCGCCGCTATGCCGCCAAGTCCCACCGCCACTACATCGCCTAGCCCCACCGCTGCTTTCGCTCCCTTCCCCTCCCTCTTCCTCTCCTTTCCCCAGCTCCTAAGGGAAGGAATAAAGGGCCTTTAAGATTATGATATAAACCTTACCCTCTCCCTATGGGTCAAAACCTTATTACTCGTAAAGGCCCTTTTACGTTGTAAATATAACCTGGCGTAATTACGTTAAAGTACATATATCCTAATCCCTTTGTTTATAGGTCTTTAACCCAACCCCTTTTATAAATAAGGAATAAAAAGCGGATTTTTTTCGTCTTTTCGAATTTCGTATCGTTAAGGTACGCCGTGAAAACTTTTTAACGTATTAAAAATTAAAATAATGTACCCGGGTCCATAACTTTAAGTCGTTAATAAATACGCCTTACGTATTGTATATTACGTTTGTAGCTGCAGGTAAGTTTATTAACGATTATTACAAAAGAAGGGGCTGTTCGGCTTATTACTACCATTACAAACAAATTACCAAATCGTACACCCCCATTCCAATAACCTAAAACCGTAAACCGAAGCCGTATTACGCACCCATCGACTTTTAAATAAGTTTTAACTAAACCTTAAAATATTGTTTAACAAAAATATACTATTCGAAGCGATCCAAAAAACAAATCATCGTAATTAATTAAAATTAGTCGATAATAATTAGTAATAAATGCCAACCGGCAGACTAAGGAGATGGCAATCGCCATTACCGTTTAAAAACAGGGTTTACATATATATTATGTAGGAGAATTCAACGACGTTATTGTACATTGTCATAAAAAGGGACATCCCTTTCTTATACCTTTATCTAAAGGTATAATTAATAAAGTATAAAGTTATATTTTCGGTAACGTTAATAACGTCGTTAACGATAATGGCGATAATATTATCATAAAAGGAGAAAACGATGGAAAGAACGGTAAGGATGCGACGGAGTCATCCTTTCCTTTTAGTAATAGATAAATACCCCCGGGCTAAGCTGGCGTACCCGGTTATAGTATAGTACGTTATATAATAATTTTATAAATTTTTACAAAATAATTATTTGGAGTGATAAATGTAATTTAAAATGTAAATAAAAGAGGTAATATACGAGAATTAGCGCGATATGTAAAATCAAATAAAAAGTAAAAAAAGATTGGGAATCTGTACAAATAGTCGTGTTTAATATAGGCAAAATGTAGATCGATGTAAATAGTATAAGACGGGCCGATTTAAATTAGCGAAAAAGTGGTTAGGTAAACTATTAAGGTCGTAAAATCTTTTTAACAACCCTAAAAAATAGTGTATTTATCGATATAAGTGTTTTGGGGCTCCGTTCGATGTAACCTTAGTTATCGTATTTGTTAGGTTGGATTTTCCGTCGATTTACCTTATTTCCTCGATTTTACGGCGTTTATATAACTTGCGTAAATCCATAATATTAATTATTAAACGTTTTTTATTTGTAATACCTAATTTAGCCAAGTATTTATAAAAAGAAAAGGAATTAGTATATATGACAAGAGGGATAAGGCGTAAACTAAGGTTAAAAATAGTTATCCGAACCGTTATCTTTATAGTAATACTCGAATCGAAGCTTTTAACTATGTTATGGATTTCGGAAGCTAAGACGTTTCGCGTGACCATTTTGTATTTGGTAAAGCCTTAATAAATAATGTTTCTTCGGAGCATAAAGCCGTTTCGAGCCAGTATTTCGTTGCCGAGGATTAGGACGAAACCGATTTATAAATTTTAATCTCTATTATTAGTGAAAGAGCCGTTAGTAAAAACAAATAACTTTGTAATCCGTATATTTAGTGGCATAAATTGTAAGCCGCGTTTTAAATTATATATTTGTTATGAAAAACTTTTGTTAAACGCTTTATATATATCGTTTTTCGAATCGATTTCATAGTATATAGCGATGGAAAAGTTCAATGTTACCTTTAGTTATGTAATAAAGGAAATCTAAGCTTCGCGTACACGTTAGAATTTATAATCGTCGGCTCGTTTTTCGCTATTTAAAATAATAAGGGTAACTTTATTTAATTACCCCTTTTACATAAAGTTTAAAATACTGTTCTGAAGGGTAATAATTACTTTATTAAAATCGATTACGTAATCTTTCGTTAGGTATGTTTTAGGTTTAACTTTTTAGCCGGATTTTGAAAGTTTTCTTTTTTTAGATACGGAAAACAAGGAGTTGTATAGCGTTGAAGTATCGTTCGTTTACATAAATGTTAGTACAAAGCCTTTCAAACGAGCTATTAATATTAATAAATACGGGTCAAAGGTAAAACTAGTTATTTCGAGTCGTTTTTTATAATATTTCTGATAAGTATTATATTAGTAAATACCGGTTTCGGTTAAACCGTAAAGTGGGTTTATAATACGTAAAATCGTATTAGGTAGGTAATGTTGTCCAAGGTTTTTAGGTATGTCGGCAATAATCCGTCGTTTAAGCTATTCCTTAAATTAGGTATAAATTTACATTATATTTCGAAATTCGATATATAGGTTATATAAATCGTTAAAGGAGGTAGCGAACAGAAGAATTAAGCGATAGTTAACTCCTTGCAATATAGATGATTAGGTTATAATATATTTTTTACCTTTGTCGTTGTATTTTTTTACAATTAGACGAGTCTTTTCGTAAGGTGTTTCGGTTTTATCCTTAACTTCGTGAGCTAGTTGTGTTGGAAAAATCTTATAAACTTCCTAAATAGCTAAATCGAAACGTTTAACCCAAAATACGCTTTAATTAATTAGGGTTAAGATTTCCGTTTAAGTAAATTATGTAAATAAGGTATGGGAGATGGTGATAATACCTTTACGACGAAGTTTTAAATTAAGTTCGCGGTTTTTCATTTCCTTTTACATGATAAAAGAGTTTGTGGCAAAGTTTTTAAGGCGTTTTTTGGTTTTTGAGCCAAAAGGACGCTTTCGGCGGCAAGGTTTTGGCGGAGTCAGTATAGATAAGTCGCTTTTGTTTAACGTAGTTGGGTTGGATTCGTATTTCAAAGGTAAGGTTAAAGTTGGGTTCGGCTTAAATTCGTCGTTTTGGGTAATGTTTCATAAGCGGTTTTGTTCGTCTTACGGTTTCGTGCCGTTCTTTTTTACCTTTTTTTTGCATTCACGTACCATTATTCAGCGAAAAAAATTCGTCCCGTTTGGTAAGTTAATAAGTACATCGTGTCCTTTAAATCCGTTAATCCTTTAAGGGCTAGTACATTAATCTTTCGTTTTTCAAAACAAAACTTTGAATTATAGTAGTAAATTTAAAATTTGAGTTTTACGTAAGTTATTCCTTATAGCCAACGTTTTAAATATATTCTTTTTATTAGTAATAAACGTAATTCCGCCATAGACTTAGCTATAATATCAACTCTTTATAATGTAAATGGTAATAGAGTAGAGTTTATATGGATTTTCGGGTAAGTATTAAAGTTAAAAAACGTAGGAATAAGCTTATTTGAGTTAAAAGTGTTGTTAAAGGCATTAAGCTTTATTTAGAAAATAAAGTCCTTAAAGTTAATAACTTTTAATTCCTTCGATAACATTGTATACGCTTTCTTCAGTGGTTCGTAATATCATTTACACTTTTTAATATCTTAATGAACTTTTACTAAAATCTGTTTATATTCGTTATCAGCTATCCAAGCCTTTGTACGCCATTTGGTAGAATTGAAAGCCGTATCAGCGTCGTACGTAATCTCATTTAAAGGCACAAGGTAAACGTTTAACTCGTAATTAATTAAAACATTATAATAAATTAAAGTAAAAACCCTTTGTGTAAATTTTACAGCGGAAAATGATACTATTATATCGATGATGTAGACAACTGGTTAGCTTTTTAAATATATAATATTAATAATTACTTCGTAATTAAAGTCTATATCGTTTTAAAGGTGGAATTTAAATGATCGTAGAGCCTGTAAATAAAGTTGAAATTTATAGCAAAACTTTTCGATAGCCTTAAATATATTTTTCCTATATCTATGTGGCCTATAGCGTAAAGAAAACATAAAAGGCGTTTTATAACTAGGTATCCTAATCGTTGGTATAAAGCCTATAATTTTAGCTAAGTTAAATAAGTAGCCTTAATTGTACTTACGTGTAGGGAAAACCATAAGTAGTCGAATTTAATCCGAAGCGATACGGATTTGCCATTTGAGATGCGAATAAGTTAATTGGTCGTTTTTTGAACCTTTATTCCAAACTTATTTATATCAGCTAATAAAAGTAGAAAAGGCGTTTTAAAATCCATTACGTAAAACTTGATTGGTCCAAAACACGTATTTACAACAACCGTTCTTAACAACATTGCTTTGCCTTTACTGAATAGTACTTTTAGATGTTTTCATATTCGGTTTAGCTAAAACTTCGTAAATTTCGTCGTAAGTGCATCGGATCATCGTCTTACGGTTTTTAGGATTTTGATTACGTTAGTATTAGGTATAATACCGTAAAACCTGGTTTTACATTTATTTAAAAGGGAAAATTACGAAGTTATTTAGGCGTTGAACACTTCTTTTAATAGTTTAAACCTATAATATATATAAAGGAGGAGTTTTATAAGCCGACGAATATACTTTAAGCGGTTTTATCGTCGTAGGCTAACAAATAGACATTATTATATTTAAAGTCGGGTTTTTTGGATATATCTTCGTAAAGATAAGTATTAAATTCGTTATTTATACCATTGTATTCCGTTACGTATATTGTAAAATTGGTTTTTATCCGATCTTTGAATATTTAATCGTATTAAAATTATGTTTTAATTTGAATTTATTCGTAAACGGGGTAATTTGTAAACTAGTAGCCAACTTTATCGTAAACGATATAGAGTTTTTGTATACTTATATTATTTCGTATACCATTTCGTTAATATTGTTACGGCCGTAATACGTATTGTTTCATTCGTAAAATCGCCCTTGATTGTAATTACTTTATCCTTTATTTCTATGTTATCTTTTTTTAATAACTGTATTTGTGGTAATTAATTTGTTTTGAGTATATTTCAAACCTTTTATCCATTATATGGTAAATAATTTCGGCGAGGTTTTCTTTAGTGATTTAACTGTCGTTTTCAGGTTTGTTAATTACAAATGTTAATCCGAGGTTTCTTATCGGCGTATAAAGGTTTTAAACGATATTTCAAAGTTTATATAAAAGGCTTTTAAATACTTTTCCGGTTTAAAAAGTGTAATATTGAAATCCAGGTTTTTACGACAGGTTTTTATTACTATTTAAATAAATAGTTCATCGTTTTTATATTTTTGTCCAAGGGTTATTTAACATTTCCAGAACTTTGTCAATAGGGCGGTAAGGATTTCTTATAAGTTTTTATTAGCATTTTTTTACTGTTGTTTTACAGATTCCCACGTCGTATTAGTTTAATCTATTTATGTAACTCATAGTTGATTTTCGTATTCAAATGAGATTTAAAACGGTTGTAATAGTTTACGAATATATTTACTTATGTAAGGTAGTATATATTTCATTTCTTGATTTATCCGGAATGTATATTGGGTAAAATAACGTGAAATTGTAATAGTTCAATATCCAATATTTTTTACGTATTAAGTATAACGCGTATTTCATTGTTAAGTAAGTCGTATGATTCGCTGTTATAGTTGTTATCCTTGTCCTATAACCTAGAAGAGTTGGTTAACTTTGTAGGATCGCTTTTATCTATAGTGAAACAATATGGTGAGAAATCGTAGTAAGGGTTGTGATTAATAAACATCGATTCGTACAACACGTATTAGCGTTTTACGCCGTTTATTATTTCCTATATCGGGTTGTTTTTTGTATCTCGGCCGATTATCGTTTTTTTGGGGCGGGTCATTCTTTGCGTTTTAGCCGATCTTGTCATAAACGATCGGGTTGTTTTTAGCGTCCAAGGTGTGTTTTTATCTTCGCGTGGGTTCAAAATTACGTTTTAAGGAGTTTTCGTATTCGACTCTCGTTATAAATGATCGTTATGGTGCCCCCTCTTTTTCCGTCGATTCTTCCAGTTCTGTTTCCATTTTTTGGCAAACGTTTAATCTTATTAAACGCCGTATTTTAAACTATAATAGTTTTTCATAACTATGGTTTATAACATTAAATAAACGTTCCTAACGTTTTTTTGAAGTAATGGACTTTTACAAACTTTTCTTCTTTTACTTTATTATCCGTTTACTTTGGAATTTATATTATTTAAGACGTTATAAATAGGGCTTTTACGATACAGCTATTACTTATACCAAATATATCAATACCTTTACTAAGTAATTGTTTTCGGAAGATTTCTACAATTGTACTATTTACTATTCGTTATATATCTAGTAACCAATCCGCAAAGTCTTCCCTAAAATCTTCGAACAAGTTGCGTCCTTTAATTTTGCTACTATAATAGTTAACGATCATATTCGTAATATAGGTGTTTACCTTATAAGGGTTTGAATCCTCCACTAATACCTTGATTTTATTATCTTATGAATTAAGGTTTAAATACTTTAGGATACTATTACGTAACGACGTATATGTAAAAGATAACTTTCTATATTCGTTAACTTTAACCAGATCTGTTACTAATAAAGCTATTATATTTTTATAAAAAGTAGTTTATATATTAGGTAAGGAAATTTAAAGTTTAGCGTAATTTGGTAAATGAAAAGTAAATAAAGTAATTGAAACGGTCGAAATAAAGCTTACTAACATTCATTAATATAAAGAAATTTTAAATGATACATAAATAACACGTAATTACAAACTAGTCAAATGTTTTAAATTATTTTATATTGATGTTAGTAACATTATACTATTTAAGCGGCTGGGAAAACTTAAAACGTTATAAATATTAAACTTGGACTGTATGGAGCGAATGTAAAAAAGTAAATAGAGCAAAGTGAATGTAATTATATGGTCCGATATTTAGTAGTCGGTCCGTATTAACGTTTCGTAATAGAACTTGGTAAAGGGATCGGTTTGTTACTTGGTATATAACCGATATTGTTAAGGCGGTCGGTTTATTTACTTGTGTATAACTGATTTTAGTAAGGTGACCAGTGTAGATTTTCGAAAATCGGATGGATTTTAACGAAGGGTTTCGAAACTTGGTGGTTTTGTCTTACATGACCTGATGCATAATAAGACGCCTTTTAAAAATAGCTCAGTTTTTTCGATTAAAACGCTAATATAAGTTGAAGGTTGACGGAACGGGGCTATTTTTCTCAAAGTCACTTAGGATTTTATAATTTTGTAATGTTTTGGGTTTCTCAGCGTTCCCGCATAATTTCACACACTCTTATAGTTTCTATAAGTAGTAATATTAAAAAACAAGCAGTTGAGACCGTTAAAATATCCCGTTATAGGTATTTAACTCATGTTTATTTCTTTTTTTTAAACTATTTATAGTCGATTTAATCGGCTACTAATCAATATCTATAAGGTTTTAAACCTATGAGGTATACGTAAACTAAAGTCTTTAAAAATTAATTGGAATAATTGGTATTATAGTATAAAAGATAATAATAATACAAAAAAAGCATCCAGAGATGTATGCTACAGGTGAGAGCTTATAAGCCCTCTACCTAAAGCGTATCACTTTGGAATACTCCTTTTAAACCGATCTACGCATTGCCGTCGGTCTGAAATAGCCATTCCAGACCGATCCATGCATAATGCACTTTGCGTCTTACAAGAGTGCAGCCTACAGCGTGACATGTTACTGTGCACCCTTCAGGAGTGCACCCTGCAATACAGTGCACTGCTACTTAGCCTATGTATACTATCTATAAGGGTATATACTAATATCCACACAATACTTTAAGCAAACTATTACGGCCTGAATGCGGTGAAACCCACTATCGCCCGAGTTACGAATTTAAAATAAGGAATTTATAAACGGTTTTACGTTTTATTTTTACGTTCAAAAGGCTTTATCTACGAAAGTTGGCAATATAACCTGGAATTCTGCCGTTGAACTCGCTATTTTGAAAGGAGTCATTGATGATATACTCGCTAAAGTATTATTTCCCTTTAAAATACCAGTGGATTACAATGAGTAAGTCGCTCGTACCTAATTTATTAATAGACAACTTTACAACCTTTATATTTGGTACGGTAACGTTAACTACGTTGGTAATATTAATACCGGCAGTGTAACTCATAGCAGAAGAGGTAATAACGACGCGCCCATTTACGATAGCTAAAGAAATGTTATTATAACCGAAGTTAACGTTTTTGAAACCAATACCAATCGACGCGTTATTTAAGTTAATCATTCGGAATTTTCCCATCGTAAAAATATCGGTTGATATTTATAATATTGAGTAAACAGTTATTATATCAGTGCCAACCTATGAAATCCTAGTTAACGCCCGAGTAACTTCATTATCAAAATTAATATCGATATTTATTTAATTTTAACCAACAACTCCATTATCATTGAAAGAGAAAAAGTATAACTTTTATATATAATTATATACAAAAGTTATAAAACCTTTGTTTCAACTTAGTAACTCAATTTTAATTTCTAAATAGATTTCTGTTTATATTAAATTTATTTAACAATTTCGTTTAATTTATGATTATTTTTGTAAATATAAGTTAAAAATATTATAATATTATAAGTAAATAGCTTAACCGTTGATTAAAGTTATTGTGTATACTTATTTTACCCAACAACTTAGTGAAGCTACTTATTATATACCTAAAACCGATTTACAACTTGTTTTTATACCTTATTTAAATGTTAACCTCAATGAATATAGGCATTGAATTGAAGCTTATATCATTTTCAATGATAATATAACGTTATCTTTAGTAAATCTTATATTAAATACAAGTAGAGGATTTTCAATGTTTAAAAGTATTTATTACTTTTAAAACAAACATGTAATTATTGTATATATAAATGGAGTTCTAAACCAACGTAAAACAACATAGGGGTATCGATTCCATCACCTTGTATACTATATTTTGTAAGGGTTCAAGGGATTAAATTACTGTTACATAACTTTCCGCCATTCTCCTTACAAATATTAATCAAATATTAAACCCGAAACCACCCGCTTCCATCAACTATGAACTCTCTAATATTATTAAGGAGTTTGCGCTTCTATTTGATAAAACTCTAAAAATCAAACTGTCTCTCTACCGCTCCAAAGTTGATTACAAAATCTTCATTTAAAATAATGATTAAGATTAACCCTTAGAGGTCTCTTAAGGACTGTTATGCAACATATTACGAAAAACGTTGAACGAATGATTAACTTAAGGCCAAATTTAGATAAGAAGTTCCTTAATGGGAGCCCCCGTACTTTTCGTAAAAAAACCTATAACCAATCTACATTTTTGTATCGATTACTATAAACTCAACGCTATTATAAAGATCAACCAATATCATCTCCCCTGAAGTAGAGAAATGTTGACAAATGTTTTACACATTAAGTAATTTACTAAAATCGATGTTAAAACCGCCTTCAATAAGTTACGTTTTTTTTTTAAAAAGAAGCGACAAGTGGAAGACTCTGTTCCGTATATGTTTTGTACTTTTTAAATATTTGTTTACCTTTTTCGGTTTTTCTGGTATACCGCCTTCCTTTTAACAATATATCAATAACTCACTACGTTAGTTTTTTTATATTCTTTTATTTTATTTACTATAATAATATTATGATCCTTTCGAATAGTATTTTAAACTACTATAACATTAAAGTTAAGCAGGTATTGAACGCCATAAAAGTCGCTAGGTTAAACCCCATTATATTGAAATATACGCTTGGCGTTTAAAAAAATAAATATTTTGAATTCGTCATTGAAACGGAAATTGGAGTATATATAAACTCGGAAAATTACATATTATCCGTGAATATTCGGTTTCCAAGTTTGTATTGAAAATTCAGTGTTTTTTTTAACTTTATTAACTTTGACCGGTAATTTATTCGGTATGATTTTATAATAAACAGCACTTTAATTTATCTTACTAAAAAGGGCGTTAGTTTCTGTTTAGGCTCCGAAGAAAAAAAATGTTTTTGAATAGCTTAAGCTTTTTTTGCTTTTTAAACCAGTTTTCATTCAGTAAGACTCTAATCGGAAAATCTTTGTAAAAGCCAATTATTTCGGTTGGGCCTTGGAAGGCTACTTATTTTAATAGGATGGTTATAGAACTTTACGTTCAATAGTATATTAATTTTATGGTTTATTATATATTGAATATAGTTACAAGATTAATGATGAGAAACTATTAGCGATTATAAGTTATTAAGAAGTATAAAATACGGAATTTCAGGGTACAGCCTATTCGTTTACTATTTTTACAAATTATAAAGACTGGGAATATTTGTAATTTGCCTAAAGACTTTCCAAATGATAAATTCACTAATCGGAACCACTTTAGTCTTTCCGTTTTCAGTAAATATACAATGAAAGAGCTAATTATATACCACCCAATATATTATTTAGACGTATATAGGATCTTTACAAAGGCTTTTTCGACTTCCGTTTTTTGGGCCGGAAACCATAAGTTTCACTCCCTGAATGTGTTTTTTCAAGTTTCTTCCGCGTATATATGTCTCTTGATTAACCGTCGTTAACAAATTTATTCCGAAAAATTACAAACTTTTTACTAATATCAATCTTTAAATTAATTAGGATGTTATTATTACCCAAAATGCTACTTTCCTCCGTTTGGTTTGTACAGTACATATAGGTGACCAGAGTTTTCTTAACGATATTAATATTAATAACAACCAAATAGTGAAGGTTTTTATTTTGAAATATTTCATAGACGATAATGGTATTTTGCGGTTTTGCAACTGTATTTGGATTCTTATTTACGAGTCGTTCATTACCATGTTAATTTGGGTAATATACGATTTACTTTTGACTAGTCACCTAGAACACGACGTTATTATCGTTGTTATTAGAATAATACTACATGTAGTGCAGTAGGTCAACTTTACTTACAGTAAACTTAACTATACTGAACTGCAAGTTGAGTTTATTGTTTTGTGTGGGTTTAATGTATTAGGTTTAAGTCGAGTATAGTATGCTAAACTTCACACTAGGGCACGGGCCAAGAAATTGACCATACAAATTACTATGTAGAGCAGCTAGCGGTCTGTCAAACCTAGAACAATACAGCCATCACTTGAACACATAATGCTACTGTTACTTCAACTAATCGAATCGACAATGTTACAACGTCTAAAGCCCTACCAATAATGATCAGTGCTTATTAGGTTAAGTATAGATTGGCTAAGTAGAAGAAGAAGTTACTTTCTGGTTACGTTTTACGTTTATAACAGCGGCTAGGATAAAGGAAATATTTTTGAAAAGGGTCTCTATTATTACTGCGCTAGTTTACAATAGTTGTAAAATAGAGAATAATTTTGGGTTGCGCTAGTCTACAACAGCAATCTAGAAGTAAGCGACGATATCTTTATTTAAAACACTAATAAATCTTTACTAAATCGTTTTTAAAGACGTTAAAATTAACTATTAGAAGTCTCAAAGTTCGGAAAGTTGTAAAACAGTAAAGTCAATACCATTATGGGTACTACTACTGTAAGAAAAACGACTAAAACCTATGGCTAAAATATCAAACAACTTTTACCACCAATAATAAACGACCTTCGACCTTACCCTTTACACCATACTTTTACCTTTACTTCACTTTTATTACTTCTCTTACGCCAATTTAATCGTTAAAACCTCTACTTCAAGCGAAAACACTAATGAACATCAAGTCACACCAAGAAAACTACGTTACGCGACTCCACGCTGAATTGCTAAGTTTCTACGCAACTTTATGCCAAAACACCAAGTTTCCACATCCAAAGATTACTAAGTTTCTCGCCTTACACACCTACCAAGTTTTACGAAAACTAGAACCAAAGATGATATTTATCCAAAAGCGAATAGAGGTAGTTAAAGACCTCGGACTCTACTTTATTAAGCATTTTGGCGAAGAGATTTGGGGGTACGATATCGACGAAAACTTAATGAAAAGGCACCTGTTCAAGCTTATCGGCTTTTAAATCGTCAACCAAGATACTGGTAAAAACCTTAATTGCGGTTGCCTTATTTTTTGTAAATACTGTAACTTTTTGAATGATTAGATTATCAATATGTGGAAGAATGTTCAAAGGGGTGTTGAGTTGAAGTTAAAGGACGAATTTTAACGCTGAGGAATTTATATAGTAGAAAGGAAGACTTTACTAAGTTGGCAAAAACCCTTTATAATCTGGCTTAACTTAATGAATGCTTCTATAACTTCCGCCATGAGGAAAAGGATATTAAAAGACTTTGATGCACTTATATACGTTTTAGGGGTCATATACTTTAATCTTAGTCAAATTGAAACTTTTTATGCGTTAATGATAAGGAACTCATTAATCTGTTCGGCAGCTTAACACCTTTATATAACAACGCAAAGTATGCTTTTAGCGGCGGTAGAGTACGTAAAGTAATGGCCGCTAACGCAGCTAAAGGAATTAACGTCGGCGCCCTACACTAGTCAATTAAGAAGGATCTTTAAACCTATTAGAACTTTTAAATCCCTCTTACTTCCTAACATTTTAATCAAAATCATTAAGTCGCTTACGAGCCCTTTTACGGCAAGTTTGCCTATACATAAAAGATTACTACAGGTCTTATTATAGGACTTTACCCTTTGGGTTAGGCGACTGGTAATTACCTTTAATACCGCTCCTTAAAAGCTTTAAGGCTTAAATTACTAGGCAACACCACCAATAAAAACTGGGATGATTATCGCGACCTTCCCACAAGAACTATCAAAATAATTAGCATTAACTAAAAACTTTTCACGGACTTTGTTAAAATATGAAACGATATAAAGAAGTATAACAGAAAACCCTACAACCTCTTCAAAACGAAGATGATACCCTTTTTGAATATTTATAAGTAAATAAAGGTTTTCCCTTTTAGGTTTTACTGACTACTTCCCGAAATTCTTACAAGGTACGCTAGTAACTACTACCTGACCTTCCTAACGCGAGTAAACACCTTTCATAGAGTTTATGATAGCATAAAAAACCATTTAGAATACGATGTCTACCTTGCCTAATATCATATAAACTAGGCCACTATGTGGTAAATTACTATAATAATGAAAAAGTAACAGGATTAAATACCAATAGATATTCTTAACTAGATATTTAATAAGTTAATTTTATACTAAAAAGCAATGGAGAAGGTCCACGCTAGCGAAACCACACCTTACGAGCAAGTACAGGTAGTGATTACGGACATTAACGAGTTTAAACACGCCTTATAACGTCCAAATACTACTTGTAAAGGCTTTTTTTAACTAGTTACGTTCCTCGCTTACCATTGTAATAACGCGTATACCAAACTCGTTTAGTATATTTTTTTTTTAGCCGACAATTTCCCTAATGTAAATAAAAAAGATCTTACAGTAATTAATTACGTCAACCGTAAGTACGGCTATGAGTTCTCTTAACGCCTTAGGTCTGGCCTATCTATTATAGACCGGATGTAATAGCTACTTTAATACCAAAAGAGCCATGGTTTAAATGGACCTGCTAACCCGTAAGCCTTATCGTTATAATAGTGGTAAAAGATATTGGATTTATAGAAAATTTGGCTATTTGTCGGTAAGGTCTCAGACCTAGTGTTTTACGTGAAAATAGGTGTAGAGAAGAGTAATCGTTAGATTGGTAATTGTAGTATAAAAAGATGATTATCTAAAAGAGCATCTAGAGGTGCACGCCATAGGTAAGGGTTTATAAGTCCTCACCCAGAGCGTACTACTCTAAACCGCTCCACGTATTGCCGTTCGATCTGGTATAGCCATTCCAGACCGATCCATATATTTCCGTTCGGTCTGGAATAGCCATTCTGTACCAATCCATACATGGATCACTTTGCATCTTATAAAAGTGTAGCCTGCAGCGTAACACGTTATCGTGAACTTTACAGGAGTGCACCCTGCAATATAGTAAACTACTACTTGCCCTATGTATACTATTTATATAGGCAATTTTTTCTTTTTTCCTTATATATTCTATACCTATAGTCTAGTGGTAACAGTGTGATTGTAGTTACGAAGGTTCAAATTAGTAGGTTTTATAATGACAGTGTTGTTACCGCATTAACTGTAAAAGGTCGAAATTAGTAAGTTCGACTGGGATTAGCAAAGTTTGGCTAAGGTGATATTTATAGTTTGGGTCTGGTTGGTATAGTCAAATGGGAGTGATATAGTTGGTAATAGCGCCTTTTATAATTTCTAATAGAGTTGATTATATAAGGGTTATTACGTAGGAGTGATAATATAATTACGTATTAGGTTAGTATAAAAATATATATCATTATCGGCCTAAGTAAAACTTCTTTTTTTTCTCTTTTAAAGGCGTGTAGTCTAAGAAAATACAAATCCCCATTTTAATTTAACCTTTATCCCTACCAAATAAATTGTCATGGACTTAGACCATTGGCCATTGAGCCTATAGGTTACGTAAATGTATACGTAATGGAATAGGCAGCGCCCGGCTTGGGTCTAGCCTGGGCGCGGATAGGGTACAGTCCGGGTATAGGCTGGACACGGTCCGTACACGGTACGTGTAAGGGCACGTAACGGGCTAGGTATTGGCCTTGCCTAAGGGCCCTACACTTTAAGTCATGGTAGCTTTTTTTAATCTTTTTCCGCACCTTAATAATAAATCTAATTTGACATTTACTTAGTTTATTATAGTAAGTTGAAATATAATATATTATTAATGTTTTCTTTCATCTTTTTAAAAATATTACTTATAATACACGAATCGATAGTAAATGTTAATAATTTGGTGTTATACTCTAATATTATCGAAAAGGATAGGCCGTTGGTGAATACCTAGTCTTTTACCTTTATAAATATACCTCCAGCCCTTTTAAAGCTGATTTAAGCCAATATTTCTCGTTTTTAAAATACCGTAAGCTATATCGCGTCGGTTATCGAATAATTGTAATAACCGAGTTAATCAACTTAAATTATTAACCTTACGTTCGACTTCGTTTAGGTCGTCGCGAAAATTTAAGAATTTGAAGTCGAATTAGCCGCAACTCGCGTTAGGTTTTTTCCGGTTTAGGGCAGACGAAAACGAAATATTAATCGCAATTTAATGAATTCGCTTTTACGTAGGCAACGACGCACTAAACGATTAAATTCATATTAAAAATGAGTATAATATAGATTAAAAAGGGTCGGTATATGTTCCTTTACGTATAGGAATATTATACGGCGTTGGTAAAACAGGCGTTTACAGCGTATTACAAAATCAAAGGATACAAAGATATATATAATATAAGGAAGTTTTTCGATTATATCGAAACGGTTTTCGGTAACCTTTACCGCACGGATAAGATATTAGTCGAATTCGAAAATTTAGTTATAAGTTATCAAAACCTGTAAATATCATTCGTTATTAAATTCGAAACACTTTTGGTTCAAATAGGCTACATAAATTAGCCTTTAGCCGTAAAGTACAACTATTAACACTCTCGCATATCGTCATATTTCCGCGATCAGTATATTATAGCAAGTATTAGTCGGGTAAACTATATTGTAACCTTAAAGAAGTATCGCGAACTCGCCGACAAATCAAAATCCTTAAATTGAAAACAGCGTTTTAGTCATTAATTAACGAAACCCGTTTAAATTGAACGATCGGATAGTAATATGGTTATAAAGAAAATTTACTCTTTTTAAACGTTTGTATTAGAAAGCCGTAATAATCGCGGTTAGTTGTTTTAATAAACCCTTTCGATACGCGTTTAAAACTAAATACGTAAAAAAACTTTAAATTAAAATTACTTCGAAGCGTTACATACGTTATTGTTTATCAGATTATTATTAACGTAGTTACGATGTTCGTCTAGTATTACTTTTTACGTAAATATATATAACCTAAATCGAAAATGTAAAGGAAGTTTTTTTTATTCACGGTAACGGGAGAAGTTTAACTCTAAAATACAATTTCGTTTAAGGATTACATAAATTTAATGACGTAATTACAAAATCGAATAAATAGGAATTTAATTTAATTAAAATAAGTATAAATGAAAAACCGTTCCTTATCTTTACACCTTTTAATAATGCCTATTTTTTAAATACTTTAGTCGATTTTAATTATAATTATCATTATATTATAAATGAAAATTTAATATAACGGTTTAAAATAATGAAAAAATTCAGCTATTATATCCGCTAAATCTTGGTACGATGTTAGGGTTACGATGAAATAACCGTATTACCTAAATAACCAGATTTTGAATGAATATTAATAAATAATCCAACCCGATATTAATATATATTATTCACAGAATAACGCGGGATGTAATTTTTGAAATACTTTAGTTACAATATTAATAAATAATTTTACACGCGGGTAATAAGCATTTGGTAATTTAAAGTTAGAAATACTTAATTATCGATGTAATATTAATACGCTTTAAAACGGGAGATATATAAAACGTGGTAAGTTCGGTTTTCCTGGGATTAACATAACGTTTATATCGAAAGATATAACGTATAAAGGATTCGTTTCGGATAGCTTATATTATAAGGCTTTACGAAATAACGCAGATTTTATAAATAACGGCGATAATTACGGTTGAAAAGAAAAGTATTAATTACGTTTTTTACCGAAATTAGTTATATTTCGTAATATATTAGATAATAATAAAGCTATAACTTTTCTTTCATATAAGGGAAAATTCGATTATTATATTCATATTGAACAAAATAAAGATAAATATATATTAAAA
This sequence comes from Anisogramma anomala, assembly GCA_038502455.1. NCBI lineage: Eukaryota > Fungi > Ascomycota > Sordariomycetes > Diaporthales > Gnomoniaceae > Anisogramma > Anisogramma anomala. Next base: position 39,652,946 of record JASMMZ010000002.1, read on the forward strand.
TGACTTCAATGAACTTTATATTTGATATTATGGGATTGACCTTTTAAGTTTCAATGACAAGTTACGAAATTAATAAAAAAGGTTAAATTTGGATAAGTTTTTTATCGGAGGCGACGCCGGTATTACTTATTCGTAAACCGGGAGGAAAATAACAGTTTTATATCAATTATCGGGTATTGAATAAAATTACAAGGTAAGGCCGTTTTCTTTTACCTTAAATTAAAAAAACCTTACTTACGTTGTCAAAGTCGATATTATTTACAAAGTTGGATATTTAAACGGATTTTTAATATATTCGAATAATATTCAGGTTGAAAAAGATTAACGACGTTTTATATGCGATTCAGATTATTTAAATAAATAACTACTCCTTTTAAGTTAGCGAAAACGCCGGTAACTTTTTAACGATATATTAATTATATAATGGCAGATATTTTAAATAATTTCGTCATAACGTACTTAAACAACCTTCTAATATTTTTTTAAGTATTAAGTAAGACCATTTGATGAAAACTCGCGTGGTTAAAAAACATTTTTGTAGTATGGTGCTAAATTTAAATTTTAAAAAGTACGACTTTATAGTTAAAAAAGTAAAATACCTGGGCTTTATTATAACGGTTAAGGTAAGTATTCGGGCCGACCCCGAAAAATTCTGGGCAATTCGTGAGTAGAAATTACCACGTACGGTTCGGAAGGTTCGAAGCTTTTTAGATGTTACCAACTTTTATCGTAATTTTATTAGTAATTTTTCAAAATTAGCAAATTATTTCGTTCGATTAATAAAGTAAGGTATTCGTTGAGCTTAAACAAAACGGACGGAATATATATTTTAAACCTTAAAAAATACTTTTAGTATGGCTTCGATTTTGGTATATTGAAATATCAATTGGCTAATAATAGTGAAAACGAATTATTCGGAAACGGCGTTAAAAGGTTATTTATCGTAATGGGATGAAAATGGTATCTTAAAGCTAATAAATTATTATTTCGTACGATTGATTAATACAAAACGTAACTATACTATTTACGATAAGTAATTCTTTACGGTGGTATTTTATTTAAAGGCGTGGTTTTTCGAATGACGTAATATACGTATACCGTTTATCATCTTGATGAATTATAAGGGATTAGAGTGTTTTTCTTTATTAAGATTAATTTCAGAACATTAGGTTAAAGAAACCAATGTTCTTTTCCTTTGTTTATACTACTTAAAACATAAACCCGTAACTTAGGACGCTCGTCCAGATACGTTAACTCGTAAATTATAAAATAAACCCGAAGTTAAAAAACACCCCGCGCGAGTTTTTTAACATATTTCCATTAATCTTATATATTAAAGAAATATAAATCGCGACGGGTTATATGAAGGAGTTTGATGAAACGGAGGCTTGGTTACTAAATTACAACGATATATATTTTAAAAGGGGGTCGAGAGCTTTTAAAGGGCCGTCGAAAGCGGTATCGCCCTAGGCTTTGCCCGCGTTCGGGTCGTTATCAGGGATTACATTAGAGGATCTTAGTACGATGGTACCGGCGGTACCGCCGCGAGCTCAGTTCGTGTTAAACCCTCTTGTATTGTTAACATCGAATAATTCCCTTATTTTAGGCTCGGGTACGTTGACGAAATTGTAAAACTAAAAAATAATAAACGACCCGTTATATAAAATTCGTTTTTAAACGGTTTTCGAAGACGTTAAACATTTTTTACATGAAATGAAATAGTTAGTATAAATTAAAAATTACGGGATTAACCTGCAAAGGATATTGCATTACCGTAGTCGCTTATAATTACCGAGTAAAAAAAAACCATAACAAGGATATTATAATAAACCTACGATTCGTTTAATATAAGTTATCCAGGCAAAAATATTTTATTTCGTGTTTCTTAACAAAATTACTATTAAAAAAGTATAGTCGCAAATATTTCATGTTTATATTAAATATATACATAGTATAACGGGACAAAACTTCTTCGTACCTTACGATAAGGTTTCCTTTAACCTTTTCCCATTTTCTACCGGTATTAAACGTATATTTCGGTCGACTTTATAATTAACCTACTAATTATTAATAATAACTTTTGTTGGTAGGCCTTAGACGTTGCAACGTTGTCGATTCTATTGGTCGAGGTAACAGTAGTATTGTGTGGTCAGATGATAGATGTATTGTTCTAGGTTTGGCAGATCGCTAGCCGGTCTGCGCTATAATTTGTATTGTCAATTGCTTAGCCCATGCTCTAGAGTGAAGTGCAGCGTACTGTACTCAACTTACACCCAATATGGTAAGTCCGCACAAAGCAATACACTTGTAGTACGGTTAATTTTACTGTAAGTAAAGTTAACCTACTGCACTGCATGTAATACTATTCCAACACTGGCGGCTTTTTAGTTTGTATGCGTGAACGCTAGTGTGGCTGACCAAAATTTTCCGATTAGCGTTAAATAGCGACCTCGTACCCCCTATCAATTCCAATTGACTTCCCTATTACATTACACCCAATTGCATGCAAATGAACCCCATTTGACCTTAATTGCTCCGCGGCTCCGAGGTCTAAATTTATCAACTCCTACGAAAAGTTCTTCCGCTACGGCTAACCCTTTACAACTTCAACTATGCCACTTAAACAGATCACCATTATTAATCTCCTAGCAATTTCCCAGTTTACCAGAACATCCCTGTCCGTCGTCATATAATTCGAGCTTTCCGGGCGGATTATCCACATAGTCCTCGATACGTATAGTCAACTTATTACTATTTATAAACCTTTCCAGTACTTTATTTAACGTGGCCTTTGTTATGATACCTGTAAAACTATCTTTACCATCGATCCACCGAAACTCCTTAATCTTACTCCATTTATAGGCTTCACGGAGTGCCATCACGTCGATTATTAGGCGCTTTTTGCTAGTGGTTTCGAACTTTGATAGGTATTCAAAAAGGCTCCTTAAGTCGATACAAATCACCACTGGGATAGGAGAAATCCTTAGCTACCTAATAATATGATTAAAGGTTTACTATAACGCCATGCCTACATTAAAGCCCGCTATTATACCGTAAACCCCTGAAGCCAGCACGCTTCGTATAATCCTTTTACACTTAACAAAAGTCTAGTAAATCAAGTTACCAGTAATGCTAAACTGATCTTCCCACTTATCTTCGTTAACAAAGGTTATTAAGAAGCCGATCTATAAAGACAAGTCGGTGTTATCTGCAAAGAAACCGTCCGTGAAAATTATCAGTTTGGCCTTTAAAAGGTCGATTAATACTATATTAATCCCGCGGTTCAAATTACGCTTCTACTACTCCAACCTTTTATTAAGTCGATCAAAATTTTTATCCATTAGTATTTATGTTTATGCCGTAATAAATAAGTCGTATAAGGCTTCCGGTTGATATAAGGTGACAATATAGCTACCCCGTGTACGCTGTTTTAAGTACCGTTAAGCCCTGACCTTATTAGTCTTGTCGATTATAGTAAAAATAACGCTCTAACCCTTTTAACAAAACCTTAAGCCGGCATCAATACTAAACATACGAATTAACGATCCATTAAAGTAAAATTGGTTATTTTCCGTCAACGTCGTCACCGGCTTACAATTTCAGAATTTGGAGTCCTCAATTACTTGCTATTTCTATATTACAAAGCCAGCTGTTCCGACGAAAAGGGTATCGTCAATTTACATACCTACTATACCAAAGTCCTTTTCTTACGTCACCAATAAACATGGATCGATGTTAAAGACTTTATCGTTAGCCGGGACTTAAAATGCAACTGGTAAATTAAAAACTAGTGGACGCTTACCTTAATTCATCTATATAGTAGTTTAATATACCGTATTATCGTTTCTAATAGATGTACGGCATGGAGTTCCTATGATAATTTCCAAAGTACAATCTGCTATAAATCCATTGCTAACTTTGTATAGACTTACGTAATATTATAGTTATTAAGTGTAAACTTGCTATTATTACTAGATAACAAACTTATTGCCAAAGAAACCACTAAGCGTTAGCTAATCTTCTGGATAGTTAGCGACTGTATAAGGATCCAATCCTTAACTTTATCGCCGTATCCTTGAGCAATCAGCCGTAACTTTTTATAGCGCTTCTCCATAATCTTACCTTTAACCTCGTAAATAATCCTCGACTTAAAGATTGTAACGTTTGGGTTTTAAAGGTCAAAATGAGCCTTAGGCGTAAATTATACCATACCTCAAGTTAATAAGCCGTCGATTTCGATCCTATCACTTTCTTCAAAAGATTTATCGAAGGTCTTAATAATACCTTATGCCTCAAGTTTCACTACTAAGTCTCTGTTATCCTTTTTTTCCTACTTACAAAAGCAGTATTATAGGTACGACTTAATATATATTCTTCCTCTTTATTGTTCCTCTTTTTCGAAGGTCGTCCGCGCCAGCAGCGTTCTATTAGTTTGTCGATGACGAGGGGGAGATTCGTGTTAATTCGGCTGTTTAACTTAAGGGTCTTCATCTTTAATAGCTCTGATATAAAGCTTAACCTGAGTAATCCGGAAAAAAATAAGGCCGTTAACAGTTTCAACAACCACTTTAAAGTTCGCGATACTTAATATTCTATACGGCCCCTCCCATTTACCTAGCTCCTGCTATACGAAAACTTCACTTTACAATGGAAAAGCAAATAAATCGATTGTTATAGGCCCGTTTCTGGTATTAAAGGCATTATTAACTTGACGGCGTGACGATTCCATTTGCAGTTCTCTCAAAGCTTTGCTATAAGCCATAACACGTTTCTAAATACTTGTCGAGGGCGGATATTTACTTATCAGGCGTAGGTACGCTCTAAAAAACAATAAAGTTAACACCAGGCCGTCAGAGCCCATAATATCGTTCAAGCCTTTTACTGCCATCTATAAGCGTGCCTCCAGATTTCGTAAAACTTTTAATTTCCAATGTAAGGATATTATACGCTTGGCGAAATAGGGCGTATGCTCTTTTAACCTTTTTAATACTACAATAGGCTTTTATAGGTACCTATTTACATTGGATACCCATTATCTTAGCATCTTTTTGGAATTTCGCCACCGTAAAGTTGGTACCGGTATCGTAAACGACGACGTCAGGTGAACCTAAATACGTGTTAATCTATAGTATCTTTAAAGTTTCCCACGTATCCTTCATCGAAAGGGACTTTAAAAACTTAACTCCGTAAAAAAAAGTTACGAAGTCAACGTCATAAAGAATACGCTTATTATCTAGGTAAAACACATTAACAAAGATCTCACAATTAAAGTCTTTATCGTCTTTTAATATAAACTTAAATCTCTGGAGGGCTTAGGTATACGTTTGGCAATAGAGGTAAAGCCTTTTAATAGCTTCCAAAACAGAGTATTTCACATCTTTATGCCTTATAGACTTTAGGACTTTATATAGCCTATTAACAATTAGGTGGTTAAAGCGCCTATGTAATTAGCGCATCTCCGGTTCCGTTAGGTTTAACACCACTGCTTCCGAACCTTAAAGATAAAACCATAGGTGCTCCCACTTAAAGACAAGTAAGAACCTTTAGCCGTTCTTAACCAACTCGTTTACGTTAATGTTCACATTAATGAAAAAGGTCTTCATATACTTTAAGCAAAGTAAAAAGGGGGTAAGAGACCTAAGAATGTAAAACGTAATTACTTTTACAACAGTTTAAACTATAGTTATCTCTAATAACGATAGTTATTCGCCTGGGCTAAAGCTAACTTTAACCTTACCAGCATCGTGACGATTAATCTCAATGGTTATAGTGATTTCCCACCGTAATGCCATATACTACGAATAACCTCCTGTTAAGTACCTCACTACTCTGGTATCTAACATAATACGTTAAAATATATGGTCCGCATAACGGTCGCGAAAGTTAAAGATATATAAAGGGTTAAGGGCATAATTAGGGCAAAGGTATAGTCGGCTAGTTATTAGGCTACCGTACCGGAAACAATATCTTTGTATTATTTAATTTGTTCAGGGGCGTTAACGGCGTTAATTAGCTCGTTACCTTTAACATTTATAACTTAGTCCAAATAATCTTATTCCGAAGCAGTAAAATACTGGATGTGGTACGATGTTTTCCTGTTATTACGCTCGGCAGGGGGGTGACGAGTTAACCAGTAGCCGGCCTTACTATAAATCTAATATCTCTTGTTACTATTACGACGATAATACTTACGGTTAACAGGTTTGCCTAAATCTTAATGTCGTTAGCGTAGGTTTTACCTCCAGTTTGGGGCTAAGGTTAATAGTTCTAACCTTAAGTATTTTAGGCGCAAATACTTGAGGTCGACGTAATTAACCACTATAAACTCTTCCTCTTCCACGTTAAAAAAGTTGCTGGCTTGGGTATATATACCAAGCTAGTTTAGTATACATGCCATTATAATGGTAAGCGAGGAACGCAACTATTTAAAAAAGCTCTTACGGGTGGTATCTGGGCGTTATAAGGTGTATTTAAACCCACCAACACTCGTAATAACTGCCCGTACCTGCTCGCAAAGTATAGCTTCGCCAAAGTAGGCATTCCCTATTACTTTTTAACACATTATCAGCATGTTAAGAATTCTATTAAGGATATCCATCAATAATTCCTCCTCTTTCTTCTTTGTTATTATTATAATTCACCGCGTAATAACCCAATCTGTATAATATTATGCGAGGTGGACGTCATACTCGAAGTAGCCCTTTATACCATCGTAAATCCCGAGGGACGTAGTGGCGTTCGTTAGGAAAGTCAGGTAGTAGTCTTTGGCGTACCCTGTAAGGATTCCAAGAAATAACGAGTAAAAACCAAAAGGATGTACCTCCATCTATTTACAAATGTTTAGGAAAGACATTATCTTAGTATTGAGGAAGTTATAAGGTTTCCCGTTATACTTTTCTATATTATCCCATATTTTAGCACAATCCGTCATTAACTTATAATTAATATTAACCATTTTGATAGGTCTTAGAAGGAGGTCGCGATAATTATCTTAAATTTGGTTAGTATTTCCTAACGGCCTAAGTGTTAAAGGTTTTGAAGCACGGTGTTAAGGGTAATTGTCAGTTGGCTGGCCCGATAGGTAAAGTCTTATAATAGGATCTGTGGTCGGTTCTCGTGCATAGATGTATTTAAAAAAAGGGTTTAAGGGTTTTGGCGGTGGACTTGTTAAGAGACGATAGGTACTTAAAAGTTTTAGGGGGTATGGTGATCTTGATTAATTAACTAATGTAAAGCGCTAACGTTAATACCTCTAGCCGCGTTAACAGCTACTGCTTTACGCGCTTTGCCACCGTTAAGAGCGTACTCCTCATTGTCATGTAGTGATACTAAACTACCAAACAGGTCAACGGGTTCCTTATCGCCAACGCGTAAAGAGGCTTAACTTAGTTAAAGGTAAAAGGGAGGTCCTCTGGATCGCGTATGGGGGTGTTAAAGTTTCTCAATGGCTTTCCCTTTTCCTTAGGGGTTCTGTAAGCATTCCTCAAGCTAGGCCCACTTAAAGAAGGTTTTTAACATTCCCTTTAAAGCCTTATCCGGCATGTAAATTCCGCGTCTTTTAACTTTTGTCTTTAACTTAGCCTTAACTTGCCGTTGGATTGTCTTCCACATATCTGGTATCTAATGGTTAAAAAACTCGCGAAAGTCTGAAAAAGTTAACGAAAACTAATCTGAGGTTTTTAGTTGCTTCCTTCTAGGTAGGATTGGTAATATCCTCAAAGTGAGCGTTGTGGGCAGATATCTTAAGGCTTGTGTAGGGTGTGGTAGGCGTGTAAGGCGAAGGATTGTTGATCTTAAGTGTAGGGAACTTGGTGTTTTTGCGTGAAGTCGCGTGAAAACTTGGCGACTTGGCGAAAGGTCGCGCAACGTGGCTTTCTTAACGCGACTTGGCGATTCTCGGTGTTTTCTCTTAGGACAGCAAACTTGGCGATTAAAGTGGCGTGAGGAGTGAAAAAAATGAAGTATAGGCAAAAGTTTGGTATAAATGGTAAAGTCGAAGATCGTGGAGAGCGAAGGTTATTGTTTGGTGTAGGGACTTAGTTGTTTTTCTACAGTAGTAGCACCCGCAGTAGTACTAACTTAGCTGTTTACCAACTTGTCGTTTAAGACTTCTAGCGGTCAATCTCAACGCTCTTCAAAAAGGATTACTAAAGATTTCTTGGTGTTTTAGAATAGCGATACCGTCGCTAACTTTAAGATTGCCGTTGGAAGACTAACGCAACCCAAAAGTCTTCTCTATTTTCCTGCCGTTGGAAGACTGCCGCAGTACTAATAGAGGCCCTTCGCAAAAACCTTTCCTCTACCCCAGCGGTCGTTTTAACTTAGAGCGTAACCAGAAAGTAGCTTCTTCTTCTACTTAGCTTATTTGTGCTTAACCTAGCAGGAAAGAACTGGTCAGTGTTGGTAGGCCTTAGACGTTGCAACGTTGTTGATTCGATTAGTCGAAGTAATAGTAGTATTGCGTGGTCAGATGATGAATGTATTGTTCTAGGATCGGAAGACCGCTAGCCAGTCTGCACTGTAATTTATATGGCCAATTTCTTGGCCCATGCCCTAGAGTGAAGTGCAGCGTACTGCACTCGACTTACACTCAATGCGGTAAGTCCGCATAAAGCAATACACTTGCAGTACGGTCAACTTTACTGTAAGTAAAGTTGACCTACTACACTGCATATAATACTATTCCAACAACTTTAGATATTTATGAGTTATTATTAATAGGCTTTTTAAGTTTATCCAATTAAAAGCTATATGGTTTATAACTGCCGATATGTATACGGAGCGCTTTCGGGATATGTAGTACAGATCTTATAAGTTTTCAGCTTTTATTATTAGTAATTGAGATTCAAATTAGGTAGGCGTATTTTAAACGACACTTTATTCCCTAATAAAAGTCGAATAACTTTTATTTACGATGTATTACCTATAAGAAAATAACGGTATTAAATGGGTAAATTGAAATATTTTAAAATATTTATGTATCGTTATGGCCTTTTCGTAATATAATTAGATTTTATATATACCCGTTCATTAATTTACATTAAATAACCGGAAATGGAAGGTTACCGGGTTTAATACGAATCGTCTAATAAATAAATACAAAATATTACCTATTTTAAAGGTAAACAAGGACATGGTCGTTAACCAATCCGGTAAAGCGAATTACTATGTTTTTGGTTTATTTACGCGAAAAGACGGAATTACCCTAAACGAAGATAACTTATATTTAACAATGAATAAAAACGGCGGCGAATCGTAGACGACGTCGGGCGAAACGATATGAGGTAAGGGATTAGGTTTAGCTAAGCTTTCCTAATATTAAAATTAACCGCCCGAATAAAAAGCTCGATTCACTTTATAATTAATACCGGGTATTCGGTATTCCGAACCCGTTTAATATCGTATTAAATATACCTAATCAGTATCCGGTATTTTATATAAATTTAATTAGAAGTACGGCTTTAGACCCCTTGTTTTCGTAGGTTTTATCCGACATTCGTCCGGGATCAGTTTAAATAATGAACTATATAAGGGATGATAGATACGACGAATTTAGAATATAATATATCTTCGCGGTAAAAAAGCAAAAGAGCGGGGTTCGTTACTTAATAGTTAAGTAAAAGTATTATAATAAACCGGAGTATAAATTACTGGAAAACTATTAGTGTATTATACCCTTGAATAAATTTAAAGCAGAATAGAAAAATATTTGGATTTACGATAACCCGGTATTTCGATAACTGCCGAAAAATTATATTAAACGATAAATGCGGGACGAATCGCCTATACCCTCGAAATAACATTTTTTTCATAAATAAAAAGCAAAATTCATTATTAAACGAGGTGATAATACTTCAAATAGGGCTGAATTAATAATATCCGACTATTTCAAATACGTATCCGATCATAAAACGGCTTTTATCATATCCCAACGAAAATTTATCTACTTATTATTTTTATTTTTATTTAGGTTTAGAGAATACCGAAGTTATCAATGTTAGGGGCCTTATTACGACTAGCCCCAAACTTTAGACGATATTAGAGGAGGGGAATGGTAAAAGGTATAACGGAAATTGGTAGGCGTCAAAAAGGAGGGTTAGTAAGAGGTGGAATGGATACGAAACGACGTTAAAAAAAGCGGATAACGCGAAAAGGTGCGGGCGTTGAAAAAGACCGATAACGGATAATACGAGTAAAGACGAACGCTAGGGGAGGCCAACGATAAAGGGTAATATTGAAAGGAACGAACGTTAAAAAATTCCGACGATAACGGTTAGTAAAGAGTAAAGCGAAGGTCGGGACGAGGAAAGTAATCTTTTAAAAGGGTTACTAAAGATTATAATACGTTAATTTAGGCTCGGGTAACATAATCGGCTCGAATACGATTTTACGCCCGTTCGCAATCGATCTGATTAACTTGTTCTTATTTAAAGTCAACAAATGAAATACGGGTAAAATAGGGGATTATATAATTAGTATTTAAACTTTATTCGTAACATTTTATAAACCGTAACTTATATTAGTTATAAAAGATATAAAGTAGGTAGTTATATTATTTTGGCTTTTTAGGCCAAAATTACGAAAGGGTATACAACGGTAACTAAAAGGGGTCGGGGCGAAAATGTTATGCGTTAAAGCCCGATTAACCGAGAGAATCCTTTCTTGATAAATAGGCGATATAGTAAAAGGCGACGGAGGGGTCCGGAGTAAGGACGGACTCAAAAGGAAAGGGCAACGTAAATGTATAGTTAAAGGGGTAACGACTTATACGGCCGATATAATAAAAATTCCCTACGCTCGAACGATATTACGGAACCGGGTAAACTAATTAATCAGTTTTAAAAAGGCGGGGGCAAAAACGGGTCGATAACCTAGGATATTTCCCTAAAGTTTACGTGTAAGGGACAGGATATAACTCCTATCCTTTACCGTAACAATTAATTAACGTAAAAAACACGTAAACCGGATAAAACTGTAAATAAAATTATCTTTTAAATATATTAAGAAAAAGAGTTAATTAACGTTTAAGCCTTTTATAAGGTTTATTTATAAATTTACCTAGTTATACACTTTTCAATATACTCGATATCCTTACGCCCGATAAACTCGAACGTAAGATTAAAAAACATTAAAGTTTAAAAAGCGGTTAATATGTAATATATAAAAGTTTTCAACTTATAACGAAAAGAGGTTTTTTTTATTTTTATTGTCTTTAAGGATAAAAACATATCTTATGACGTGAAGGGGTTATAACAGGTATTTAATAGCAGAGTATCAATATATAATAAGGTAATATACCTTATGAAAAGGCTTATTATCCCCTTTAAAAGCGTTGGCGATAACATAATCCAAACTAAAACCGTTATACATGATGGTAATAATAATGAATTAGGAACAAAAACTAAAATATATTAACACAAATAACTAATTAAGATATATAAAGGAAAATTTAAAGAATTATAACGGGAATGACTAATTAAAGGGGGAGCGGTAGTGTAAAAAGAAAAAAGAAAATGTTTTAAAAACTATATAAAGGCGTTTGTATTTATAAAGATTAGCGAACCGGATTCGGTAAGGGTTACGTGTTATATGGAGCGCGTTACACGGCACTAAAAGTAGGAACGCAACTTTATATAACGCGTTATACGACATCGATAGTAAAAAGGTTATATTATACGACGCGTTGAAAATTGCGTTATACGGCGTCAGCAGCAAGAAAAATACCTTATACAACGTGTTAACAGGCGTGTTATACGGCGCTAGCAACATAAAATAGTTCGACCGAAACTTTATACGATATATCAGACGTAGTGTTACCGGTTTACGCTCGACTCGCGTACTAGGTGAGTATGGCCCGCATCCAGTATTTATTCAAAGGGGCGTCGTAGCCTTTACAGCATCCGGGGAGGAGGGGAGAATATTATAGATTTAAGCCGTTAGCTATTAAGCATATAGGTTACGTAACTATATACGTAATGGGATAGACAACGCCTGACCTAGGCCCGGCCCGGGAACGGATAGAGTACGATCCGAGTATAAGCCGGATACGGTCCGTGCACGGCACGTATAAGGGCATATAACGGGCTGGGCATTAGCCCTGCCCAAGGGCCCTACACGTTGGGCCATGGTAGCCTCTTCTAATCTTAATCCTCACCTCAATAGTAAATCCCATTTGGCACCTACTTGGCTTACTATCGTAGATCGGACCATAATATAAACTAAGTGGGACCATAATATAAACTTAGATCGGACTATAATATAAACTTGGGTCGGACCATAATATGAACTAAGTCGTATCCTCACTTTATCTTTATTCCCTTAAACTAAAATAAGCTGTTCCTATAGGTAGTTTACTTAACTGATACCTATTACTAACTATTCCTCTAAATAAATAACGTGTAGGAACCGAATCGTAAAACGCCGTTTAGCGTATAAGCGGCGGCCCGCCGCCGCCGCCGCCTCCGCCGTCGCCCACAATACCACCACCAGTAATAGAAATAGCTCGCCTTCTTCGGGTACCATCTTTTTCATAGCCGCCACATCGCCCGTCGCCGCTACCCCATTCGCCGCCACGTCGCTAAGCCCCACCGTTACCGCCGTTACACCGCTTAACCCTATCGCCGCTACACCGCCTAGCTCCGTTACCATTACGTCGCCTAACTCCGTTACCGCCTTCGCCTCGCTCCCCTTTTCCCCCTTTTTTCCCTCCTCCTTCCTTAGCTCCTAAGGGGAAAAACGAAAGGCTTTTAAGGTTATAAACCTTACCTTTTTCCCACAGATAAAAACTCTATCACCCATAAGGCCCCCTTTATACTGTAAATGTAATTTGCTATAGACATATTAGGGTTTATATATCCTTAATTTATTTATTTGTATACCTTTAACTACTTTTCCTTAATGAATAAGAGACGTACCTGCTTCGTCGCCTCGAACTCCACATCGCCAAAGTACGTCGCGAAACCTTTTTAACGCGTAAGGCGTTAAAGCGACGTACCTGGATTCGTAGCCCTATGTTGCTAATAGATACGTTTTGCGTGTCGTATATCGCATCTGCGGTCTCGGGTAAATCAGTTTGCGATCATTATGAAAGCGGGGGTCTTTTGACTCGTTATTACCGTTTCGAGCGGATTGATGAATCATACGCCCCCGTTTTGGTAGTTTTGAAGCCGTAGGCCGAAGCCATATTACGTATCCGCCAGTTTTCCAGTAAAATTTTAACTAAATTTTAAAATTTTCTTTTAGTAAAAATATACCGTTCGAAACGATTTAAAAAATAATCGTTACCGGAAATACCCAAAATGAATTGACGTTAATTAGTAACAAATATTAACCGGCGAACTAGGGAAACGGCAGCCGTTATTGTTGCCTAAAAACGGTACCTACGTATATATTATGTAAGTAAGTTTAACGGCGTTATCATACGTTGTTATAAAAAGGGTAACCCCCTCCTTACGCTTTTGTATAAATGTATAATTAATAAGTTATAGTGCTATATTCTTACTGGCGTTAATAACATCAATAGCGGTAATAATGGTGGCGTTAATATAAAGGGGGAGGGCGACGGAGAGGATAGTAGGGATGCGATGGCGTTGATTTTTCCCTTTACTAGTAGATAAATACCCCAGGGTTGAGTCGGCGTACCCGGTTATAGTTTAATATATTATAAAGTAATTTTTTGGCTTTTTATAAAAGAATTGTCCAATAAGTAATATATTGAACCCAAAATGTAATATATATATATAAGAATCGGAACGATATCGTACATTCAAGCAGAGAGAAAAAATAGCGTAATTCGTCGGGTCGAAGCGTATAAAATAAAGAGTAACAGAATATCGCGAGCGATATAGAACGGCGGTGTTAAATAAAAGTAAAGCCGGAGATCAGCGCGAATAGTTGTGTTAAACTGAGGTAAAATCGGGGATCAACGCGAATAGTATAATATGAGCCGCGATAATTTGGAAAAATAGTGTAATGGTATACTAAGGTCGTAAAACCTTTTTAATAACCCTAAAAAATATTGTATTTATCGATATAAATGTTTCTATTACTCCGTTCAGGGCGGCTTTAATTATCGCGTTTATTGAGTTAAATTTACCATCAATTTATTCTATTTCCTCAATCTTACGTCGTTTGTACAACTTGAATAAAGCTATAATATCTATTATTAATTGCTTTTCATTTATAATACCTATCTTAACAAAGTATTCGTAAAGCAAAAATAATTAATATATACAATAAAAGGGATAAGGCGTAATTTAAAGTTGTAAATAATTATTCGAACTGCTATCGCTATAGTAATATCTGAATCGAAACTATTAACTATATTATAAGTTCATAACGTTAGGACGCTTTTCGTAACACTTTTACATTTAGTAAAACCTTAATATATTATGTTTTTATAGAGCGTAAAACTGTTTCGAGCCGCTATTTCATTACTAAAAACTAAAACAAAACCTATTTGTAAACTGTAATCGCTAATATTGACGAAAAAGCCGTTAATAAAAACAAATAGCTTTGTAATACGTATATATAATGGCATAAACTGTAAGCTGCGCTTTAGATTATATAATTACTATAAAAGACGTTTATTAAGCACCTTATATATATAGTTTGTCTGATCGATTTAGTATTACGCGGCGATAAAGAGGTTAGATATAACTTTTGATTATATTACAAAAGCAACCTTAGCGCCACATACGCGTTGGTATTCATATTCGTCGGCTCATTTCATACTATCCTGAATGATGAGGGTATTTTTGTTTAGCGATCCCTTTTATATAAGGCCTAAAACGCCGTTTCGAAAGGTAACAGTAACGTTATTAAAATATATTATGTGGTCCTTTATCAGGTACGTATTGGGTTTCGCTTTTAAACCGGCCTTTAAAAGTTTTCTTTTTTCGAAAACGGAAAACGAGGTGTGATATAATATTGAAGTATGGTCAGTCTGTAAGCCTATCAATACAAAACTCTCTGATTGGGTTATTGATGCTAATAAGTATGGGTCGAAGGTGAAATTGGTTATTTAGAGTCGTTTATTATAATAACTTTAGTAAATATTATACCAATAAACACCGGATTTAATTAAACCATAATGTGGTTTTATAATACATAAGATCGTTTCGGGTAGGTAATATTACTTAAAATCTTTCGGTATATCGGCGTAAATTCTTCATTTAAGTCGTTTCTTAGATTAGGTATATGGTTATATAATGGTTTCAAATTCGATATATAGGTTATACGGTCCGTTAAAAGAAGCCTCGAGTATAAAAATCAAATAGTAATGAGCTTGTTGTAGTGTAAGTTATTGTATTATAATGTTCTTTTTACTTTCGTCGTTGTGTCCTTTAATAATTAGGCGGGTCTTTTCGTAAGGTTTTCTGGTTTTATCTTTAACCTCGTATACGAGACGGGTTGGAAAAATAAGGTAGGTATAGTAAATATCCGAATCGAAACTTATAAAACAAAATACGCCTTAATCGATTAAAGTAAAGATTCCTGTTTAGGTAAATTATACGAATAAGGTATCTAAAGGGGTAATAATACCCTTATAACGAAGTTTTAAACTAAGTTCGTGATTTTCCATTTCTATTTACGTAATAATAAAGTCCGTGATAAAGTTTTTAAGACGTTTTCTGGTTTTCGAACCGAAAGAGCGTCCTCGGCGGCGAGGTTTTGGTAAGGTTGATATAAACGGGTTACTTTTATTTAAAATAGTCGGGCCGAAATCCTGTTTTTGGGAAAGGGTTAAAATTGGATTCGATTTAAATTTGTTAAATTTTCAATAATGTTTTACGGGTGTTTTTACTTGTTTTTATTATTATAGGCCGTTTTTTTTCACCTTTTGTTTATATTAGCGTACCATTATCCAAACAGACGAACTTATACTGTTTAATAAGTTAATGAACATATTATAGCCTTTAAACCTATTAATTCTTTAAAGGCCAATTTATTTATCTTTCGTTTTATAAACCAAAATTTCAAATTGTAATGGTAAATTTTAAACGCCAGTTTCAAGTAGGCCATTTTTTATAACTAACGTCTTGAATTTATTGTTCTCTACCCATAAGAAACGCAGTGCCGCTATAACTTTCGTTATAATATTAGCTTTTTACATTGTAAATAATAGTAGAGAAGAGTTTATATGGATCCCCAGGTAGGTATTAAAGACAAAGAGCGTAGGAATAAACCTACTTAGGTTAAAAGTATTATTAACAGCTTTAACCATTATTTAAAGGATAAATTTCTTAAAATTAATACTTTTTAGATTTTTTTAAGAATACCGTATACGCTTTTTTAATGGTCCTTAATATTTTTTACACTTTTTTATACCCTATAAGGCTTTTATGAAAATTTGTTTACACTTGTTATCGGTTATCCGAGCCTTTATATATTATTCAGTGAAATCAAAAGCTGTATCAGCGTTGTACGTAATATAATTTAAAGGCTTGAGGTTAACGTTCGACTGATAGTTAATTAAAACGTCCTAATAGTTTGTAACGAAAACATTTCGCGTATATTTAACGGCCTAAAATAATGTTACCGCATCGACAGCGTAGAAGACCAGTTAATTATCTAAATATAGAATCTTAATAATTCCTTTGTAATTAAATTTTACATCGTTTTAAAGGCGTAATTCAAACTGTTGTGGGGTCCATAAGTGTAGTTAATATTTATAGAAAAACTTTTTAATAACTTTTAATATATTTTTCGTACATTAATATAGCTTTTCACGTAAAGTAAACGTAAAAGACGTTTTGTAACTGGGTATCCGAATCGTCTATGTAAAGTCCGTAATTTTGGTTAAATTAAATAGGTAACCTTAATTATACGTTTTTTGGAAAAAAACTACAAGTAGGTGAACTTAATCTGGAATGGTACGGATATGTTATTCAAGGCGCGGATAAGTTAATCAGTCATATTTCGGACCTTAATTCCGAGCTTATTTATATTAGTTAATAAGAGTAAAAAATTCTTTCAAGGTTTATTATATAAAACTTAATCGGTACGAAATGCGTATTTATAACAACCGTTCCAAACGATAACGTTTTGCCTTTATTAAATAAGACTTTTTGGTATTTCCTTATACGATTTAGTCGAAATTTCGGAAACTTCGCCGTAATCGCATCGAATTACCGCTTTATTATTACAAAAATGTCGACTACGTTAATATTAGGTATAATACCCTAAAACCTATTTCTGTATTTGTTAAAAATCGTAAATTACGACGTTATATAAGCGTTCAATATTCTTTTATATATTTGAGGCCTGTAATATATATAAAGGAAGCGTTTTGTTAGCCAGCGAAGATAAGTTGAGCGTTTTAATCGTCGTAAGTTAACAGGTAGGTATTATTATATATAAGGTCGTCTTTTTCGAATATATTTTCGTAAAGGCAAGTGTCAAATCCGTTATCTATACCTTCGCATTGGGCTATGTATACTGTAAAATTTGCTTTTATCCGATGCTTAAATTTATACTCAGCTTAAAATTGTTATTCAATTCGAATTTACTCGTAAAAAAGCGGTTTGTAAACTAATAGCTGACTTTAACGTATATAATACATCGCTTTTATAAGCTCATAGAGCTTCATATGTCTTTTCGTAAATACTACTATAGTTTCGGTACGCTTTTTCTATTTCTGAACAATCGTCTTTATCCTTTGCCGCCAGAGTTTTCCCCTTAATACCTATACTTTGGGCGTTCGTTTTGCTTTAGGTAAAATTGAAATCTTCAATCCAAAACATGATATATAATTTCGACGAGGTTTGTTTTAGTAATTTAGCTTTCGTTTTTAGCTCTATTAGCTATAAATACTAATTCGAAACTCGTTTTTCAGTGTACAAAAGTTTCAAACGATATTTTAAGGCTTGTATAAAAGGCTTTTAACTCCTTTTTTTGGTTTAAAAAGTATAAAGTTAAAATCTGGGTTTCCGTGGTAAGCTTTTGTTATTATTTGAATAAACAGTTTATCGCCTTTATATTCCGGTTTAAAAGCTGTCTAACACTTCCGAAACTTGGTTAATAAGGAGATAGGGATTTCCTATAAGTTTTTATCGACGTTTTCCTACTGGTTTTTTACGGATTCCTAAGTCGTACTAATCGAATTCCTATCGTAAAATTCGAAATTAATCTCAGTATTAAAATAGGATTTAAAGCGGTTATAATACTTCGCAAATATATACACCTACATAAAATAATATATATATTACTTCTTAACTTATCCGTATAGTATATCAGGTAAGATAATATGGAATGAGGATAACTTAATATTTAATATTTTATATATATTAAGTATAACGCGTATTTTGTTGTTAAGTACGTCGTACGGCTCGTCGTTATAGTTGTTATCCTTTGTAATGATCACACTAAATACCCGTGAGTATGTAGAAGGTGTCAGAGGGTTTATGTTAACAGTAAGGTAGCAGAGGTAACAAAAGGTGCAATATCAAGACTGTGTTCGTGCGAGTGATGATCAGAAGCCGTGAGGCTATTCAGGGTAGACTGAATACTTAGATTGACAACTGAAGAGCTATGAAGGAAATACTATCTGTGTGGTGCTGACCGTGTCCTTATATCCTCAATCCTTCATACGTCTTCAGTACTGTATAATGTGGATAGCTTGGATAACCTCCGATCCAACATATCCGACATATCCTTGGCATGTCCTTGGATAGCTTGGATAACCTCATATCCAACATATCCAACATATCCTTGGCATTAACCCTAACCCTGGGTCTGCTGACATAAGAGATGTTCCCCGCCTGATGTGTTAGACTTCAGGCGTCTCAGTGGCGTAGTTTCCTTGCTGGCCTGTTTTCCTGACCTAACCGCTGTCTGGGTCATGACATCCTTATTTTACAGCCTAGTAAAGTTAGTTAACTTTGTAGGATTACTTTTATCCGTATGAAAGTGATACGGTAGGAGGTCGCGATAAGGGTCGTAGTTTACAGGTATTAATCCGCAGGGAACGTATTAGCGGTTTTACGCCGTTCATCAATTCCTGAATCGGGTTATTCTTTATATTTTAGCCGATCATTCCGTGGTCAATCGGACTGTTTTCGGTGTTTCGGCCGCTCCCGTTATAACCATACGGATTATTTACAGTATTGAGGAAATGGTTTGGTATTCATTTTTGTTTTACAATATATACCGGCGTAAAGGTGTATTATATTTACGTAGTAAATAAGGATTATAATCGTTTTATTCCCTCTGGGTTTTTATTTTTGGCTTGTGATATAGATATAGGATCAGGTAGTTTTACGCCTCGTCTTCATCATTTCAATAACAGTTTTTCTTTTGCTTCGTAAGGTAATACTCTTTTACGAATTCCGTTAAATATAAATTTTTATCTTCCTGATCTAATACGTCAACGCATTATGCTATTTCGAATAAGGCTTTTATAAAGCGGTTATTCCTACCCCTCAGGGTATTAATACTTTTGATTCGTAATTAGATCCGTAAGGCTTTGATAATAGTAGGATTTAACATTTATTAAATATTTCACATCTAATCCGAAAAGGTTTTATAAAAATCATTTTATAAGTTAGGTTGTTAGGTTTTCTTTTTCCAATAGCAGAATATAACGGCCAAAATTTATATGTTTTCCGTGTGTAAATCGCGTTTCTTAACTGACAAATCGATAGTATTGTCTTAAAGGCTTAGGTCGATTTCGTATATTATAGCCTTCCTAATTCCTATATTTTCGACCAGGAGGTCGAAGTTGGCGTTAACGTCCTTTAGTAATATTGGTTTTGAGGCTATAATCGTAGGAGTTTTGTGGTAGTTGGTAATTGTAGTTTTTGTACGTACTTAGTATACTAGAACGGTTTAAGTTAGTAATTCCGTGCTGTAATAAGATTTAGATACGTTCGGATTTCAATGTTTAGGGTAATACTATTTATAAATAGTAAATACAAAGTAAATGAAGTAATGAAAGTAGTTGTAATAGGGCCTACTAGCGTTTATTAGTGTAAATAAATTTTAAACGATAAATAAAACGTGAATATAAATCAATTAAGCCATTTACATTAGTTTTGTTAGCTTTTAGTAACGTTATGTTATTTAAATGACTAGAAAAACTTAAATTTTGTTGAAAATAAATTCAAAATACGTTGGGTAAACGCGGAAAGATGAATAGAGTAAAAGAAGTTTAGGGCGAATAGGGTGAAGGGAGGGTAATTATGGCAAGGTAATTTATATATTCCGGTGTTTAGTAATCGTTCTGAATTAGTGTATAGTAATAGAATTTAGTAAAGTAATCGGTTTGATTACTTTGTACGTAATCGCTTTTACTAAAAAGATCGGTTCGGATAGGTGTGTCGTAACCGCTTTTAAGTTAAAGAAACGGTTTGGATGCTAAAAATAGGATATATCCCAATCAAGGGTTCCGAAACATGGTGGTTTTGACTAACGTGGTTTAATACGTAATAAGACGCTTTTTAAAAAGTGTCTGGATACATTAAAGCGCCAAATAAAGGTTAATAATAGCGTAATGTGACTTTTAGTAAATAGAACGTTAAATAAGGATTGCTGATATCGTATTAAAGTTATCATTTTTAAAGTTATTTAGTTTCCACAATATTTTGTATACAACGATATATAATTTTTGTGAAAACAAAGTATTAAGTAGAAATAATCAAAACCGTTATAATATTCCTTCATAGGTATTTAACTTATATTTATATCTTTTCCCTCAAGTTATTTATAGTCGATCGAGTTGGCTACTAATTAGTATTGTTAAGGTTTTAAACCTAGTGTTTTACGTAGAAATAGGTGGAAAGAAAAGTAATCATTAGATAAGTAATTTTAATATAAAAAGATAATTATCTGAAAGAGAATCTAGAGGTACACGCTACAGGTAAGGGTTTATAAGTCCTTACCTAAAGCATAATACTCTAAACCGCTCCACGTATTGTCGTTCGGTTCGGTATAGCTATTCCAAACCGATCTATGCATTGCCGTTTGGTTTGGAATAGTCATTCTAGACTGATCCATGCATATATCACTTTGTGTCTTGCAAAAGTGCAGCTTGTAACGTAACACGTGATCGTACACTTTGTAGGAGTGCACCCTGCAATATAGTGCACTGCTACTTGCCCTATGTATACTATCTATAATAGTATATAGTAATATCCACACTATTGGTTAACTTAACACCTCTCAGGCAAACGAAATAATAGAAAGGTGATTTATTACATCTAATACCCTATCATTTCTTAATAGGATTACTTAAATTAAATCGTAAACATCGAGGACGAAGAAGTAGTTGATGGCGACAATATACCTAAGTAAATCAAGTAATATAAATATAATACTTCTAATACGACCCAGTAATTAGCCAACCATACCTTCCTGTATCGATTGGGTTGTAAAGACCTTTACCTTTTCCCTAATTAAGCCTCTAACCCTTTAGACAACTTTAACCTTCGTAATTGTTACGCGGATTACATGTTTCAAGGTATTATTCTATACATAAAGGCAATAATGTACTTAACAGAGGGCTGTTCGCAGTACGTGGTACTAAAGATAGAAAGCATTATAGCTATTAAGATTAATCGACACGATATTAGTAAAGCTAAAATTGGCTTTGGATCAAGCGAATAATTATCGTTACTAGAGACAAATGTAGTTTGAACTATTATGGAAGCAATTACGTTTCACATCCTTAAGTCCCTTACCCTTTTCCTTCTTTTCTTAGAGGACATGAAGACCCTCGGTGTCAGTATTAATATTAAAGTAGAAGAGTTAATTAAAAACAGTTAAAGGTTTTCCCTTGCATTTAAGTAAGAGTACCTATGGTTTTATCTTTAAGGGCCTGAAGAAGTGGTATTAAACATGACGAAGTCAGAGACACTTTAACTATACCGTCGCTTTAACTACTTAGCCGTTAATAGGATATAAAAAGTCCTAAAGTCTGCAGGGAATAAAAATGTGGAATATTATACCATAAAGATTATTAAAAAGCTTTATTACTACTGCGAAATATATAACTAAGCATTCTGGAGACTTAAACTTATATTAAAATACGATAAATAATTTAACTACCACATCTTTACTGATATATTATATTTAGATAATAACCCTATTTTTCACGATGTTAAATCCGTAACCTCTTTTTATGGAGCCAAGTTTTTAAAGTCCCTTTCGGTAAAGGATACATGGGAAATACTAAGGATATTGTGTATTAATACGTACTTAGGCCTACCTAACGTTATCGCTTACGATACTGGCATTGACTTTATAGCGGCGGAGTTTCAGGAAGATACTAAGATAATGAGTATCTAGTGTAAATAATTACCTGTAAAGGTCTACTAGAGTATTAAAAAGGTTCAAAGAGTATAGTCCCTATTTCGCCGAATATATAATATCCTTATACTAGAAATTAAAAGCTTTATGGACTCGAAGGTGCGCTTTTAGATAGCGGTAAAAGGCCTAAACGATATTGTAGGCCCTACTGGCCTAGTGTTAACTTTGTCGGTTTTTAAAGCGTACCTACGCCTAACGAGTGAATCTCCACCTTTAGTAAGTACTTAAAAGTGTGTTGCGGCCCACAGTAAAGCTTTAACGAAACTGAAAAGAGAATCGGCATGTTATTAGGTTAATAATGCCCTTAATACTAAGAATGGTCTTATAAAAATCGACTTATTTGATTTGCTGTTACAAAGTAAAGTTCTCGTATGGCGTGAGCCGGGTAAATAAAAGGTCCTGCATAAAATTTCAATTATCGTGAACTTCGAAGTAATTGTTGAAATTGCTAACGGTTTTATATTTTTCGGAACTACTTAAGTTAAGCCTTATATTAAAACTACTAACTATAAAGATCCTTAAGGTAAGCGACTGAGTTAATAAGAACTTCCTTTATCCGTTATCAATAAGCCGATAGAATGCTATTGGCGCGGACGGCTCCGAAAGAATAGAAACGTTGAAGAAGAGAAATATATACCGGGACGTATCTATAATATTGCTTAGGTAAGTAGGAAAGAGAAGGATAACAAAAACATAGCATTAAAGCTTCTAGTATAAAAGATTACGAAAATTTCTGGTAAACCTTTTACGAAAAGAGATAAGGTCGATATTAAAAGTTTATTAACTCGGGGGGTTATATAATTTATACTGAAGGCTGATTTTAACTTTGGAAACCCGAATATCACGATCTTTAAGTCGACAATTATCTACGAGGTTAAAGACAAGATTACGAGGCGGCTGTAAGAAAAGTTACGTTTAATCGCTTAAAGATACGACGATAAACATAAGGACTGGATCCTTACGTAGTCGTCAATAATTTAAAACATTAACTAGCGCTTAGTGATTTCTTCAACCATAAGTTCATTAGTTAAAACTAAAGGTAAGTTTATATTTACGTTTAATAGCCGTGATATAACGTAAGCCTATACATAACTAATAAATAATTCAAAGCGGATCGTACTTTTAAAGTTATTATAGGAATTACATACTATTTAACTTTTAAGGACAGTAATATAATATATCAAACCACTATAAAAACTAGCTAAAGTAAACGTTGATTAGTTTTTCATGTACTAGTTGTACTTTGGACTGCGATAAGGTATAAAGGTTATAATATACGACATATACTTGTTGGTAAAGTAAGAGAAAAACTTTGACTTGGTAGATATGTAAACTAACGATACCTTTTTCATTAGAATGGCTGGCTTTATAGTATCAGAATAGCAGGTTTTTTGAAGACTTTAAGTTTTGGAACCATAAGCCGGTTACGACGTTGGCGAAAGGCAACCAACTTGACTTTAATAGATCGTGTATTCGTATATTTGGTGTTAATACCGGCCTTAACTTTCGTCAAAAGGGCTAGGGCACTGATTTGGTTACGATTAATAAGATTAATGAGGTTAAAGCCTAATAGAACCTTAAATAGCGTACACGAAACAATTATATTGCTACCTTATACCAACCGGAGGCATCATACGACCTATCTATCACGGTATAACTATGAAAGCTGATAAATAAAGACTTTAACCGATTGAATGAAGGGTTCGAATAGCAAATGCGAAACTTAAACCGAGGGATTAATATAGTTCTAATCTACGTGTCGAAAGTTAAGTTAATGATATTTACAAATAGATCTTTCGCGAATAACAACGACTTGTCTTTATCGATTAGCTTTATAATAACCCTTATTAATGAAGACAAGTATGGAATTTAATTTAGTATTATCGATAACTTAATTTATTAGACTTTTGTTAAGTATAAGAAAATTATACGAAGCGTATCAGTTTCAAAGGTACACGGTATAATAATAGGCTTTAACGCAGGTATAATATTATGGGAAACCCTTAACCTTATTACCAGACAGTTAAAAATTCCTTTTATCCCAGTGGTAATTTATACCGACTCGAGGAGCCTATTCGAATACCTTTCGAAGCTCAGAACCATTAGTGAAAAATATCTGATAATCAACATGATAGCACTTCGTAAAGCCTACAAATGGAGGGAGATTAAGGAATTCCAATTAATTTACGGCAAAGATAACCTTACTAATGTCATGAAGAAGGCGTCGCCGAACAAAGTCCTAGAAAGATTTGTGGATAGTAATAGGCTGATTATACGTATCTAGGGTTACATTAATAGGCCGCACGGCAAACCCAAGTCACTTAACGACGATCAAGAATATATTAGCTAACTAAAAGACTGTTAGTGAATTAACGATATGGTCTTTTTTAATTTGCACGGCTAAAAAGAAGGTTTATAAAGGCATGAGGCGGACGAAATTTTTGTAAAAGTTAATAAAATCAGACCTTGGAAGCGTAAAGACAATGAACAGCAAACGGAGTTAATTTAAATACAATTAGATTCAATTCAATATAAAATTCAATTGGAATTAACATGGGTTTTTCCAATTAATTAGATCTTAGTTTAGCATATACCGGAAAAGATTGATTAACCACACTAACATGTGCGTAAAACTAGAAAGCCGCCAGTATTGGAATAATACCACATGCAATACAATAGGTCAACTTTACTTGCAGTAAAGTTAACTATACTAAACTGCAAGTTAAATGTATTGTTTTGTGTAGGCTTACTATATTGAAGATAAGTCGAATATAGTAGGCTACACTTTACACTAGGGTATAAGCCAAGCAATTGACTATATAAATTACTATGCAAACCGGCTAGCGGTCTTCCAAACCTAGAACAATACATCCACCACTTGACCACGCAATACTTCTATTACTTCAACCCATTTAATTGACAACGTTATAATGTCTAAAGCCCTAACATCAGTTGTTTTAGTTAGAATATATTTCTAGTTTGGGTTATATAGTATAGTCCAACGCTTTTTCTGGAATTACAATGTTTGTAGATTAATAATTTTTTAGAGATATTATCAGAAAGAACTTTTCAAGCCTTTACCAGTTTTTTAGCGGTTTTAAAATAAGTTTTCAGTTGATTCTATAGTTCATTTTCATAAAAAAAAAGCTAGTAATTCACGTTACCTCATGATCATTATGAATCAGTCGAGTAAAATTGTTACTTTGGAAGTAATGAATATTATGAACGTTAAAGTTTACGCGAAGCGGTTTTTGAATTGTTATAAAAGATTTTACGGATTTTCTTTTATTATTATTAGCGATCGGAGTTTGAATTAAACAAATAGGTTTTGGAAACTCTGTTACGACTTAACGGAGGTAGAGTAATATTTGAGTATTGTATTCCACTTTAAAACGGATAGTGTTACCGAACGCGTTAATGAAGAGATTTTTATATATTTACGTTTCTTTATTATTTATACCCAATTCAATAAAAACTATTCGTTATCCGGTTAACAATGAAAATTAAATAATAAAGATATTATCATTATTAGCATTAAATCATAAAGATATAATCACTATAAGTATTAAATAATAAAAATATTATCATTAGTAGTAGTATTAACCTGTTCTTTTATAATATCCGGTTACTACGTTGACTTTATATAACTTATCCAACGCTGATTTTTTAACGATATAATTACATGTACGGACCGAAACGTTCGTCTCATGTATTTACGACGATACGAAATTTGTATAGATCGTAATAACGGTTACGTAATAGCATATAGAAGAAGTCGATAATAAATAGAGTTTCCTTTCGAAATGGTTTCGGATCAGTGATAACGTTTAGCTTTTTTCAAAAAAAAATATGAACCGAATCAATTTTCAAAAGAAATATACTAACTTTACAATAAATCCTGTATTGTAGGTATTGTTAATTTTTACGGTATTAAATTCAATATTTTCGGTAGAAAACAACTCCGTTTTTTCATATATTAACTTTTTCGAACCGCTTTTGACCCGCTTTTAAGTTAGTCAACCTATAATCATTCATTACCCATCGTCAATTTTATAAATAATAATAATATTGATGAATTTAAATTGTATATTAAGTGTATTTTTCGAAACCGGAATAAGTTTTATATACACCGCTCCCGTATTAACAAATCATTCAAACGGCAAGATTTAGTTCAATAGGTAGGACATTTATACCCGATTTTGGATTTGTTTTCAATGTATTTCAATATTACGACCTTGAATGCTTCTGAATACGATAAGAGTCGACTAATAATAACGATAGGCCTTCTCACCTAGACTACTAGCGAGTTTGACTTGATTTTTTTATTAGTTAACAAATTGTTAAGAGTTATTATTTCGTAGCTTATAAGTAATGTGTTGATTAATTTATATGAGTTAATCATAATTGTTGGTAGTAGTAGTATGGTGATTAAATTACTTCATTTAAGTGAACGTAGTAGGTAAATTAATTTAAGTTGATTAAGTTTGTTCGTAGTATTATTGATAGTAATAATTCAGTTAATTTACGTGGGTTAAGTAAAATTCTAAGCGGTTTCATTTTTGGTAGTCAAAATAACTAGTAATAACAATGAGTAAATTTATTTATTTGGGTTTAACAATAATAGTAAGTGGTTTAACTCATATTATTTAGAAGGGTTAGAGGGTTTATATCCTTAGATACAAAACAGAAAGAAGAGGAAAGGAGTTATGAGGATAGGGATACACTAGGGGTAATGTTAAAAAATAGTGTTTAAGCTAATGGTTACCAGAGATCTAGCCCTAGCGGTTACCATATACCTATTATTTTCTGGAATCATCCTATCATGCAACCGGGTTACCCCTTTTTAGTAACCTGTAGCAACTCCTTGGTAGAGATCTCTTTTTTTCTCTGTTACAGGCTAGTGTCTAGCTAGTTTTACTAGGTATCCAGCCCTGGTAGTTTTTCACGTTCCTATAATACTTTGGAGTAGCTTGAAAATCGCGTCAAAACACGTTTCTACACGTCATGTGACCGGATTGCACCATTTTCTCCAGTTCCTTAGCAGCTTCCTAGTAGGTTTTTTTTAAAAAAAGAGGTTTATAGACAGAATCCTAACACTTTAAGTCATAGCTCCAGCTTTAGTTCCTTTACATATAAACCTCGTTTACTTTTCCAACGGTGTTTTAGCTACTTGTTGACGGCTATAGCTTAAGGATATATTATTATTTCCCGACCTATCGAATCTAAACCTTCAGGTCTTAGATTAATGTTTCTACCTACACGTTAGGAAGTAACTTTAAAGTGTTTTAACGGCTTAATACTATCACTTAACGGGTGTTAATGACTTAAACGTAAGTAGTTGAATTAGTTAGTTTAGTTTCCAGCTTTAGATCACGTTTTTAAAATAAAAAGCTACGATAATACGTAAGTTACATAATAATTGGAAGTTTATTGATATTGAGAGGGATTAATTTTATGTTAATTTAATAGTTGAAAAGGTTTATAAAAACCGTTATAAAAAGTTGTTATACCTAAAGAGGCTACGGTAGCACTAGCGACCCTAATGCCCTATAGCTATTCTTCGCGCATATTAATACAACTTTAACGCGGTTAAATCTGTCATTATTCGGTTGACGAGTATGAAATAATGAGTTCGTAAACGATTTTACGTTTTTTTAACGTTTAGGAAGCTTTGTTCACGAAAGCTAACGGTACAGCTTAGGAATCCGCCATTAAATTCGCTAGCTTAAAGGGAATTATTAACGACACATTAACTAATACGTTACTTCTCCTCGACATATTCGCGGATTATAACGGATAGGTCGCTTATATTTAACTTATAGATAAACGCTTTTATAACCTTAATATTTGTTGAGGCGGTATTAACGTTATTACTAAAAGGGTTTGCATAATAGGAATAATATCAACGACGTGTCCATCCGAAATAGCTAAGGCGACGTTATTGTAATTAACGTAAGCGTTTTCTGAGCCTTTTTCAAATAAAGCGCCGCCTAGGTTAATTATTCAGAACTTTCCCTTTGTAAAGAACTTAGATTATACTTACTATACGAAATAAATGGTTATCGTATTCTTATTTATCCGTTGGTTCCAGTATAACCCCCGAAGAACTTTAACATTAAGGCTGTTATAAAAATTTACCTTATTTTAGCCGAAAAATTGACTGACCTTTAGAAGAGAAAAGCGTAACTCTTATATATAATCGCGTATAAAAGTTAATGGAACTTTAATTTAACTTGATAACAACGTTCTAGCTTTTAAATAGCTTTCCGTTTATGATAGATTTACTTTATAATTGTATTTATTTTGTTTATGATTTAGTAAATATAAGTTATAAGTATTATAACATTGCGAATATATAGCTTATCAATCACTTAAAGTTGCTGCATATTATTATTTTATTATGAAGATCCGGCGAAGTTACGTATTACGTATCCCGTTTTCCCTTATATTCTATTTTTTTTATTTTTTTAAATATTGAATTTAATAAATACCATTACCAGATATAAGTTTATGTAGTCCCTTCCCTATAACATAAAGGTATTTTAGGAAAATCTTAAGTAAAATACCAATAAGTTACTTACGTTATTACGAAATATGTACTGCTTTTAGGAAGAGCGGATAACCATCGCGTTTAGAAACGAGAGTTTGAGCCCGTATAGAAAACGCCGAAATGGGTTGACGCCGTTACAATCCACGTTATCTTACGAAAGGCCTATAGAGACCTAGTGTAATGATCACACTAAATACCCGTGAGTATATAGAAGGTGTCAGAGGGTTTATGTTATCAAGAAGGTAGCAGAGGTGTTGAGTGAACAATATCGCAACCGTGCAAGTAATGATCAAAAGCCGTGAGGCTATTCAGAATATACTGAGACTGAATACTTAGATTGACAACTGAGGATCTATGAAGGAAATACTATCTATGTGGTGCTGACCGTGTCCTTATATCCTTAATCCTTTATACGCCTTCAGTGCTGGATCATATTGGATCGAAAAATGATCTCAATGATCCTTAGTGCGTAACCCTAACCCTAAGGTTGCTGACATAATAGATATCCCCACCTGATGTGTTGGACATCAGGTTCTTAGTGGCTTAGCCCTATACTGGCCTGTTTTCTAACCCTCCGATGTTCTTGGGTCATAATACCTAGCTGTTACCATGCGGCTTATCGCCGTTTCCTTCGAGGATATTGATAAGATATTCGTCTTAAAACCCGTTTATTTTCGTTGACGAAAAACTTCCCGGAGATTTTAAAAGGTTTACCCCCTTATTTCACAAAGCCTTCAGCAATAAACTATCCTTTTACCGTTTCAAAGTAGATTAGGAAATCGTTTTTTGTACCGATAACTTAGGTTAATCCTTATAGGTTTTATAAGGCCCGTTATACGATAGGTCACATAAAAAACTCCTTATGCTACAAATGATGTTAACCGAGTTATTCGATTAAAGTTATATTTGAATGAATAGCTTTTTAACGGATAACCTGTGTTTTTTGTTAAGAAACGTAGAGGTAGCCTACGTTTTTATGTTAATTACCTCCAATTTAACGTTATTACAAAGACCGACCGTTATCCGCTTTTACTTATTAATGAAACGTTTACAAATATTTTCCATATTAAATAATTTACCAAATTTCATATTAAAACTATTTTTTATAAGTTTCGTATCAAAAAGGAGAACGAGTGGAAACCTGTATTTAGTATACGTTAATCACCTTTTAATAGTATATCAACAATTCGTTACTTCTTTTTCTCTATATCTTCTGATTTGATTACCTTGACGATATTTTTGGTTATTTAAAGAGTACCCTCGACGATTATAACGTTAATGTTAAATAGTAATTAAAGCTTTAAACTTTGTAAGTCTTAATCTCGATATATCTAAATACGACTTCGGCGTTTAAAAACCCAAATACCTGGGATTCGTTATCGAAGCTAATATTAACATTCGTATAAACCCGGAAAAATTACTCTCTATCCAGTAATAAGTAACTACCACATTATTTTTAGATATACAGGGCTTTTTAAAATTCGTAAACCTTTCCTGGTATTTCATTTATAATTATTCGACAATTATGAAGCCGTTATTTCGGCTTAACCGTAAAGTTACCCCTTTTTACTAAAGGCCCGAGAAGGAAGTTACTTTTAAACAGCTTAAGTTTAACTTTTTTTAAACCAATACTCGTTTAATGAAACCTCAACAATAACACCCTTTTGAAAGCCAACTATTTCGGTTAGGCCTTGGACGGCTGCTTTTTCTAACGCGACGACTGCAGTAACCTACACCTAATAACGTACTACTTTGGCCACTTATCTCTCGCTAAATATAATTAGGAAATTTATGATAAGGAGTTACTCGGTATTATAAGCTATTAAGAAACATGGAATTCGGAGCTCTGGAATACGGTACGCCTATTTACGATTTTAATAAACCACAATAATTTAGGATACTTTATAATTATATGACAGCTTTTTAAATAACAAATTCGCTAATTTTAACGTTTTTAAGAGTTTCATTTTCGGTTCATTGATAACAAGGCGGCAAATAACGTATGTATTAATACATTATTACGGCGGAATTAAAATGTTTTAAAAGGCCTTTTTGACTTACGTCTTTTGAGCCAATAATTTTAATTGTTACGCCCTAAATAAGTCTCTCCCGAATCGCTTTCGCGTATATATATCTTCCTATTAACTGTCGTCTGCGAATCCATCCTAAAACGTCGCAAACCTTTTACTAATATTAATCTTTAAAGTTGTTGGGACGTTGTTATTACACAAGATACTATTTACCACCAACTGGTCCGTATAATACGTATAGGTAATTAATGGTTTCTTACGGATATTCGTTCCAATAACAACCAGGTATTAAAGTTACTAATTTCGGAATATTTAGTAAAATATAATAGGGTTTTACGGTTTCATAATCGTATTTATATACTTATTTACAAGTAGTTTACCATCTTGTTAATTTAGATTATTTACGATTTATTTTTTACTAGCTACCCGGGCCGCGACTTTACCATTATTATCCTTCTTTAACCGTACTTTTAACCCGACCTACATCGCGTGATTTGTCGCTTTTATCGAAAATACGACGTTTGTATGCGTACAACCTATCGGAGACACTATCGAAAAGGACTTTTCAAACTTTTTTCGGTTTGCGAACGGCTTTAAAACGAGCTTTCTGTCGACTTCATAGTTAACCCAACTTAAAAACGTTCCAGCGACCCACGTTACGTTATAGTTATTACATACCGCTTAAATAGGATCGATACCTTTAAAGATATAAATATTATAAACGCCGAAATTTATATGAAGCAGTTTTTAAATTATTATTAGATATTTTAATGATTTCTCTGTATATTCATTAGCGACCGTAGATTAAATTAGATCAATGTATTTTCAAAGCGACCTTACAACTTAACTGGGTTAAAGAAACGCCTAAGAATTACTTTTCACTCCAAAATTAATAATATAACTGAATGTACTAATTGAAATGTTTTAATATATTTGCGGTTTTTTGTTATTTATTTCTAATTCAATTAAATTCGTTTACTACCTAATTATTAATTAATGAGAAATAATGAAAATACGACTATTATCGTTATAATCTAGTTTTTTATAACTTACGGTTATTATATCGACCTTATATAACCGGTATAACGATTTTTCGTCCTAGTTATAATATTATATACACGGGCCAAAAATTTTATCTAACGTATTTTCGAATTTATAAAACCCTTATAAGCTATAATAACGGCTACTTAATAACGTATAATGTGGATATTACTATATACCCTCATATATAGTATACATAGACCAAGTGGTAGTGCACTGTATTGCAAGGTGCTCTCTTGCAGAGTATACGATAACATGTCACGCTGCAGGCTGCACTCTTGTAAGACGTAAAGTGCATCATGTATGGAACGGTCTGGAATGAATATTCCAGGTCGCACGGCAATGTATGAAGCGGTTTGGATTGTGTATTCTAGAGCAAACGGCAAAAGGGCTATTGCCTAGATAGGAGGTTTATAACTTCCTATTTGTAACGTACACTTTCTGGAATAATCCTTCCTGAATAATCTATATTTTATTACTATGATACCAATTTAACGATTACTTTTCTACTTAATTACTTTAGGTAAATAATTTTGAGCCTTACCTATATTGATTAGTAGTCGACCTGGTTGATTATAAATAACCTAGGGAAAAAACAGATATAAGTTAAATACCTATAGCGAGATATTGTAACGGTTTCAAATATTTATGCTTTAATATTAAATTTTCACAAGAATTATAGGAGATGTGTATAAAAACTATGAAAGTTAAGTAACTTTAAAAAGGATAACTTTAATACGATATTATTAACCCTTGTTTTACACTTTATTTATTAAAAGCCTTATTACGTTATTATCAACCCTTATTTGGTGCTTTGACATACCTGGGCACTTTTTGGAAAGCGTCCTATTACGTATTAGGCTACGTAAGCTAAAATCACCAAATTCCGGAACCCTTCGTTAAAACCCGTCCAATTTGATATCGATAATCCACACCGCTTGTAAAATATAAAAGTGGTTACAAATATAGTATCCAACCCATTCGTTTAATTTAAAAGCGGTTATAACACGCCAATCTGGACTGTTTATTAAATACAAAACAAAACTCATACACCTCCATATACATTACACCTCCCTATACCTACACTTCCTTGGCCTTATTCGCCTTACACTTCCTTTACCCTATTCGCTTTATACTTCCTTTGCCTTATTCGCCTGTCTATATTAGCCCTGTATATTTTAAATTTAACCCTTACAACGTTTGAGTTTTCTTAGTCGTTTGGCTAATGTAACATTACAAGGCGTTAATAAAACTAATTTGAAACGCCCGACTAATTTGTAGTCACGTCTTAGTAACGTATCGTTTGAAATTTATTTGTATTGGTAAGCTTTAGTAGTTTTACTTCGACTGCTTTGATTATTTTATTTACTTTGTATTTGCCGAACCACCTTGAAGTTTGAAATCTGAACGTACCCAAATCCAACCGCGGCGCGAAACTACCGATTCACGACGTTCCCATATACCATGTGCACGTATGAACATCTAACCTCAACCGCCTTAAGATACTGATAACTATAGCCCCACCACTAATAATACCGAAGAAAGCTAGCGTTTACTTCAACTTTTTGGTTGAGTATGTGGGAATTAGAAACGCTATAATATACGAAATAAACCTCAGCCTTTGAGACAATATTATCGATACATTAATTGAGAAATTTAACCTATGTACGGAAAATACGTATATTTTGACCGCGGATTTTCCGTATTAGGGGGGAAGGAATCTAAGAACCTAATATATTAGATATTTTTTACGAAAGATTTTCGAATTAAACGTTAGGTATATAGCAAATAGTAAACCCCTTTATTGCCAAAGCCTTACGAATTTTACAGCGAAGTGAAGGTATTAATACCCTAGGAGACAGGAATAGCCGCTTTATACAAACTATATTCGAAATATTACGACTTAACAACTTATTGAATTGGAAAGATAAAAATATGTATTGAATGGAATTTGTAAAAATATATTACTTAACAGAGTATAAGAAACAGGTAGTAGAAAATATGCGGAAAAAATGAAAAATATAAGGCATGGAACGACCTAATATTATACCCGCACCTAAAATTGTGAATATAAACTTTAAAGAAAAAGAAAGAAAACTGTAATCTTTATTTACTATACGGGTATAATGTACCCTTATACCGGTATATATTATAAATCAAAACCAAATACCAAACCACTTTCAAAATACGGCTAATAGCCCGTTCGACTATAGAGGGAGCGGCCGAGATATCGAAAAAAGCCTACTCGGCTCAAGCGGGAGCAGCCAAGACGCTGAAAACAACCCGTTCCAGAAAACGACGAGCGGTGTAAAACGTTAATACGTGTTTTACGGACCAATACCCGCCAACCACAACCCCTACCGTAATCTTTTACCGCATCGTTTCCCCATTGATGAAAGCGTTTTTATAAAGCTTACCAATTTCGCCTGGCTTTAAAATAAGGATGAAAATTACAGCGGAGAACTATACGATATGGTCGATAATAAAACACGTACCATATTTAATATATATAAAAGACCAGATATCGAACCTTTCCAATTTTATGTTATTTTACCCGGTATACTATCTGGATAAGTCAAAAAACAATATATATATTACTTTACGTAAATGGATATATTTACAAAATGTTATAACCATTTTAAATACCACTTGAATATAGGGATTAACTACGAACTTTATAATAGGAATTGGATTAATAACTTAGAAATTCGTAAAGAACTGATAAAAAAACGTCGATAAAAACATATAGGAAGTTTTTACCGCCTTATTAGCTAAGTTCAGGAAGTGTCAAGCCGCCCTTCAACTGGAAAATAAGGGGGGTAAACTGTTTATTTAAGCGGTGATAAAAATATAACGCGAAAACTCGGATTTCAACCTGATATTGTTTAAGTTAAAAAAAGATTTAAAAACTTTTTACATCAGTTTTAAACTATCGTTTAAAACCTTTGTACGGATAAGCAAGCTTCGGAGTAGTATTTATAACCGATAAAACTAAAAGCGAAGGTTAAATTACTCAAGTAAACCTCATCGAGACTATTTATTACGTTTTGGATCGAAGATTTCAAGTATACTTAAAGTAAGACTAACGCCCAAAGTATAAGTATTAAGGAGGAAACCCTAATAATAATGGATAGTAACGATTGTTCGGAAATACGCGATACGTACCGCGGCTATAGCAATACTTGCGAAAAGGTATACGGAGCCCTGTGGGTTTGTAAAAGCGATATATTGTATACTGTAAGATCGGTTGATAGTTTACTAACCACCCCGTTTATGAGTAAATTTGGATTAAACAACAGATTTAAGCCGATTGTATATTTAAGGACCCGAAAAAAACAAATTTTGAATTATATGTAACTAAGTGAAAAGGCGTAAATAATAGTCTGAACGCTTATCCTTACAAATATACGTCTAGGGAAAAGAACTTTAAGGGTAATAATGTTTACCTAATAACTTAAGATGATGTAATGATCACACTAAATACCCGTGAGTAAATAGAAGGTGTCAGAGGGTTTGTGTTAGCAGTAAGGTAGCAGAGGTAACAAAGGTACAATATCAAGAAGATGTGTGTTCGTGCCGTAGGATGATCATTAGCCGTTAGGCTATTCAGATATGTAGACTGAATACTTAGATTGACAACTGAAGATCCATGAAGGAAATACTATCTATGTGGTGCTGACCGTGTCCTTATATCCTATAGCCTTCATACTATCTTCAGTACTGAGGCTCACCGGTGCTCACTGAAGCTCAGTGAGCACTTGTGATCTAGATAAACCTAACCCTGGAGGGTTGCCTAGTCTGGTGCTGACAAAGAGATGTTCCCCGCCTGATGTGTTGGACTTTAGGCTCTCGGTAGCTCAGCTGCATGCTGGCCTGTTTCCTGACCCGCCAACATGCTTGGGTCATAACAAATGACGAAACCGTCCAACATATTTTTACAGGTATATTAGACGCCTCCTTATTACACATAACAGGCCTGGATTACGCGGACGGATAATTTAACGCCTATATGACGTCGTAATTTACGTTTTCTAATAAATACAGTAATTGGTTTTAAAATATTATACCTAATATTAGTATAGCCGAAATTTTAACGGCCGGAAAACGATAATTCAAAGCGTTCGCAGCGAAGTTTCCGAAGTTTTAGTTAAACTGAATAGGAAACTGCCGAAAGGTCTTATTTAATAAAAGCAGAGCGTTATCTCTCGAAAAGGTCGTTATAAATACGCGATTTAAATCAGTTACGTTTTTCGTAATAGACTTTGAGATATTATTCCTTCTTTTATTAACTAATATGAATAAGTTCGGAATTAAGGTTCGAAATACGACTAACCAGTTTATCTGTGTTTCAAATGGCGTATTCGTACCGCTCCGGCTTAAGTTCGGTTATTTATAGTTTTTTCCAGAAATATTTATAATTCAGGTTGGTTACTTAATGTAACCAGAATAGCGGATTTTACACCGCTGATTCGGATACCCGGTTGTAAAGCGTCTTTTACGTCTGTTCCATGTCGTAGGCCATACGAATGTTAGAAAGAACGTACTTAAGGCTATTAAAAGGTTTTACCATAAGTATTAGTTATACTTATAAGCCTTACATTAGTTTAGGTTTCGTCTTTATGACGATATAGACTTTAACTATGAGGTGATTATTAATATTATGTATTTAGATATCTAACTAGTTCTTCACGCTGTCGATGTAGTAATATTATTCCAAGCCGTTAAGTTTATACGGAACGTTTCCGCTATAGACTATTAGGACGTTTTGGTTAACTATTAGTTTAACGTTTATCTAGAGCCCCTAAATTGAAGTACATACAATGTTGGTATAACTTTCGACTTTACCGAATAAAGTATTAAAGCCCGAATAACCAGTAAAAAATGTAAATAAATTTTAGTAAAAGCCTTATAGGGTATTAGAAAATGTAAACGATACTATTAACCGTTTAAGAAAGAATATACAGTGTTATCTAAGAAATTAAAATGTATTATTTTCAAGAAATCCATCCTTTAAATAGAGGTTAACACCGTTAATAATAACTTTAGCCTAGGTGGGCTTATCCTTACACTTTTTGTTTTTGTTGCTTACATAAAAATTTATATAAAATTTATACCATTACTAATTACGGTGTGAATGGCGAATGTTGTGGCGAAGTCTATAGTAGTATTACGTTCCTTACGAGTTAAAAACGATGTATTTAAAACGTTAGTTATAAAGAATGGCCTACAAAAAACTAGCGTTTTGGATCTACTATTGCAATTTAAGGTCCTGGTTTGGAGAATTAAGGACGGATAAAATGACCCTTGAAAGATTAACGTGTTTAAAGGCTATAATGTGCTCTTTAATCTACCAAACATTATAAGTTAGTTTCTCTGGATAATATTATGAAAATACAGGAAAGAAATAAGAAGGAGCGGCTTGAAACCGTAATCCGAATAAAATCGCTAACGATAAACCCCTTAAAACGACGAATATAAATCGCTTCTAGTTTTAGCTTAACCCCGAATTACTTTTCTAGCCCGTTTTTATTAGATGAAAGCGGCTTGCCTACATCAATCCCACAAGTAACTTACTGTCGGAGCCGCCCCCTTAATTTAAAAACTTAAAAACACCTTCAAAACTTTGTTACAAACTTCTTTCTAACGTAAAAGGAGATAACGAACCGTAAACTTAACTTAAAGCTCTGTTACAATAGTATTATTACTACCTTAAATACATTATTCGAATAATCTACGTAAACGGAGATTTATACCTTAATCGACCAAAGCGTATTTCTTTTTAAACGGTTCGACTTAACGACTTATGGCGTTTATAAGATTTGTTTTACTCTTTTCATCTACGAAATTAAGGACAAAACCGAAAAGATTTACGAAAAAACCCGCCTAATTATCAAAGGCTATAACGACAATGATAAAAAATATATTATAACCTAATTGCCTATATCACAACAGGCTAGCTATTGCCTGATTTCTATACCAAAACCCTCTTTTAACGGACTATATAATCTATATATCAAGCTTTGTAATATAATATTAGTATATACTCAATCTGATGAATGGCTTAAACGACGTATTTATACTGATATACCAAAAGATCTTAGGAAATATCACCCGTTTAATATAATTTTACGTCTTATAAAATCACTTTACGGATTAGTTAAGTCCGGTATCTACTGGTTTATTACCTATTAAAGGAATTATGAAAAGCGGGTCGGCAAAAATAATTTAAACTTCGACCTATGTTTATCAATATTCATAGCCCATTTAAAGGGTTTTACACTCATAGGTATATAAATGGACGATATTTTAACGTTATATAACCTTTCATTTACCGTATTGAAAAAGAGGAAACTTTTGGAGGCCGGCTTAAAGGTGAAATCCAAAACGTACCTAACGGAAGACTATATAATCGATTTTAATAACGTTACTATTACTTTCCGGAACGACGTTTTGCGCCTTACATAAAAAGGGTAGTTGAATAAAGTTGCTCTTGTTGTTTTACATAGTGTAAAACGGGCTGATGAATATAGATACCAACGTATACGTGGCATTTGGATTACTTTTATAATATAATCAAAAGCGGTATTTGACCTTTCGGTTGCCGCGTAGTGTTAAACCGCTCCGTTAGAAAATATATGTGAAGTGCTTAATAAGCGCTTCTTGTAACAAATACACAATCCAAAACGCGGTTTATGATTTGTACCGTTAGATATACGTATTGTAAACCTGTTTATTTTTACTAACGGTTTTTTTACTAATTACTCCGATTGTAATCCGCGAATAGGCTTCGTTTTAGTCCTCGGTAACGAAACCCTAATACGAAATGACTTTATGTTTCGTAAAAATATTATTTATTAAAGCTTTACTAGGTGTAAGAGAGTTACGAAAAGCGTCCTAGCTTTCGAAATCTATAAAATAATTGAAGGTTTCGATTTGGATATTACTATAACGATAATGGTTCATATAATTAATTTTAACCTTAGCTTACGATCTATCCCTTTCCTTATATATACTAATTCCTTTTTGGTTTATGAATATTAGATTAAACTGGGTACCACGAACGAAAAACGTTTCATAATCGATATTATAGCTCTTTACAAGTTATATAAACGCCGGAAAATTGAATAAATAAGATAGATCTATAGAAAATCGAATCCGGCAAACGTAATAATAAAAACTATATTGAACAAAGCGTTAGAAACGCTTATAACGACAAGTACGCTATTTATTGGTGAGGCAAAAAAGGGTTTACGACCCAAATAGGCTATTACACTACTTTATTTAATTTAAAAAGGTTCGAAATACGTTATTCGCGTCGCTCTCCGATTTTTACCTCTATTTAACCTTACCATTTCGCGTCGCTCCCAGTATTTTATCACTTTCCATTTTACGTATATCAACCTTACCAAATTACTTGTTTTTTAATTTTTCCATTTAGATTTAATATTTTATGCCGCTTTTAAAATATCGTTACACTTCGATTTATACCTTTCGACTCGATTTTTTCTTTTCTTATTCACCTTTTTCGATTCGAATATACAATTTCGCACCGCTTTTAAAATACTTCCAACCTTTATTTTACATAATACGAACCTATTAATTTTATATATTTCAAGTTATATTTGTTACTTATAGGTAATTTCTTTTAATGAAAAGTAATAATATTAAGGTAGCCGGACATGCCGGGCCAGCTAAAGGGGCAGTTAATTACTGTTAAAAATAGGGGGAAAGAGCGGCGCCACCTTCATTACCACCGTCGACGCCACCGGCGCCAGTAAGGATGTAGCCTTGCACCTTAGGTCGTATACCCTTAGGTAAAAGCAAAGGGGAGTCTTTACCCTCCTTAAGGCGACGCGCGATAACGTTGTTAAACTCGATTACGTAATATATATGTAAGCTCTATTTATAGGTAATGATAGCGTCTACCGATTCCCTGATACGCCGATTAGCGCCTAGTACTAATTGATATTATTTTGTTTTGGTTATTTACGACCGCGGTTCCTTTTCGAAGCGCCCTAATCATTATACTTTTAACAGATTATTCTTTTGGGAATCGATTAAAACTTATTATAAAGCTGGTGGACGCATAATACGGCCTCGGCCTACGGCCTTAAAATTAATGGAACGGGGGAATATTCGTTGTCAGTTCGTTCGTAGCGGTAGTAGTGGGCCGCACGCCCCCCGTTTTCGTAGTAATTGTTAACAGAATTGCTCGCGGCCATGGACGCGATATAAGGTACGTAAAGAGTATCTATTAGCGACCTGGAACTGCGGATGTAGGTGCGCCGATTTAACACTTTACGCGTTAAAAAGGCTTCGCGGCGCATCTTAACGATGCGGAGCTTTAGGCGATGGAATAGATCCGCTTCCTACGCCTCGTTTACAAGGAATTAAAAGCATGTGTACGGGTGGATTTGGGTAATAAAAACCACGGAGAAACTTCGTAAGGCTACGTTTACGGTGTCGAAAGGGCCTTACAGGTAAGAGGTTTTTTACCTTTAGAGAGATGATAAGGTTTATAACCTTAGGAATCCTCCGTTCCTTCCTTTAAAAACTTAAGGGAAAAAAAGAGGGGGAGGGGGGAGAGAAAGGGGTGGCGGCGGCGGAGGAGGTTAACGAAGCCGGTAGAGGAGTGATAGTGGCGGCAAAGATAGGTGAAGCTGGTGAAAAAGAGGAGGCGGCGACGGCAGGTAGCGGTTGATAGCGGCAACGGAGGAAAATAGGGCTGAAGCGATGGCAACAGGGCTTAGGGGGGTTGCGGGGGTGGCGGTAATGGGCGGGGTGGCGGTTATAAATGAGATTATGCCTATTGAGGGCGATCTACTAATGGCGGTAGCGGTGGTGGTGGCGGCTACGGCTATGGCGGCGGTAGCGGTACGGTGGCGTTCTTGTACCAGCCGGCGCCTGGCCGTACTATTTTTACGTGTCATTTATTTAAATAAAAGGATAGTACATAGGTATTGGTCAAGTGACCTACCTATTAGAGCGATTTTAATTGGTTAATTTAGGCAAAGTTTAAGTTCAATTGGAGTAGAGACTTGTATTAATGAATAGTACACGCCTTTAAGAGGAAAAAAAAAGAAGTTTTACCTAAACCGATAGCGATATATCTTTTTATACTAACTCAAAAAAATACGTAACAACGTAAATACCCCTGCATAATCACCCCTATAATGCCTGCGTCATCACAACTCTATCAGGACTAACAAAAGATACTATTAGTAATCATGTCGCCCCTATTTAGCTATACTAACCAAGTTCGAGTTATAATTACTACCGCGGTCAAACCTTACTAATTCCAATCGAGTTATAATTACTACGGCGGCCGAAACTTACTAATTCGAACTTTTACAATTGGTATCATAACTACACTATTACTACGAAAACTGCTAATTTAGGCCTTTATAACCACACTATCACCACGGAACTTACTAATTTGAATCTTTACAACTTATACTATAAATCTACTATTATTGTAAGGCTATATATATGGACTTACTATACTATCGTTAATAGGCTATGGATATATAAGAAATAAAGGAAAGATTGTCCGTGTGAATATTACTATATACTATTATAAATAATATACATAGGCCAAGTAGTAGTACACTGTATTGCAAGGTGCTTTCCGGCAAAGTGCACGATAACGTGTCACGCTATAAGCTATACTTTTGCAAGAAGTAAAGTGCATTATGTATGGAGCGGTCTGAAATAGATATTCTAGGCCGCACAGTAATATATGAAGCGGTTTGGATTGGGTATTTCAAAGCGCACGGAAAAAGGGACACTGCCCGGATGGGAGGTTTATAACCTCCCATCCGTGGCATACACTATCTAGAATACTCCTTCCTGACTGATCTATCTTTTATTACTACAATACCAATCTAACAATTACTATTATACTTACTTACTTCATGTGAATAGGTTTAGACCTTACCGACATATAAAGGAAACCGCTCATAAGCGTCGTTTCCCTTCGAAACATTTTAGGTCGTTAAAAACGTTTGGCTTTTCCTTAAAATTATAAGCCAGCAAAGTTTTCGAAAAAGTTAAGTTAACTTTACAATAAATACTGTATAATACGTATATTCGACGTTTATATTATTAAATTTAACGTTTTCGGCGGAAATTACTGTCGATTTCATATAAATTGACCTACCTGAGTCGTTTCGAATTCGTTATTAAGTTAATAAACTCGCAACTTTTAACCGTAAACTATAGATATTATTAGCGACAATAACGAAACGAAACTGGAACACCATATTAAAAACATATTACGAGCTCGTAATCAATTTTAAACAGGACGTACCCAGCTTAATAACCCACCAAAACGACAGGTTTTAATTAAGTGAATAGGTTATGTATACCCGATGTAAAAGATATTGTTTAGCTTTTTTAATACCGTGGTATTTAATGCTTTCGAATTACTTTACCAATGAGCCGAATATAATAATAAGCCCTTACGCCTGGTCCGTAAGCGAGTTTAACGTTTTACATTTTACATTACGAAAAGAAACGACGTATAAGCGATTACTTTACGGATACCTAATGAAATTAATATAGCATTAATAAAAATTAAACGAAGACGAAACTATTCGAACATATTTTTAAAGTCTTCGTTTTTGTTTTTACCTAGGATTTTTTAACCTATTTTGAATTGCTTATCGAACTTTACGTTAATGTGGACCAACTTTATGTCAATACGTTCGAATACCCCGATAAGTTTTTCAATTACATTTATCTATATTCTTCACCCGTTTATTAATTATATTTTCTATTCTTTAGCTTCCATTGAAAGAATTCATTTGAAAATTACGCTTTTTGTTTAAAATTTATACGATTCGTAAGGAGTTAAAACGTATAGGGGTAACGGATATAAAACTCGCCCCACCTCGAACATACACTTTCTTTTACGTAATACGCCAGACTTTTATTACCTTTTTTAGCGACAATAACCTAGGTTTACAAGTTTTTTCCCCGCTCGTTAATACTTAAAAAGCGATTCGCGAATACTTTGACTTATTCCGATCTTAAATATCCAACGTTAAATAAGCTTAAAATAGTTTCTTAATAGCCTCGTTTATATTAGGTTTCAGGTTTAAAGGCGTATATAAATAACCTAAACGACAACCAGTAACACTGACTGAATCAAGGTAATACCAGGTACCGGTATTGAACCGTTCGTTGACAACTTCCTCGCGACTATATAAACAACTCATCTTCGTTTTGCTAATAAGACTGTCTCGGATTATATGTTATCCAATAAATATATTCGAAATATATTTGTTGACTAGTTTTATTAATGTACATTTCAATAACCCGTAAAGCCATAAACTATACG
The DNA here is from genome assembly GCA_038502455.1 of Anisogramma anomala. Classification (NCBI taxonomy): domain Eukaryota; kingdom Fungi; phylum Ascomycota; class Sordariomycetes; order Diaporthales; family Gnomoniaceae; genus Anisogramma; species Anisogramma anomala. The sequence continues at coordinate 39,696,213 of JASMMZ010000002.1, forward strand.
TTCGTTAAAAAAAACCAAATAATTTCCAAACGAAGCCAACTCACGTTTTTAATAACCTTGTTAACCTTTACAGTTAATTAAGGGCTTTTTTCAAAAAATCTTTACCAAAGTAAATGTGAAAATTAATTTGATTATACTGTAGCGTTGGCCCATATTATAATACTAATAATATATTATAAAAGGAATATTTTGAAATTTTTAAGAAAAGAGATTTATAGGCTATTTACAGGTGAAAAGAGTGTTGGGGCGCCTTTTATATAATGTAAAATCGTTCGGTCTAAGACTTTTTACACCGAATTATAATATTTTAAACGGTTTCGGTACGGTCTTTACGCACCTTCCATCTCATATACTTTTTACATGTCGTAGGACAAAAAAAAGGGAAAAGGGGGTTTTCGGGGTATTTCAAACGTGTTACTCGCTTCTAAGTAATTACTTTATCCCCTCCTAACTTAACTGGTTTTGTGGTTTAGTAGTTAAAGTACCTGATTTTAATGGTAAAGATCCTAAGTTATATTCCCAGAGTAACTCTTTAGTAAAGTAGTAATAATAGGTAGTTTTTTTATAAATCGAAAAAAAAAGGGGGGGGGGGGGGAAGTATGCCGGGAAGTAATATCACAGGCTAGTGCTTAGCTAGTATTACCAGGGATCTAGTCCTGGTAATTATTCACGTTTCTACGATGCTCTGGAGTAGCTCGGAAGCCGCGTGGAAACACGTTCCCACACGTTACGTAACTGGATTGCACCATCTTCCCCAGCTCCTTAGTAGCTTCCATGCAGGGGTTCTTTTTTCCTTCTTCAACGAGGTTTATAGACATAATCAAAACACCTTGAGCGACAGCTCCGGCCTCAGTCCCTTTATACTCTCTCTCTCTATAGAGGATAATAGAAAGTATCCGACCTTCATAAGCGATAGCTTTAGTTTGGTCCCTTTACACTTAGAAGACTTTTTATACCATATCGTCTCAAATAACGAAGACACGCGTGTAAAGAAATTATACTCGGAATTACCATAAAGAGACAAATACTATATGTTTATTATAGGGTTAGCGTAAACTAAAAGTAAAACCAAGCGTATATACCAGGTTTCCTACACGTTTTATCATAGTATAAGGGCATAATCTAGATGGTGTCAGTTTTCCTTGCTGATATAAAAGCTTATAGGCTTTTTTTGTGCGTAGTTATCTACAATCTCTGATATTAAACTCTATTTAACTGTAGGTTTTATTATAGCGGAGTTTAATCTTAATAGTTATAATATTTAGAACAAGTTCAGTATTTTAGCGGAAATATTTTTTTATGCAATGTATTTTAGTTTATTACTGCAAAAGAACATCGTTTAATTAGTTTACAATAGTAGTTAGTTGGAAGTTAAATAAATACTTATATATGTTAGCTTTGATAATCTATCAATAGCTATTGTTACTATTCTATTGCAACGTAGGTATGAATTTATTCTACAATTGATTAAAATATTCTGTGATATATTATCGCAAGGAATGTTTAATGACTTAGTTCTTTTATTCGGCTTGTTCATTTACTTACTAATGATTGACAATTGTCATTTTCAACTTTATACCGATTTTTTTTTATACGGCTTATGAGAATATAAAGCGGAATTTGATATCGCAATCCAAAATGATTTCTGTTAAATATATTCAATTTCAAATTAATGAATAACTACACGAAATTGACGCCTAACAAGCATTTGTCTTTTTCATGTAAACAAGGATTGAAAGAGTATGATTTCATGTTTTACGAGTAACTGGTATGATTTAGGTAAACTTTTTGTAGCCTATCAGCGTTTATAGAGTGGCGGCAAATGATACGGCTGGTAAATTTATAATAAAGTCCATGTAAATAGTGTAGATACGCTTTTCCGGAACTTGAATAAGTAGTAAACTTCCTATTAACTTTTGGTTTTCATTATGTAATTACTTGTTAAAAATATAGTGACGATAATATTCATTGATCTTTTTCGTTAATGCCAGATATAAATATCGTTAAGTGAAATCATTATACGTTTTGAACCGAAAAGATGCTTATTATTGTACTTATTATAAAAGAATTCCTGAATCCAGCCATTTGAAATAACCAGTTTGTCGCAACCTATCGAATTATGGTTATAACAAAGGTGATCGACTAAGAAAAAGGGGTGCCTAGTTTTCAAAATTTGAATAATTTCTTTATTTATATTAGTTTTGAAGTTCTTGATTAGGTTAAAAATAATAACCCGTCATACAATCTTTTCATAGTTCACAAACTAATGATCAAAATGTATTTATTGGATATTATTACTTGTATAAACTATAGAATTAGATAAACTTTATTTAATATCATTTATGTGATTTTATTAAAGTTTTGATCGAGGATAAATACCTTATTAAAGGTTGTAATAACCTCGTTACCAAATGTGGGAAACAATAATAATGTATTTAGTATAAATTTCAGTTGTTTTAAAAACTGGATAATATTGAGATTATATATATTGAGGTGAATGACCGTATTAATAAGGCGTTTATTTGTTCTGTTTGTAAAAGTTGTATTAATATTCGTTCTATTAACAATATTTATTCTAAACTCAAAATCTATAAAAACAAAAACATTGTTGGAATAATACTACCTGCAATGCAGTAGATCAACTTTACTTACAGTAAAGTTGACTATAATTAATGCAAGTTGAGTGTATTATTTCGTGTGGGCTTACTGTATTGGGTGCAAGTCGAGTACAGTAGGCCACACTTCACACTAGGGCATAGGCTAAGAAATTGACCTTACAAGTTATAGTGTAGACGGGCTAGCGGTCTGCCAAACCTAGAATAATACATCCACCACTTAATCATGTAATACTAATGTTACTTCAACCAATCGAATCGACCACGTTGTAACGTCTGAAGACTTACCAATACTAATCAGTGTTTATTAGGTTAAGAACAAATAAGCTAAGTAAAAGAAGAAATTCCTTTCCGGTTACGATTTTTAAAAGACTAAGGTAGAAGAAAGATTTTTACAAAAAGCCCCTACTGTTACGTCGGTTTTTACGGCATTAAGTAGAAAATACTTTTAGGTTGCGTCGTTTTTTACGGCAGCTTAAAAGTAACGATAATATCGTTATCGTAAACACTAAGAAATCTTTACAAATATATTTCAAGAAGTTAAAATTTAATATTAGAAGTCTCCAAGTTTAGCAAATTAGTAAACGGTTAGGTTAGTACTACTACGGGTGCTACTACCATAGAAAAAAAACTGAGTTCCTACGCCAAATAACCCATAACAACAAATGACCTTCACGCTTACCCTTTACACCAAAAACTTGCCCCTATTTTACTCTTTTTACTTCTCCTATGTCACTTTAATTGTCAAGTTCTCTGACTTGAGCGAAAATACTAAAAATCGCCGAGTCGCGTTGAAGAAGCTACATCGCATAACCTAACGCCAAATTACCAAGTTACTACGCGACTTTACGCCCAAATACTAAGTCCCTACGTCCCAGATTACCTAGTTTTTTGTTTACCAAGTTCTACCTAAGCCAAACCGTTAAAATGAATTTAAGTAAAAAATACATAAAAAAAGTTAAAGCCCTCGAAACGGTTTTAGTCAACTATAATGACGAATAACTTTGGATTATGGATATTAAAGAAACATCGACTAAAGCCTACTTAACCAATTACGTTGGCTAATATATTATCGATTCGGACTTCGGTAACGACGATGGTCGTAACGCCCGCGCTTTTTAATATTTTCGCTAATTTTTTCATTACTAAACTCTTAATATATGGAAGATAATGTAACACATAGTTAAAGCCAAGTTGAAAAAAGAGGTTACCCGCCATGACATTTATATATTAGAAAGAACGTTACTAGGTCTAGCCGAAACCTTTTTAAAATTAGCTTAACGAGAGGATTCCCCTTAAAGCTCAAATTCTTAAAACCTTCGAAAGAAAGATAAAGGCGGTAAAGAACTTCAATACCCTTATATACGTTTTAAACGACTTCCCCTTTATCCTTATCTAAGTTAAACCTTTTTACGCGCTGACGATAAAAAACCTATTAACTTGCTTGACAGCTTAATACTTTTATAGGATAACGCGAAGTATGCTTTTAACAGCGGTAGAGTACGTAAAGTAATGGCTGCCCACGCAGCCAAAAGAATTGATATTAGCGTTTTACACCAGTTAATTAAGTAAGATCGTTAAGACTATTATAGCCTTTAGGTTCCTCTTACCCCCTAACACTTTAATTAGAATCGCCGAATCTCTTAAAAGCTCATTTACAACAGGTTTACTTATATACGAAAGCTTATTATAGGTTTCACCACAGGAATTTACTCTTTAAGTCAAAAGGCTGGAAATTACCCTTAACACTGTATTTAGGAAGCTTTGAAACTTAAATTGATAGGAAATATCAATAAAAACTGGAAGAACTATTGTAACCTGCCTTTAAAACTTATTAAGGTAGTTAATATTAATTATAAGCTCCTTACGAGCTTTATTGAGATTTGGAACGATAGAGATAATATAACAGAAAGCTTTATAACCTTTTTGATATGAATATAATGCCTTTTTTAATATTTGTAAGTGGATAGAGGTTTCTCCTTTAGGTTTTTACTCAGTATTTTCTGGAATCCTTACAAGGCATGTTAAAGACTACTACCTAACCTGCCTAACCCAAGCAATTACGTTTAGAAAGATACATAATGGTATAAAGGGCTACTTTGAATACGACGTCAACATTATATAATACCACACAAATTAGGTCACTACGAGGTGGACTACAATAATAGTTAAGAAAGAAGAGGAGGAAATGCCAACAGATGTATTTAACCAGATAATTAATAAGTTAATGTAATATCAAAAATCAATAGGGAAGGCCTACGCTAGCAAAGTTACATTTCGCGAGCAGGTACGAGTAATAGTTACGGGCGTTAAGGAGTTTAAATACGCCTTATAACGCCTAAATGCTACTTGCAAAAGCTTTCCAAACTAGTTGCGTTCCGCGCTAACAATTGTAGTAGTACATATACCAAAATCGCTTAATATATACCCTTAAACCAGAAACTTCCCTAAAGTAGATAAAAAAAAAAACTTTGCGGTACTTAATTACGTTGACCGTAAATACGGTTATAGGCGCATTTAACGCCTAAGGTCTGACCTATCGACTACAGATTAGAGGCAGTAGCTACGTTAACGCTAATAGACTTAAGATTTAAGTAGATCGATTAACCTCAGATACTATTGTCGTAATAATAGTAAAAGATATTAGATCTATAGCAAGTTTAGCTATTAATTAACTCGGTACCCCTTCCCCTCGTCGAGCGTAATAACAGAAAGATAATGTACTATATCTAGTACCTCAATACTTTTAAAAAAGACTACTTGAATTAAATCGAAGACTTCGATGTCGACAAGCCAATTAACGGCGACAATACCCTTAAGAAAATTAAATAAAATAAAGATATTACTCCTAATACAGCCTAATAACTAGCTGATTACGCCTTTTTATATCGCTTAGGTGGTAAAGACCCTTACCTTTACTCAAACCAAACTTCTAACCCTTTATACAACTTTAATCTTCGCCATCGTTATACGGACCATACGTTTTAAGATATTATGCCAGATAGGAGGGTAATAAAAAACTTAATAAGAGGTTATTAGTAGTACATAGTATTACAAGGGAAAAGCACTATAATTATTAAGATTAATCATTACGATACTAATAAGACTAAAGTTGACATGAAATTAGGCGAATTAGTCTCGTTATCAGAGACAACAGTAGTTTAAACTATTATAGAAACAATTACGTTTCAAATTCTTAAGTTCCCTACCCCTTTCTTTATTTATTTAAAGGATATAAAGACCATCGACGTTGGCGTCGACGTTAATACAGATAAGTTAGTTAAAAACGATTAAAGGTTTCCCCTCGCCTTTCAGTGGGGGCACCTATAATTTTATTTTTATAGGCTTAAAGTATTGGTATTAAGCTTGATGGAGCCGGAGATATATTAACTATACCGGTGTTTTAACCACCTAGCTGTTAATAGGCTGTATAAAGTTCTAAAGTCCGTAAGGTATCAAGATATAAAATAATCTACCTTAAAAGCGATTAAAAAGTTTTGTTACTATTACTATATATATACATAATCCCTCAGATAATTTAGGTTTATAATAAAAAACGATGAGGAATTTAGTTACGAGGTCTTCATTAATGTGATTTAGTTAGATAACAAGCATGTTTTTTACGTCGTTGATTCCACAACCACTTTTACGGAACCATTTTCTTAAAGTCCCTTTCGGCAAAGAATACGTAGGAAATACTAATGATATTATGGATTAACAAGTATCTAGGCCTATTCAACGTTATCATTTACGATACCGGTACCAATTTTACGGTGGCGAAGTTTTAGGAATATATTGAGATAATGGGTGTCTAGTGCAAATAGGTATTTGTAAAGGCCTACTGGAGTATTAAAAAAGTTAAAAGGGCATACGCTCTACTTCGTCAAACGTATAATATCCTTACGCTAGAAATTAGAAGCTTTACAGATCCGGAGGTACTCCTTTAGATAACGGTAAAAAGCCTAAACGATATTTTAGGCCTTAAAGGCCTAGTGCCAATGCTGCTGGTCTTTAAAGAGAACCTACTCCTGACGAGTGAATTTCCGTTATTATCAAGTACCCAAAAGCATATTACGACCTACAGTAAAGGTTTAAGGGAACTATAAAGTGAATCAGAACGCCGTTAGGTTAATAATGCCCTTAATATGAGGAACGGCTTTATAATAATCGAAGTACTTGCTTCACCGTTGTAAAGTAAAGTTTTCATGTGGCTGAAGCCGGGTAAATGAAAGGGTTAGAACAAAATCTTAAGTATCGTAAACTTTAAAGTAGTTGTTAAAATTGCTAATAGCCCTATATTTTTCCAAACTACTTATATTAAGCTATATATCAGGTCTATTAGAGATAAATTCATTTAAGATAATCAATTGAACTAACAAGAACCATTTCTACCTATTATCAACAAATTGATAAAATGCTGCTGGTGCAGACAATCCTCGAGAAAGAATAACGTTAAAAAGGAGGAATATATACCAGGCCATATTAAAAATACTATTTATATTAATAGGAAAAAGAAGGATAACGAAGATATGATATTAAAGCGCTATGTATAAGGGATTGTTAAAGCCTCCAGTAAACTTTTTGGAAAAAGCGATAAGGTCGAGATTTACGGCTTACTAATTCGAGAATTTGTATAATTTATGTCGAAGGCTGATTTTAACTTTTAAAACCCGAATATTATGATCTTTAAGTCGAGGATTATTTACGAGGTTGAAGGTAAAATGATGGGGCGGTCGTACGAAACGTTACGTTTAATTGTTTATCGATACGGCGATAAAGATAAAGACTAAATCCTTACGTAATCTCTAAAGATTAAAAAGATCAATGAACTTTAAATAGTCGCTTTAATACTAAGTTTATTAATTGAAACTAAAGGTAAATTTACATTTAATTGTTGAAATATAACGTAAGCCTACACGTAATTAGCAAAGGATTTACAGCGGATCGTACTATTGGAGTTACAGTAGGAATTACTTATTATATACCTTTTAGGGACGGTAATACGATACAGTAAGCCACTATACAGACTAGGAAAAACAAAATTTTATTGGTTTTTAACCTATCAGTCGTATTTTCAATCATAGTTAAGCATAAAGTCTTGAATATACGACCCGTATTTACTGGTAACGTAAGAAGAAACTTTAGCTTAGTAGGTATATAAATTAAAGATACTCTTTTCGTTAAAACAACTAGCTTTATAGTATTGAAATAACAGGTGATTAAGGACTTTAAGTTTTAACATTGTAAACTGGTTACAACGTTAGCGGACGATAGCCAGCTTAACTTTCATAAATCATTAGTCCATATACTTGGTATTAATTCCGGCTTAACTTTTCAACAAAAGGGCTAAGACAATAATTTGGCTACGATGAACAAAACCAACGTAGCTAAGGTCTAACGTTACTTTAAATAACGTTCCCGTAATAGCTTATTGCCACCCTATATTAACCTAAAATATCGTATAACCTATTTATCGCGGTATAAGTACAAAAGCTAGTGGGTAAATACTTCAACCGGCTAAATAAAAAGTTTGAATAAAAAATGCGAAATCTAGATCGAGAGATCAATATAGTTTTAATCGACTTGTTGACGGTTAAGTTAAAAATATTTACGAATAGGTCTTTTATAAATAATAAAAATCTATCTTCACAAATCGACTTTTTAATAACCCTTATTAATGAAGATAGTCGAAAGAACCTGTTGAATATTATCTGTAACCTAATCCACTAAACCTTTATTAAGTATAAAAGGATAATATAAAGCGTATTGGCTTCGGAGGTCTATGATATAATAGTAAGCTTTAATGTAGGCAAAATATTGTAGAAAACATTTAACCTTATTATCAGGTATTTGAAGATTCCTTTTATCCCAGTAGTAATTTGTACTAATTCAAGAAACCTATTCGAATACCTTTCTAATCTCGGAATTACTAGCGAAAAACGCTTGATAATCAACATAATAACACTACGTAAACCTTACGAAAAGAGGGGGATTAAAAATTTATGATGGATTAATGGCAAAGATAATCTTATTAATACTATAACAAAAGTGTTATCGAATAGGGCCCTGGAAAGGTTTGTAAATAACAATAGGCTAATTAAACTTATCGAGAGCTACATTAATACAGCTCCCAGTAAGCCTAAGTTACATGACAACGATTGAGGATATATTGGAAAATTAAAAAGACTGCTAAATATTTACGATATTAATTTATTTAATTGATGCAACTGAAGTAAAGGACTACATGGGTCTTAAATTAAATTATTAGAGTCGATGAAGTCGGACCTCGAGTCCGCAGGGAAACTAACGGAAATCGTGGTCAATTTTCAGACAAATAGGTGCATTTTAATACGGAGACCAATTGAAATTAACAAGGGTTTAGCTAGTTAATAAGGTTGTATTTTAACGCTTACCGGAAAGAATGGTTGACCATACTAGCGTATGCGTACAAATTAAAAAGCCGCCAGTATTGGAATAATACTACCTGAAATACAATAGGTCAACTTTACTTATAGTAAAGTGAACTATACTAACTGCAAGTGAGGTGTATTATTTTGTATAGGCTTACTGTATTGGGTATAAGTTGAGTATATTATACCACACTTTACATTAGGGCACAGGCCAAGCAATTGATCCTATAGATTACAGTGCAAACTGGCTATCGGTCTGCCAAACCTAAAACAATACATCCATCACTTGATCACACAATACTACTGTTACTTCGACCAATCGAATCGATAACGTTGCAACGTCTGAAGCCCTAACAACAGATTAGATATAAATTTTAAACCAAAGTAGTTTAAGGCGTTCATACGTTTCAACTAGGTATGTTATCGTGAATTTCGAATGCTTATATTTTATGTAGGCTCTAATAAGGAACCTATTAAAAAAAAGCTTATATAAATGTAATCAAAATTATGCTAAACTTCTCCTAAATGTAACCACATTTAAACTGGTAAGACATAAATTCAGAATTTAGTTTCAAATTACTATTCAATTGAAAAATAATGGTCGTACCAGATCCGTATAATACAACCTGAGACGGTTGTAAAAGTACTCTGACAATGTTTTCAATGACTCCTTTTGTTATTTCATAGGAAAAATATTCGTTATTCAAGTGTATTATATACGTTTATCATGACTGTTTTCCTTAATTCGTCCTATTTTACGACTTACAGCCAGAAAATACGTTTTTAACTTTTATAAAAGCTTATATCATGGCGTCAAGTAAAGTCCTATAGGATGTAGAAACCCAACAGCATCTATATATATTTCCAACACCTTGAAAGCAGTTGAAATGCCAAATTTTGGACGCTTTGTTCATATTCAACCGTATTAAAAGCGGTGGACCGTTAAAATAAAAACCAAGTAATTTTACAAACTAAGCTCTATATAAGATGTTTTTATTCATAATAAAACATTGACTGTAAAAAGTAAGGTCGAAATTCATTCCAAAAACTTTTTTTACTCCTTCAAACGATATAAAAAATTAATATAGATAAAATTTCATCAAAAGAAAAGTTAGGTTTCAAAATACAATCCATGAATCTTGAGGTAAACGCGGGTGAATTTCTAAATATTATAGGCGTAACCTCACTACCTTCGAAGCCGCGGTAACTAATGAAAATTAAACGATGACTATAACTTAGATATATGAAAGGCTAAAAATTAGTTAATAAAGTTGATGATAAAATTGGAATTAAAGACGCGTCATAATTGGATAATATTTATTTGAAAAGATAAAAGACAATCGTTTGATATAACGCATTTATTAAAATATTTAAGGTCAGTAACCACACGGTGTTTCTTAACACTATATAATTTTCTTAAAATAGAATATAATGACAAAGTGAATACTAAAAAAACAGTAATATATTACATACGGCTTTACTTATCCAAAACGTCGAAATGCTAATTAAATAAAGCAATATTGTAGCGTGAGATAGGATAGCGGTAGCGTTTAAGTTTAGAATTCTACCAACCTTTAACAGAAGGAACCTTAATCATTTTATCAAATGGAAATGTGACGGGGACTAAATCTTGCTAAAAATCAGGAAATTCATCGTAAATAGTTGCAAACTTGCTGTAATTAAAGTATATAATATTAACGTGTATAATATGTTCAATCCTAAACATGGGCGTATTATCAAGAATTTTAATGCCAAATAAAGCAGGAAAGCCCTTGACGAGAGTCTTATCCTATTGATTAACAATATTAGGTTTTATAGTAGTTTTCTCAATGCCTTGCGTATCCTACTTTAAGTCTTAAATCAAAACCTGTAATTACGTTTAGAAAAAAGGTGCTAAACTAGAGGTTAATGAAAGTCTCTGGAAAAGTAGAAGACTGCCGTCTCTTTAACGTCTTAGCTATGTAGAAATCCAGCCTAAATTCAGCATCCATTAGTGATGTTTCCGTCATTTCTAAGCCCAAGTCTCTAATAGCGACGAATGTCATATGATAAGTACCTATATCTTTTCTAGTTAGCTAATCAATCTCAAAAGAAATATTGCCTACTCCAGCAACCTAATATAAAGCCTGCACAACGCCGCTCCAATTTATATAGAAATAGGTAATATTTTTTTCATTTGGTAAGAGTATCGAGGCGCATTGGTTTGAAAATATTGATTGCTACGTTTGTAAGATTGTAAAGATGAATAATATAGGCTTCAATAAAGTCTAAAATTATATTTAAATTGTTTCAATATTGAATCGTAAATATTAATAAGAGTTATTTAGGATGTTTAACGTATTTTACCGGAAAATGTATTACTTATCCATGTGATATTTATCCAACTATAGCTTTAGTAAACATTTTACGTATAATGGGATTTGTATTAAACTTATACACGATAAAAGGAACTTTAAATATCTAATTTTAAAACAAATAAAATTTTGAAACATAAACAAATTAACTTTATAGGGTTGTAACTAATGGTTCGAAAATAATACGTCTATATTCAAACGATTAATAATACAAACCTTAGCGGTTTTTTTCAAAAACACTCGACGTACTGTCAAATTTATAGCTATAAATCAAAAACGTCTACCAACCCATAATAGCATGTTTTATAAAGGATCATATTACTTTAAAAAAAGTTTCACTTTTAAAAACTTTTATTTTATTATAATTAGGAAAATACTTATCTAATCATGAAATAAGGAAAAAATCCTTTCTAATACTTGTATTCAAGCAAAAAGTATAACTTAGGCTCAAGAATTTTCAAGCTAACATCAACTTTCTTGGTATGGGTGCACTTACTACATTGTTAAAAAAGGTTAGAGGCCTACACTATAAACTCTTATATTGCCCAATTTCGAGAATTTTTTTCTAGTCCAGCCGTTCTCAATACTATCACTTTAAGTACACCCTATTTCAGCACAACACCACTAATCGGCTTTAACATCACTTGAATCTTTTCCGGTGACTCCTTTTTGGCTATTAAGATCATCGTCGGCTAGGCTTACTGCTCGCATAATAGTGTATCCAGAGAACAGCCCTTAAAAACACCGATTCTATCCCTCGTTTCTTATGCCAACGTGACCTTCTAAACTTACCCTACTGTATAAGTTTAGTTTTATGTTTAAAGGTTTTAAAGACCTTTACTATAAATGCTTATGAATAATGGTTTTATCTATCTTTTCATCTATATATTTTTTAAACTATTATTATCCATATTGGCGCCACCTCTACTTAGCGTGGCTTTCACCTTTAACTTTACTTTGGAAGGCTTTGACTGTATACTATTTGAGCTGTTTATGGAATAATTTTATCAGAACATTATCCGCTTAGTGGTGTATCCCTTACGTTCTTTTATACTACTTGAATTTGTGGCCTGTAGTAAAAAGATGGCTCGAGTTGTTAAGTATATCTTCTCCACCTTTATAGGCTTTAGACTAAGGTTTATTTGTTTTATAGGTCCTTTACTCCTTTAGGACCGCTGTTAGATCTTAGATGCTAGTAGTCGTCGAATGGGAATTGGAACGGCTGTATAGCATGACCTATCTAAGGCTGCAGTTCTCATACCCATTATATGGGACTTTAAACTGTAGGGCACCTTAAGACCTTATTTTGAAGGCTGGTTGAAGGTTCGAGTTTTGGTAAAAGTTTTATTTTTGATTTCGTTTTATGAGAAAGAGTTATCAATATAGGGCCATATACTTTATTTTATTATATATATATTTGGTGGAATTGTCTTTGGAATACATAGTGTTTTCGTTCCTTCTTTATGTGACACGTGGACAAACATAAACAAATATGATCAATATTTGTAAAACCGCTTGAGTTTGTAATATGTAATGAGAATCAATAGGGTTAATTATAAAACCATATCGTGATCTAATGCATATGTATAATGCATTGATTAAAAATGACTACAGATGTATAAAATTAAGGTTTTAACTTCGTATATTTGTTTCATTAGGGGATTAAAAGGCTTCTAGTTGTAATAATTTGCTGAATGAATTATATGATATTGCTTGAAAACAGATATTTTCGAATAAGTAGGTTGTTATATGGTAGGAACACTTAAGTTGCGAGCCTTCCCTCCACCATATGTATCTTTTACATTAGTGAGGGCCGAACTAAACTAGCTATATAGTGGGAACTTCCCAATGATAGTAAAATACCCCTCCCCCCCCCCCAAAAAAAGGCTTGAGAAAGTGATACAAACGGCTACCTACAAAAAGCGAAAGCTTTCTATAACCGTAGCAATTTCCTCTTTGACAAGTTTGGCTACAATAACTTCTAAATCTGTTATATAATACGCAACATCCTCAAAGGTATCAGCTAAATATTTAAGTTTACCCATATAACGAATATTTCTTCTTATAGCACGCAAAAATGACGTCTTTATCCACTGAAAATGACGTCTTTATCCACTGAAAGGATTTTAAATAATGAAAAGAGAATTACAAAATTCACAAAATTACTCGCAATATATATATATATATATATTAGCTGAAAAGATGAAGGACCTTGATTATAAAGCTTACTTTATTTTTTTAGAAGGAAAAGTGCTCAAAATTACTTTAGCTTCCTTTTGAATAATTAGCGTTATTAATATTCGAGTAAATACTTTAGAAGCTACTATTATGTCGTATGTGATGATGATTATTGATATTGTAGCGACGAACTTTTCAGTTACCGCAACGATTATTATCGCGGCGCTTTCAGTCATGATCTTAGAGCTTATTGTGAGGTTCGTAAATCTCACGCATTTCCCGAACACGATTATTACGAACATTACAAATATTTCGACTTTTATAAACAACGCGATTACAATGATATCTAATTTTTCAGGGTTTTTATTATACTTTTTTTTATATACGAGTTCAAGATCTCAAACTCATATTTTTCTTACAAACAACAAAAATTGTATCTTTTACGATAATATAAAACAACAGATTTGTAATATTAGTATTTATAGTTAGCGAACGCGAGCAGGATAATTCTATAGTTCTTCATTTGAACTATATCCTTTAAAAAATATTTATTTCTGATCAAGTAAGAGAAGTTTAGTTATAGAACTCAGTTAAATAAAATCCAAATATCAATTATGACTTTATATTAATTTCTGGTTTTCTATTAAAAGTTCTTATAAGTAATACGTATCAAACCTGATTTGAAATATATTTGAAAAAATTGTATTTGTCGTTTTTCAATTCTTATATGGTAAATGTTCATTCCCTAACCTTTTTCGTGGAGTAATTAAAGTCTATTTGAAAATAATACTTTAAAACGGTCATAATATATCTAAATCGCGTAAAGTTTAAATTTCAACATTCGTTATTAATGATTCCCGCGTTTCACTAAGAAATAAGGAAACCTTGTAATAATATATTAAATATAATGTTGAAGTTACTGTGTAAGAAGATATTTTATAGGCTTGTAGATTCAATAATATCTATAATCTACTGAGAAACCTCTTGATATCATCAAAAGTATCCTCATAAAGACCTCGATCATCAAGATTGAGACTCTGTACTAGTTAATACTAGTTTATACTAGTAAGTACTAGTTCCCTTGTACTAGTAAATACTATTGATAGGAAACATCTCTATATTGATCCTCCATATTGAGCAGTACTGGTACCTTGCACTAGTAAATACTAGTGATCCTGTATTAGTAAGTACTAGTATATAGGTGTTATCTCCATTTCGATCCTCTTATACCTTAGTATACTATTCCCTGGTCCTGTTACTAGTGTTCAAGTTGATATCCTCATCTATGGAGTATTTGTTATGGACCTAGGCTATTAGCCAATGAGTTTATAGGTTACGTATCTATGCACATAACAGAAGTTATATGTGCAGCATCCGGTCCGGGCGCGGTTTGCAGGTGTCACGTAAGAGTGGAAATATCCGACCCGGGCGTGGTTTGCAGGTATCACGTAAGAGTGGCAGTTTCCAGCCCGGGCGCAGTCCGGACGCAGTTTGTAAACGTTACGAGAAAAGGTATATGACGGGTCGTGCACATAAGTCTTGCATGAAGAACCACTGCACACCTCTCTCATCTTCCTTAGCACCTCAATTGTTAACACTATTTGGCACCTACTTGGTATATGTTATGGTCCGACTTACAATGGTAAGCCAGGTAGATACCAAATGGGGTTTACTATTGAGGTAAAGCGAAAGATTAGAAGAGGCTACCGTGGCCCATCGTGCAGAACCTATAGGCATGGCCTGTACCCAGTCCGTTACGTGCCCTTATACGTGCCGTACACAAACCGCGCCCAGTCCATGCCCTAACTAGACACGGATCGGGTACTGTATATTCCGTTATATATACAGTTACGTAACCTATAAACTTCATAACTAATGGCCTAAATTTAAAATATATCCCCTTTTTCTTCGAATGTAATAAGGGCCGCGGTGTTTCGTTAGTTAAACATAAAACACGGGTTTCGCCCTCTTAATACGCGGGCCGGGCGTAAGCTAGGCGCGGGCTGGTAACATAACTTTTAACGCGTCGTATAAGTTATCGGCCGGTTTAACATTAAGCCGCCAGTACCATATAACGCGCCCCTTTAACGTATCGTATAATATATCGATCGATTTGACCATATAATGCTAGCGTCGTATATCGCACCTTTTGATATATTGTATAACGTATCGTTTTTATCGTCGATATTATATAACATACCCTTTAACGTACCCTATAATATGTCGCTTTTATCGTTGGTATTATATAATACGCCCCTTTACCGTACCGTATAATACGTAACCCTTACCAAATCTGATCCGCTGATACTTATAAATAAGGATTTTAATATAACCATTAAAACTTCCCTTTCTTCCTTTTACTTCGTTAACTTTTTTTCGATATTTCCTACTTTACCGTACCTATCATAATAACTTTATTATTACCATTGATATTTAAACAGTTAATTAACTTTCGATATTTCGTAACTTTTATCTTTTATTTATCTTTATAATTGATTTTTATAATAAACCTCATTTAAATTATATCGTTATAAACACTTTTGATAAAAATAATTAACTGCCATGTAAAGTATATTACCCTATTATATATAAATACCTTATCGTGAATTGTATTTTATAAACTCCTCGTGTTATATAACCTGTTCATTTTCGATAATAACAAGAATAAAAATAAAGTCCCCTTTTTATAAGCGCAAAACGCGTATATATCGTATATTAATCGCTTTTTCAATTCCGGTATTAATTTTGTTTATATTGGAGCTTATTGTACGTAAAGTTATTATACGTATTAAAAAGGTAATAATGAAGTAAATTTACCAAATTAACTTTATAAAAAGCCTAATCGCAAATTAAACACTTTTTGTAATATATTTAGAAAGTAAAATTATTTACGACTTTACTTAATTTATGCGCCTTATTATAGTAATTGGTCATAACTATTAAAAACAAAAGTTATATTTTGTCTTCCGTTTGTAAATAGTAAAAAGATGTCCCGAGTTACCGACCTGTTTTTGCTTTCGTATTTTCCGAATTAATTAATTTTACTGGTCTCCGAATTGTTACCTGAGCTTAAGGAGTTTTTACCGTTTCGGTAATATAAACTATTATCTCTTTTATTATACGTCCTCGTTATCTTCTTCTTTTGGATTTACCCTTTTTAAAAAATTTCCTGTTACTCTTTACGGTTTTACCTATTTATCGTAATAGGATCCCTTCAGCTAACTGTATATTAATACGTAATATCTTCGCTTCGGCTCCCTTTAATACCTGTTGTATAACTTTTTGTAAATTTGGCCTAAATATACTAAATAGTATAGTTATATAAGTTATATTTCTTATGACTAATATAGGCTACGGATTATGTAGCGTAACTAACGATATTTAGGGTTTAATTATACAAGCCCCGTTTTCACTCGTATTTCATTTACTAATTTTAGTTAAAAGTAAGATAATTAGCCCAACCGAAAACAAGCGAAGAATTATGCCTGGACTAACTACGTCGCCTAGGTATAGACCAATATATTACAATCATTAATAACTAGCCTAAAGAGTCGCTCTCTCCATACCGCCCTTTGCTAACCGTTATCGTTTACCTTTCTTAACATTCATCCCGCCTAACGTTAACTGCCCTCCTCGATGTTGCCCTGCGCCCGTTCCGTCGCTCATTAACTCCTTTTGTCGACGTTTATCATTACCTATCTCGCCTCGCGCCGCCCGCCTTTACCGACCTTTTTCAATATCTGAAACCAGTCGTAATAAGATACCTAATATTAATAACGCCATTATTCGTTAAATTTAAATAATAATAATAATAACGAATAAGTAAAACTTTAATAAGTCGCAATGAAAGTCGTTTCGCGGTCGGATATTAATCCGAGGAAGTTAGAAAATATATACACAACCTTATCCGTCGTATTATACTATAATAATAATGGATCCCACCCCTTTTTTTACAAATATTATATTATTTCCGAGGTAAAAGCGGTTCGCTCCGCGTAGGTTACTTAGTATATATTCGACGTTAATGTCGAAATACCGGATTATAATATACTCGAACGTCTGTTCATGTCGCTACGAATTTGTCTAAAGTTATAATATACTATTAGTTTTCTAATAATTTACACTCCGGCCTATTATAACCCTTTTACTTAACTAATATAAAACGAATATTACCCCGTCCCGTTTTACCATAAAAATTTGTTAAATTTCGAATTTTTTCTATATACCTTTTTTTATATCATTAATGACGAAAACTTGGTTTAGGCGAGTATCGGATAAAACTTACGAAAAAAGAAGGTTCCTAGCCATTTATTTGATTAAATTTAGAAAAAAGATAAGGTATTTATTAAGAATATCCAAAATGGTATTTAACAGGTTCAAAATATCGAGGATACGATACTAATTATGAAATTAATTAAGATTTTTATTCGGACGATTAATTTTAATATTACGTAAGTTAAATTCAACTTGGTCGTTTACCTTATACTGTTTCAGTGGTCATTGTCGACGATTCGTTATAATTTTAATTTATTATTAAATATATATTATCGCCGCCTAAACTACCTTTAGACCTTAGTATAAATATACCAAAAACGTAACGACTTATTTCGTCGGATTAGTCAACGATTTCGTATCCTTATTTAACTTTGAAATAGGGGACATTTTATACCTATTTATCCGACGGTTTACGTTAAACCCAGTAACCATCAACTTTCGGTTACTTAATACAAATTAATAAACGTGTTAATATAATACCTCATTAAATTACGAAAAAGCGACAACTATTCGTAAGTATTTTGAAACTTTTGAATTTATATATTTGGTACGGCTATTTATTTATAGTTAATACGTCTTAGATGAAAGTTAATTCATTTTTATCAGAACATATAAGGTTGTTTAAAATAAGTTTACCTTATTCGAATCGCGGTTATGCATAACAAAAGCCTAAATTGATAAAATTTCTAATATATATTCCAGAAACGCTACGTATACGTATCGATAATTATGAATCATATAGCCTTAAGTGAAACAAACTTAAAAAGGCGGTTTATAAAAATCAATTAATATCGAAGGCCGTAATTAGTAATTAATAGATCGATTATAAAATCGATGGAAATATATATTTAATACCAATTAAAAATGGATAGGGGTTAAAAGAGGTTTTATTCCAAGATATAACGAATTTTGATACTATTACATTACGTATATATTCGATATAATCGTCGAATATCTACGACCATAGCCTTTTAATAGTAATTACATTAAAAGATTCGAAATAAGATGTTTTTACCTAGATAAATTATAATAGGCGAATTATAGTTTTATTATAATAATTTTATCGGTAAGTATTCTTAATTCAGCAATTATAGTCAGCTATACTAACTTAAGGAACTTCGCAGATAAAATTTACAGTTCGTAATTTACATCGATCATTTTACCTTAATCGTAAAACGTCTAACACTTTCAGAAACCGTTAATAAGCGAACTTTATATAACGGGTTATTTGTTACTCCTTAATCCTATAATTCCGCAAAGATATCCAGCTCGAAAAATAAAGCGATTGCTCGGCATTAACGAAATTGGCGGGTTTAACGTAAGACAGGCTCGCGGCGGTACTACTAATACCGACGGTTTAAAATCCCCCGAAGTTATTTCGGACGACGACTTGGGTACGGGTTGGGCCCGTGGCGATCCCGTGAACGTTAACCTTTTAAAATTCTACGGCTTTTCCTTAAAGTATATATTATTGTAATTCTACAACTAAACCTCTATTTTAACAAATCAATTTTTATAACCCGCTGTAAAATACGTTTTTATAATATATAAGTTCATTATTACTACGTTTAATATGTTAAATGAAATGGGTTAAAAGACTCGGGTGCGGAGTTCCTTAACTTCGGGTTTATTTTGTAATTCACGGGTTCAGATATTCGGACGAACGCCCTGAGTTATAGTCTGGTATCGCAGTTCATATTGAAAACGCGAGAAAGCTTCGGTTTATTTAATCTGACGTTTCGAAATTGAACTTAATAAGGAAAAAATATTTTAATCCCTTGTAATCCGTTAAAATCGTAAACGGCGCACGGATATTATATAATTCTAAAGACCACATTTTTAAATAGAACACTACCACGAAAAGCTTCTTGTCATGGATAGTATTAGTAGAACTTTAGACGTTGCAACGTTGTCGATTCGATTTGTCGAAGTAATAGTAGTACTGCATGGTCAGATGGTGGATGTATTGTTTTAGGTTTGGCAGACCGCTAGCCGGTCTACACTATAATTTGTATGATCAATTGCTTGGACCGTGCTCTAGAGTCAAGTGTAGCGTATTACACTCGACTTACACCTAATGCGGTAAGTTTTTATAAAGTAATACACTTAAATTATAATACAGTTAACTTCACTGAAAGTAAAGTTAACCTATTACACCATATATAATACTATTCTAATACTGGTGGATTTTTATTTTGTGCGCGCGCGCTAGTATGATTGACTAATCTTTTTCGGTTAGCATTGAATAGCGACCTCGTGCCCCCCATCAATTCTAATTAACTTTTATACTATATTACACCCAATTGCATGAAAATTAACCCCATTTAACCTTAATTACTTTATTTCCCTAAGGTCCGAGTTTATTAACTCCTACAAAAAGTTCGTCTGCTATAGGCCTTTATAAGCCCCTATTTTAACTGTACTATTTAAACAGATCACTATTATTGATTCCCTAGCAGTCTTTTAGTTTGCCAACAGATCCTTGTCCGCTGTTACGTGATTTGGGATTTCCGGGCAGACTATTAGCGTAACCCTCGATGCGTATGGTTAGCCTGTTTCTGTTTACAAACCTCTTTAGGGCCTTATTTAGCGATGATTTCGTCATGGCGTTGGCCGGATCATCCTAATTATCGATTTATAGGAACTCCTTAATATCCTTCCCTTTGTATACTTTACTTAGTCTTATTACGTCGATTATCAGAAGTTTCTTGTTAGTGGTTCCGAGCTTCGAAAGGAATTTAAAAAGGCTCCTTAAATTGGTACAGATTACCACCGGGATAGGAGAAATGTTTCGTTGCCTGGTGATCATATTAAGGGTTTCCCATAGTGCCATGTTTGTATTAAATTCAACTATTATTCCGTAGACCTCCGAGGCTAATACTTTCGTATAATATTTTTGTATTTGACGGAGGTTTAGTAAATTAGGTTTCCAATAATACTAAACTGGTTTTCCCGCCTGTCTCCGTCTTCGAGGGTCATCAGAAAGCTGATCTGTAAAGATAAGTTGGTATTATTTGTAAATAACCCGTTTGAAAAGATTATTATCTTAGCATTTAAAAGGTCGATTGAGATTATATTAATTTCACGGTCCAAATTTCGCATTTATTACTCGAGCCTTTTATTTTACCGGTTAAAGTCCTTATCCGTTGATTTTTGTACTTTCGTTATAATGAATAGGTTGTAAAAAGCCTTCAGTCGTTATAAGATAGTAATATAAATGCCTCAAACACGCTATTATAAGTACCGTTAAGTCCTGTCTTCGTTTATCTTGTTAATTATAGTTAAAATAGCGCCTTAGCCCTTTTGGCGAAAGTTAAGGACGGTATTAATACCAAGTATACAGATTAACGATCCATTGAAGTTAAGTTGACTACCTTTCGTTAACTTTATTACCGGATTATAATTACAGAATTTGAAATCTTTAATCGTCTGTTACTTTAGTGTTAAAAAGCTAGCTGTTCCGATGAAAAGTGTATCATTAGTTTATATGTCTACTATACTGAAGTCCTTTTTCTACGTCACTCACAAGTACAGGTCGTATGTTAAAGATTTTATCGTTAAACGGGATTTGATTTACTATGAATGGGTTAGTAATTATTGAGCGCTTGTTTTAGTCAATCTGTGTAGTAGCTTAATATATCGTATTACCATGTTTAAAGGGTAGATGGTACAGAGTTTTTGTGGTAGTTTTAGTAGTTTGATCCGCTGTAAATCCGTTGATGGTTGCGTATAGGTTTACGTTATATTACGGCTATTAAGCGTAAACTTTCCTTTAGTTTTTACTAATAAACTTGTTATTAAAGCAACCACTAAGCGTTAACTAATCTGCCAAATCGCTGGCAACTGTATAAGGATCTAGTATTCACCTTCATTATCGTATTCTCAAGCGATTGAACGTGATTTTTCGTCCGATCGCCCTGTAATTTTGCCTTTAACTTCGTAAATAATCCTCGACTTGAAAATTGGGACGTTTAGGTTTCAAGGTTTAAAATAGATTTTCAGCACCAATTATATAACCTTTCAAATTAGTAGGCCGCCAATCTCGACTTTATCCCTTTCTTTGAAAGGTTTTCCGGAGGTTTTGATAATCCTTTGTATTCGAAACTTTAGTGCTAAGTTTTCGTTATCCTTTTCTTTTTTACTTACTTAAGTAGTATTATAAATGCGACCCGGTGTATATTTTTCCTCTTTAACATTTTTTTTCTTTTTCGGGGATCGTCCGCGCCGACGGCGTTTTATCGGCTTGTTGATAACGGATGAGAAAAAGTTGTGTTAACTCGGTCGTTTAGATTAAGATTCTTTATCATTAGTAGCATTGATATGAAGCTTAACTTAAGTGATTCGAAAAGATATAGGGCTGTTAACAGTTTTAATTATTACTTTGGAGTTCGCGATACTTAATATTTTGCATAGGCCTTTTTATTTGCCCGGCTTCCACTATACGAAGACTTTACTTTGTAATGGAAAAGAAAGTACTTCGATTATTATAGGGACATTTTTGGTGTTAAGGGCTTTATTAACCTAGCGATGGACCGATTTTCTTTGTAACTCCCTTAAAGCTTTGTTGTAGGCCATAATATGTTTTGAAATACTTACCGAGGGCGGAGATTTACTTGTTAGGCGTAGATACACTTTAAAAACTAGTAACTTTGGCACCAAGTCGTTAGGTTCTATAATATCGTTTAGGCCTTTTACTGCCATTTATAAGCCTGCCTTCGGATTCGTAAAGTTTTTAATTTTTAGCGTAAGTATATTATATGTTCGGCGAAGTGGAGTATATGCTCTTTCAATCTTTCTAATGCTTTAGTAGAATTTTATAAGTACCTATTTACATTAGATACCCATTATTTTAGTATCTTTTTAAAATTTCGCCGCTGTAAAGTTAGTGCTGGTATCGTTGACGACGACGTTAGATGGGTATAGTTATGTGTCAATCCACAGTATCTTTAGCGTTTCCTACGTATTTTTTTCCGAAAGGGACTTTGAAAACTTAATTCCGTAAGAAAAAGTTGCGAAGTTAATAATATAAAAAGTAGGCTTGTTATTTAAGTAAAATACATTCATAAAATTCTCGCAGTTAAAATTATTATCGTTTTTTAATGTAAACTTAAATCTTTAGGGGGTTTAAGTATACGTTTGGTAGTGATGGCAAAGTCTTTTAATAGATTTTAGGACATAGTATTCTATATTTTTACACCTTAAGGACTTTAGGACTATATATAATCTATTAACGGCTAGATGGTTAAAACGCTGATGTAATTAACATATATCCGGCTTTATAAAGCCTAATACCATTGCTTTCGGGCCTTGAAGATAAAACTATAGGTACCTTTACTTAAGGGCGAGTGGAAACCTTTGGCCGTTTTTAACCAGTTCATTTACATCAACGTCAACATTAACGCCGAGGGTTTTTATATCCTTTAAACAAAGTAGAAAAGGGGTAGGGGATTTAAGGATGTAAAATGTAATTACGCCTATAACAGTTTAAACTACCGTTATCCCTAGAAATAATAGTTATTCGCTTAGGTTAAAACCAACTTTAGCTTTTTCAATATCGTAAAAATTAATTTTAGTAACTATAGTGCTTACCGTTCATAATTCTTCATATTGCAAATATCCTCCTATTAAATACATTTTTTCCCTTTTGTCTGGTATGATACTTTAAAACGTATAATCCGCGTAACGATCGCAAAAGTTAAAGATGTATAAAGGGTTAATAGCTTGGTTAGAGTAAAGTTAAGAATTTTGACTACCTAGGCGGTATAAAAAGGCATATTCGGCTAATTACTAGACCGTATTAGGAACAGTATTTTCGTATCACTTGATCTGCTTAGGGGCGTTAGCGGCGTAAATTAGCTTTTTACCTTTAAAGTCTGTGATTTAATACAAGTAATTTTATTTAAAAGTAATGGAGTATTAGGAGTAATATACTGCCTTTTTATTGTTACGTTCGGCAGGAGGATGTTGAGTTAACTAACAGCTAAACTTACCACAAATCCAATATCTTTTACCACTATCAAGAAGATAATACTAGAGGTAAACAGGTTCACCTAAAGCTTAGCCTTATTAGCGCCAAAGTAGTTGCTACCTTTAATTTAAGGTCGAGGTCGATAGGCTAGATCTTAGGCGTTATAGGAGCTTGTATTTACAGTCGATATAATTAACTACCATAAGATCTTTTTTATCCACGTTAAGGAAATTGCCGTTTTGCGAATAAATATTGAGTGAGTTTGGTGTACGCGTTATTACAGTGGTAAACGAGAAACGTAATTGGCTAAAAAAGCCTTCGTAAGTGGCATCTAGGCGTTATAAGGCGTATTTGAACTCGATAACGCCCGTGACTTCTGCTCGTACCTGCTCTCTAAGTATATCTTTGATAACATAGGCTTTCCCTATTACTTTCTAATATAATAGTAACTTATTAAGTATTTTATTAGGGATATTTATTGGCGTTTCTTCCTTTTTTTTTCTTTACTATCATTATATTTTACCTCGTAGTGGCCTTATCTGTATAATATTGCGTAAGGTGGATGTTGTATTCGAAGTGGACCTTTATATTATCGTAAATTTCGCGGAATATGGTAGCTCCAATAAGAAAGTTTAGGTAGTAGTCCCTAGCGTGCCTTATGAGGATTCCAGGGAATAGTAAGTGAAAACCTAAAAGGGGAACTTTTATTTATTTGCAGATATTCAAAAACTATATTATTTTAAAATTGAAGAGGTTATAGGGCTTCCCGTCATACTTTTCTACGTCGTTCCAGATTTTGGAAAAGTCTGTAAGGAGCTTATATGTAATGATTACACTAAATACCTGTGAGTAAATAGAAGGTGTTAGAGGGTTTATGTTAGCAGTAAGGTAGCAGAGGTAACAAAGGTACAATATCAAGAAGATGTGTGTTCGTTCCGTAGGATGATCATTAGCCGTTAGGCTATTCAGATATGTAGACTGAATACTTAGATTGACAACTGAAGATCCATGAAGGAAATACTATCTATATGGTGCTAACCGTGTCCTTTTATCCTATGGCCTTCATACCATCTTTAGTACTAAGGCTCACTGGTGCTCACTGAGGCTCAGTGAGCACTTGTGATCTAGATAACCCTAACCCTGGGGGGTTGCCTAGTCTGGTGCTGACAAAGAGATGTTCCCCACCTGATATGTTGGACTTCAGGCTCTCGGTAGCTCAGCTGCATGCTGGCCTGTTTCCTGACCCGCCAACGTGCTTGGGTCATAACATTATAATTAATTTTGATTATCCTGATAGGTTTTGGGGAAAGTTCACGGTAGTTATTTTAGCTTTAAGTGGTGTTTCCTGGTAATTTAAGCCTTAGAACTTCTGAGGCATAGTGTTAAGGGTAATTTCCAGTCGCCTAGCTCGAAGTATAAAGTCTCATGGTAATACTTGTAGTGGGCTTTTACGTATAGGCAAACGTAAATGGGGAAGGATCTTAAGGGGTTTAGCGACTAAATTACTAAGGGGCTATAGGTACTTAAAGGTTTTAGGAGGCCTGACGATTTTGTTTAATAAACTAGTGTAAAATACTAACGTTAATACCTTTGGTCGCGTTAGTAGCGCTCGTTTTACGCGTTTTATCAGCGCTGAAGGCGTACTCCACGCTGTTATGTGGTAGTAATAGGCTGCTGAGTAGGTTAACGTGCTTATCTCCTGTGCGTAAAAAGGCTTAACTTAATTAAGAGTAAAGGGGAGGTCCTCTAGATTACATGTAAGTGCGTTAAGGTTTCTTAATAGCAACCTTTTTTTTAGGTCGCAGGTCTTAAAGGCATTCCTTTAGCTAGGATAAGTCGAAGAGTTTTTATGCCAGTTTTATAATAACTTAAGTTGGTAAGTAAACCCCTTACTGCTTAAGTTACACTTTGATTCTTATTTTGATCCCTTTTTGGACCAATGTCCACATGTTTATAGTCTATTCGTTAAAAAGATTATAAAGGTTATTAAAGGCGTCGTTAGAATTATCGGTGTTATAATACTTCGCGATGTAGTAGTCAACGAAGTTGGTTAGGTGTTTTTCAGTTAAGTTTTTATTAACATCCCGTTTCTAAAGGTCGCGGTTATAACATTTGGTAAAAAGTTATCCGAGGTCCTTGATTATTTTGTTGCTGATAGGGTCGGTAATCGTCTTAAAGTGGGCGTTTACAGTAGATATCTTGAGGCTTTGGCCTATATAGGACTTAGTGATCTTGAGATGTGGGGGCTTGGTATTTTGGTATAAAGTCGCGTGGAAACTTGGCGATTTTAGATGTAGGGTCGCGTAATGTGGCTTTCTTGGCATAACTTGTTGTTTTTCGTTTGTGGCAGCGAACTTAACGAATAAAGTGGTGTGGGGAGTAAAAAGAGTAAAGTAGGGTAAAGGTTTGTTATAAAGTGTAAGGTCGAAGGTTGTTTTTGGTAGTAAAAGGCGAAGTTTATTTGTTGTAGTTGTTTGGCATAGGGACTTAGTCGTTTTTCTGAAGTAGTAGCACCCGCAGTAATACTGAATTAGCCGATTGCTAACTTGCCGAATTGAGACTTTGAGCGGTTAATTTTAATGTTTTTAAAAAGGATCACTAAAGATTTTTTAATGTTTTTAATAGCGATACCGTCGTTACCTCTGGTCTACCGTAGAGACTAGCGTAGCCGAAAGGTTTTCTTTACGTATTACCGTAAAGACTGACACAGTAGTAAGGGCCTTTCTCTAGAATCTTTCCTTTAACTTAGCGTTAACGTAAAGCGTAACAACCGGAAAGTAGCTTCTTCTTCTACTTAACTAATCTGTATTTAACCTAATAAGCACTAATTATTGTTGGTAGGGCTTTATAAATTGCAATGTTGTCGATTCGATTGGTCGAAGTAACAGAAGTATTGCGTGATTAGGTGGTGAATGTATTGTTTTATATTTGGAAGACCGCTAGCTGGTCTACACTGTAATTTGTATGGTTAATTGCTTGGCCCATGCTCTAGAGTGAAATGCAGCGTACGACACTCGACTTACACCCAATGCGGTAAGTCTCCACAAAACAATACACTCAACTTTCAATACAGTCAATCTCACTATAAGTAAAGTAGACTTACTGCACTGCATGTAGTACTATTCCAACAGATAGTGTAATGACGTTTCGCGTCCGTTAACCGTACAGAATAATAAATTATTAGCTTTAGAATACTATTTTTATTCCGTTACAATAAGTATCCTTTTAACGCCGTTGCCAAATAATTGGTTTCCACTACTATTAGCCGATTAAGGTCCTAATATATCAAAATCGGAGCCGTAATAAAGATTTCCTTTAAAGTTTGAAATACGTATTCCCTCTACTTTATTTAATAGTAATAATTTTTTTTTCGTTAATCAAATAAAATAATTAGCTAATTCGGAAAAAATCTAATAAAGTCGCGGTAAAAGTTAATAAAACCTAAAAAATCTCGAACCTCCTAAATAATATGTAGTAAATTTTAATCGAATATTACCCGGACTTTTTTGGGGTCGGCCGAAATATCTACGCTAACCGTTATAATAAAACCTAAGTATTTTACCTCCTTAATTACGATGTCTAATTTTTTTAAGTCTAGATTGAATTTAGCATTACGAAACGTCTTAAAACCACTATATCTTTCGCTACATAATTTTACCTAGTATTCAAGAAAAACCCTAAAAGGTGGTTGAGGTAATTCATGATGAAATTGTTGAAAATATTCGCCATTATATAATTAATATATCGTTAAAACGTCGCCGGTTCTTTCGCTAACCCGAAGGGGGTAGTGAGTTATTGAAATAACCCTAAATATATATAAAAAGCCGTTAATTCTTTTTATCCGGTTATAACCCGTATACGGTAAAAGGCCATTCGAATATCCAATTTCATAAACCACATCTATTTCGATAACGCACGTAAGGTTTCCTTAATTGAAGGTAAGGGGAAACGATTTTACCCGGTAATCTTATTTAATACCCGGTAGTCGATATAAAACCGCTATCCTCCTTCCGGCTTAAAAATTAGCAATACCAGCATCGTAGACGATAAAAAACTTACCTGAACTTAACCCTTATTAATTAATTTCGTAGCCTAACGTCTAAATTCGAAATACTAATTTCATAATATTGAATATAATAATCTTTGAAGTCTTTCTGGTAAAAATTCATGTTTGTTTGGTTTAATGTAAATATAATAATCGAGCTATTCCTTGTATAAAGATAAAGATACAACCTTATACTTATCAAATAGATCGTTTAATTTTGATAATTTTGGTGTTAAGCGTAATTATTTCCCCCTCTTTTTAATAATAGTCGGCGCCGTTGCTTATAAGATCCGCATTATTTCGTAAAGACTTATAGCAAAAGCTAATTACAATTAATCCCCCATACGTTATACTATCCGTTACGAACGGTTTACAAAACCTATAAAACTGATCTTATTACGACTCGTATACCCTCCAACCTAAGGCGTATTATTACCGTATCGATAACTAATCCACCATAACTATAAACCAATAAATAGTTACCGTGAACTTTTAAAATTACTTATCAATATCGTATCTAAGGTACTTTGAAATTATATGCGGCGTTATTCCGAGAATAATATATACTAATATTGGATTTGACCATTTATTAATATTTATACGAAACTTGGCTATTTAGGTAATGTACGTATATACGTATTTTAATTAAATTAAACTCTCTTTTACTCGATTTTTTCATTACGCCGTTAAGGCGATATAAATCCTAAACTAAATTGTATTTAGGAGTTAAACTTCCCCTGTTGCTGTTAATAGGAAACCTTTATTTAACTTCTCAACTTAAATCGTATACACCTACGTCAAAGGTAATATTAGACGGAATTCGTAATTACGTTAATAGTAGTCCGTCGAACCATAACGTAAGTAATTCCCCGTAGTTAGCATAGTTTAAAGTTTCTTCGCCGTCATCCACATTATTTTACGTTTTTAGTATTAAATACATATCGAACGGATTTACTAAAATAATTGGCTGCGATTAGAACAACCCTTCAATGAGGATACCTGAAAGGTATAAACTTCTATTATAACTATATTTATATTTAGCCGTTATAATTATACGGGTCCTATCAATTAACGACTAAAACGTCTCTTTAAATTTAAAAACTTTAATTCGTTGGCGAATTCGCGGTACTTTGCTAAAGGTACGATATAGTCTACCCGGTTTATATCTGCAGTAATAAATTTGTCGCGGATACATAGGGATACGCGAAAATATAAGTAATTACATTTTACGGCTATAGCCTAATTCAATCCGCACGCTTAAGCTAATAATATCTCGAACCTAATAACAAATAATATTTACAAGTCTTTGTTGTTTATAAGTAATTTTTCTAATTGGACTAAAACTTCATCCGTGCAATAAGTGTTGTTAAAAGTAACCTTAATATAATCGAAAAACTTGCTTGTATCTTATATACCCTTATATCCACCGGCTTTATGATATATTATACTAAATTTTGTTACCGCCAACATATAATAACCTTATACGTAAAGAAACGTATACTGACCTTTCCCAATTTATATCTTATCCGTTTCCAATATAAACTCAATCGTTTAACGTGTCACCGTTTACGTAAAAGTAAATCGGTAAAATTACGATTAGTTATATTGTTTTCACCTACTTGAAAATAGTAAAAAGCTAATACGTATTACCATTAAATCGGCCTCGCGTTATTAAATCTTAGGTACGACACGAGTGAAGTCGGATATAAAGTTGATAGTAAAAGTAGATTTACTCGACTATTTCAATTACTTTATAATAAACTTTATATAACCTATAATATTTTATAAACAAGAAATATCGGTTTAAGTCAACCCCGAAAAGATAAGAGATATATTTATAAAGGTGGAAAACTAGATATTCGCCGACAGTTTGTCTTTCTCGATAACGTTAAAGTATGACGAAAAATCATTAATCTTTATGATTTATTCGTCTATTATAAGTCATATTCCTTCGAAATGATAAAAACAACTATAATAATATATTATAATCCGACTTATAATAATAAGCTAAGTAGATGCCAAATGTGGTTTACTATTAAGGTATATTGAAAGACTAAAAAAGGCTACCGTATCCTATCGTAAAGAATCTATAGGTATAACTAATACTCATCTTGTCACGTGCCATCATACGTACCGTATACGGACCGCGCCAGAACCGAGTATTGTATATCCCGTTACGTGCACAACCACGTAACTTATAGACTCAATAGCCAATGGCCTGAGTTCACAATAGCATACTTTTGTAGGTTGGAACATAATACCATTCCTCGCTATACCAAGTAAGTAATACTTACCATATCATGTACTAACCGTCTCTATAGATAAGTATAGACTATACCAGTTGTATTTTCAACACATAGAAATGATGTAGCCTTCTACGTCGGTATTAAATTTAATGAAGATTTTTAAACAAGCTTATAAACTTTACATATCGGTGAAAATGATATCTTTAATAATAGTAACGATTTGTATATTAAATGTATTAGGATATTGAGGATTTTATATACCTATTTTTTCGAGTTTTAAGTGATGAAAGCTATTAAGGGTGGATTAAGTAGCTGAAGTGCCTCGATCCTTATAGCTGGGATATCGGATATTATCGGAGCTATGCTAAAGGTGTTTAAGGCCGCAAATATAACTCTTAGAGTTACGTTAAAGACTCTTAAGACTGCGCTGAAGATGATAATGTTCGTAGTCGCAAATAAATGCCTTAAAGAGGATTGATTTAATAGTTTAGTTACACTTAATATACTTCTAAAGGCACGGGTTAATGTTGTTGGATCTGTTATTAAATCTTATGTTCATATCTATCATTTGTTTTTATAAAATTTGACCTCATTTTGGTACAATATTTATTGTGGTTTGATGAATAGTACAAACGACAGGCTTATGAAAGCAAAAAGTAATTGTCAAGAGAGAGACTTGTAAGGAAATACATAATAATGGAACAGGTTTGTGTTTGCAGTGTATGCGGTGTGTTGTTGAAGGGGTAGGCGCGTTGAAGTCTAAACCTAAATCAGGAAGTTCCGGCCTATTTGTGGGGCAGAAGTAAGACATAAACCTGAAGCAACAAATTTTTAATATAATTGACGAATTTACTATTAAGGATTGAATGAGAAGATGAATAAGATTAGATAACTGATGGAGAATCTAGTTAACATTATAGAGTTATAAAATAACAAAGTTCATAGAGAATTTCATTGCCTCTTGCTATACTAGTAACTCTTTTTCTTTGTAATTATGTCAAACAATAAATTTTGGTGCTTTGTAACTCTTGTTTACAATTTCTTATTATTGGTAGAATAGGTAGGATATCGTATTTTTGTATTAATTGTAGTATTTGAAGATGATAGAGGAAGCAACTAGACTTAAGTAGAGCTTAGTGGAGCTGAGAATGTAAGATATGACAGGCTCGAGCAAGTGCCTTCTCAACACTATGTACTAGTACTTGCCTTTCATTGTAAATATATTCGTACTCCGTACCCTCATCCATATAGAACATTGATAATTTTTCAGTTTTGGAAATCGTGAAGTTTTTCTATTAAAAAGCGACTAACAAAGCCATTAAGTTACTTAAGTTAACACATAGCTTAATCGTTACTATTAATATTATTAATTAAAATTAGTAAACCAATGAATTACAAAATACTTTTAATAATAAACAATGACATTAATGGCAAATAACTAACAACTTTTCTCTTTACCAAAGGATATTTTTCTGCAAAATCGTCAATTAAGAAATTATACCGTTGATATGGCTACTGAAAAGTTAAAATCTATATCTTTACCAACCACGTTGGGAAAAAAAATCAAAAGTCTTCGATTTACGTTTATCAAATATTTTAATAACATTTTTTAATAAACAGATATCAACGAAAACTTTACTCCAAAGTATTTCATCAACCATATCAACCAACTTATTTCTATTTTAAACCTTATAATATTCAACCAAAAACTGGATACATTTGACGATTTCTACCAATTATTTAATTAGTAAAAATTAGGGATGTGGATAATAGTAAATAATAAAGTTAAAACTAAATTAGAGGTTAATGTTGGTAGGCCTTTATTGTTGCAACTTAGTCGATTCGAATCACTGTGATCGAAGTAACTCGTGCTGCATTGATGTTGATTGAAAGTCTTAGTTGTAGGTTCTAAGTTTGACAGACCGCTATCCGGTCTGCACACTAATTTATATGGCCAAATGCTTTTGCTTATGCCTTACTTTGAAGTGGGTACGTATTGTATTATACTTGCAGTGCAGTGTATTCAAATCCTACAAACTGCAGTTAATTTGCAGTACGTATAATTAACTTTACTTATATAAATGTTGACTTGATTGTACTGCATTTGATTTTTATTTCAATACTAGCGGCTTTTTGTTTTGTGCTTGCACGCCAGCATAGCCCGTTATCAATCGGTAGCAACTATTGAAATCCCTCCTCAATCCACACGCTAATTACAAATCAAACATCTGTTAATTCCGATTAATTTTTACTGAATTTGATATTCATTACGGCTCTTTGTAGCTCTTTTACTCCATCTATCTGAAACTTTCGTTACTTAATTTCCGTGCATAAGTCTTTCGCCACAAACTTATGCAAATTAGGTACGCTACCAATTACGTACCTTTTGCTAGTAGTTTAGATTATTATAATTACCACCTTTGCCATTACTATTAACGTTACCACCCTGGCAGTCTTTAAGTTTTCTAGAGCAATCATATTCCTCCACGTTACGTGCCGGATTGTCTACGTAGCCCTCGATTCGTATAGTTAACGTATTACTGTTTACAACCCCTTTTAGGGAGCTATTAGGTGTGTCCTTGGTTATAGCGTTAATAGGATTATCTTTACCGTTAATATACCAGAAATTATCGATTTACTGGGTTTCTTATACCTTCTGTAAAGGTATTACGTCTGTTATTAAACGATTTTCATTAGTTTTACCTAGTTTTAATATTTATTTGTAAAGGCTTCGGAAGTTAATATATACTATTATATGTATTGGAGGTAATTATAATTATTTGGTAATGATTTTTAGTATATTATTAGCTACTATACTATTGGTAGGATCTTGGATCGTTGCAACGTTGTCGATTCGAATTGTGGTTGAAGTAACAGTAGTATTACATTGGTCAAGTGGTGGATGTATTGTTTTAGGTTCGTCAGACTGCTAGCTAGTCTATAATGTAGTTTGTATGGCCAATTGCTTGGCCTATGCCCTAGTATAAATTTTGGCGTACTATACTTAACTTGCACCCAATACAGTAAGTCCACACAAAACAATACACTCAACTTGCAGTCAGTATAGTGAACCATACTATAAATAAAGTTGAACTACTGCACTTCAGGTAGTATTATTCCAATACTAGCGGCTTTTTTAGTTTGTACGCGTATGCCAGTGTGGTTAACAAATCTTTTCCGGTAGGCGCTAAATTACGACTTCGTCAACCGGCCAAACCCCTGTCAATTCCAATTAACCTCCATATCAAATCATAAAAATTCACATTCAAATTAACCCCGTTTGTCATTAATTATCCCATAGCTCCGAAGTCCGAGTTTATTAACTTCTACAAAAAGTTATTTTGCTATAGGCCTTTACAAACCTCTATTTTAGCTATACCAATTAAACAAGTCGCTATCGTTAGTTCCCTAACAGTTTTACAATTCGCTAACACATTTCTAACCTCCGTTATATAATCTGGGGTTTTCCAGCAACCTATTAACGTAGCTCTCGAAACGTATAATTAGCTTGCTACTATCTATAAACCTTTTTATGGCCTTATTCAGCGACGTTTTTGTTATAATATTAGCAGGATTATCTTTGCCGTTAATGTATCGGAACTTTTTAATCTCCCTCTTTTTGTAGGCTTCGCGAAATGCAATTTTGTCGATTATTAGGCGTTTTTCGCTGGTAATTCCAAGTTTTAAAAGGCATTCGAATAGGCTTTTCGATGTAATGATCACACTAAATACCTGTGAGTAAATAGAAGGTGTCAAGGAATTTATGTTAGCAGTAAGGTAGTAGAGGTAACAAAGGTACAATATCAAAAAGATGTGTGTTCGTGCTTTAGGATAATCATTAGCCGTTAGGCTATTCAGGTGTGTAGACTAAATACTTAGATTGACAACTGAAGAGCTATGAAGTAAATACTATCTGTGTGGTGATGACCGTATTCTTATATATCTGTACCTTCATACCGTCTTCAGTACTGGACCGCGAGCGGTCCTGTCGGTCCAAACCCTGACCCTGGGTGCTTACATAAGAGAGATCCCTGGCTTGATGTGTTGGACATCAGGCTTCTGATAGCGCAGCAGACCGCTGGCCTATTCCATGACCTGCAGTTGGTCCTTGGATTATAACATTCGAATAGGTATAAATTACTACCAGAATAAGAGGAATATTTAATCACTTGATTATAAGGTTCAATGTTTTCCACAGTATTATATCTATATTAAATCCTACTATTATTTCATAAACCTTCGAAGCTAACACGGTTCATATAATTCTTTTACACTTGATAAAAATCCAGTGAATTAGGTTACTAATAATGCTGAATTGGTTTTCCTACCTATCTTCGTTAATGAGGGTTATTAAAAGACCGACCCGTGAAGACGAATCGATATTATTTACGAAAAATATATTTGTAAAAATTATTAATTTGGCTTTCGATAAGTCGATTAAAAATATTAATCCCCTGGTCTAAATTCCGAATTTGTCACTACAATTCCTTATTTAACCAGTTAAAGTCTTTATCCGTTAGTTATTGTGCTCATATCGCGATAGATAGGTCGTACAATACCTCTAGTTAGCACAGATTCGCAATATAGCTGCCATGGGTACGTTATTTAAATTATCATTAGGCCTTAACTACGTTTATCTTATTAATCGTAGTTAAAACAGTACCTTCGTGCTCTTGGCAACAGCTAAAGCGGGTATCAATACCCAATAGACTAATTAACAATTTAATAAAGTTAAATTAATAGCCTTTCGCCAACTTCGTAACAGGCTTACAATTCCAGAACTTAGAGTCCTTAATCGCCTATTATGACAATACCATAAAGTCGGCCGTTTCAACGAAAAGTGTATCATTAATTCATTTACCTATTAAGCCCAATTCGTTTCTTACGTTATTAATAAGCACAGATCGTATATTGACGACTTTATACTTAATTGTAATTCAAAGTGCGACTGATAGGTAGGGAACTAATAAAAGCTTACTTTATTTAATCCGTATAGTGGTTTAAGACATCGTATTACCGTCTTTAAAGGATAGATAGCACGTAGTTCCTGTGGTAACTCCAGCAGTATGATACGCTATAAATCTGTTTCTAATTACGTATAAGCTTACGTTATATTACAATCATTAAGCGTAAACTTGCCTTGAATATTGGCCAGTAAACTAACTATTAAAGCGATTACTCAACGCTAGTTAATATTTTAAATGGTTAACCACTACGTAAGGATTTGGTTTTTATCTTCATCGCCGTATTCTTAAGCAATTAGATGTGACTTTTCGTTAGGCCGTCCAGTATTCTTGTCTTTGACCTTATAAATAATCTCTAACTTAAAAATCGTAACATTTGGGTTTTAAAGGTTCAAATCGGCTTTCGGTATAAATTGTTCAACCTCTCGAGTTATTAAGCTATTTATTTCGACGTTGTTGCTTTCCTTAAAAGTTTTGCCGAAGGTTTTAATAATACTTTATACTCGGGACTTTAATATAAAGTCTTCGTTATTCTTCTTTTTCCTTCTTACCTAAGAATTATTGTAAATGCGGCCTGGTTTATATCCATTGTCTTTAACGTTCCTCTTTTTCGAAAGTTGTCCGCTCCAGCGGCGTTTTATCGACTTATCGATAATAGATAAAGGAGGTTCGTATTGATTCGGTCACTTAACTTAAGGGTCTTTATCGTTAATAGCCCCAGTATAAGGTTTGAACTAGGTTATAAGAAAAGTTATAAGGCTGTTAATAGTTTTAATAACTATTTCAGAGTTTACGATACTTAGGATTTTATACGAGCCCTTTCATTTTCCCGGCTTCCGCCACATGAGGACTTTACTTTACAATGGTCAAGCAAGTACGTCGAATGTTATAAATCCGTTCCTGGTATTAAGGGTATTATTAACCTAACGGCGTACCGATTCCTTTCGCAGTTCCCTTAAAGCTTTAAAGTAGGCCGTAATATACTGTTAGGTATTTATTAATAGCGTAAATTCACTTATCAGACGTAAGTACGCTCCAAAACCCAACAAAGTTAGCATTAGGCCATCAGGGCCCATAATATCGTTCAAGCCCTTTACTTCCATTTAAATGCGTGCCTCCGAATTCGTAAAGCTTTCAATTTCTAACGTAAGGATATTATACGTTTGGCGAAGTAAAGCATGTACCCTTTTAACCTTTCCAATACTTTTATAGACCTTTATAAATACCTTTTTACACTAAATACCCATTATTTTAACATCTTTCTAAAACTCCGCCGCCGAAAAGTTGGTACCGGTATTGTAAATAACGACGTTAGGTGGCCCCAAGTACATATCAATTTACAATATCCTTAGTGTTTCCCACCTATCATTTACTGAAAGGGATTTCAAAAACTTAACTTTATAAAGAAAAGGGTACGAAATCAACGACGTGAGAAACAGGCTTGTTATCCAAGTATAATACATTAATAAAAACCTTATAGTTAAACTTCTTATCATTTTTTTATGTATATTTCAATCTCTCGAGGGTTTAAATATACGTTTAACAGTGGAAGTAAAGCATTTCAATAGCTTTTAAGTCAAAATATTCTACATTTTATACCCTATAAACTTTAAAACTTTATACAACCTATTAATGGCTAGGTGGTTAAGCTGCCGGTGTAGTTAACGCATTTCCGGCTTCGCTAAGTTTAATACCATTGCTTCAAGAACTTAGAAATGAAACTACATGTACCTCTATTTAAAGGCAAGAGGAAACCTTTGGCCATTTTTAACCAGTTCGTCGGCGTTAACGTTAACTTTAATATTAAAAGTCTTTATATTTTCTAAGCAAAAAAAAAAAAAAAAAAAAAGTAAGAGAATTAAGGATATAAAATGTAATCAACTTAATAATAGTTTCAATTACCGTAATCATCAATAACGATATTCATTTTCCTATTTCGAAGCCAAATTTGGCTTTATTAACATCTTAAAGATTAATTTTAGTAACTCTAGTACTTTCCCTTAATAGTGTTATGTACTACAAAAAGCCTCCTATTAAATACTCTACTGCTCTTATATCTAACATAATACCTTAAAACGTGTAGTCCGCTTAATGATTACGACGGTTAAAGATGTATAAGGAGTCAGTAGCTTAGTTAAGGCAAATGTAAGAGTTTTTACCACTTAAACGATATAAAAAGGCGTAGTCGGCTAATTATTAAGCCGCACCGGAATTAACATTTTTATACCACTTAATATGCTTAGGTGTATTGTCGTCGTTAATAGACTTGTCACCCTCGATGTTTGCTATTGAATCTAAGTGGTCCTATTTAAAAGTGTTAGTATACTAGATATAATATATTATCTTTCTGTTATTTCGCTTGGCTGGGGGGTACCGAGTTAATCAACAACCAGAATTCTCACAGATCCAAAATCTTTTACCACTATTACGACAATAGTACTTAGGGTTAACAAATACGCTTAAATCTTGACTCTATTATCTCTAGCGTAGCTACTGCCTCTAGTTTATAGTTGATGAGTTAGAACTTAGGCGTTGAAAGCGTTTGTAACCATACTTACGGTCGATGTAATTAACTCCCGTCAAATCATCTTTATACACGTCAGGGAAGTTGCCGGCTTAAGCGTACATACCAAATAAATTTGGTATAGGTATTATTACCGTTGTAAGTAAAGAGCGTAATTGGCTAAAAAAGACTTCGAAAGTGGCATTTAGATGTTGTAAGGCGTATTCAAATTCGCTAATGCCTGTAACTACTACCCATACCTGCTTACGAAGTATAACTTCACCAGCGTAGGCTTTTTCCATTACTTTTTAATATAATATTGACTTGTATATTATCTGGTTAAATTTTTTT
This sequence comes from Anisogramma anomala, assembly GCA_038502455.1. Classification (NCBI taxonomy): domain Eukaryota; kingdom Fungi; phylum Ascomycota; class Sordariomycetes; order Diaporthales; family Gnomoniaceae; genus Anisogramma; species Anisogramma anomala. The sequence goes on from JASMMZ010000002.1 coordinate 39,734,122, forward strand.
ATCTGTGTTTCCTCTTTATTCTTAACTATTATCGCTGCTCACCTTATAGTGATCTAATTTATATGATATCATGTAAATTGGACGTCGTATTTAAAACAATCCTTTATACCGTTATAAATCTCGCGAAACGTAATTACTCGGGTTAAAAAATTCAGGTAGTATTCTTTGGAGTGTCTTGTAAAACTTTCGGGAAATAGTAAGTAAAAACTAAAAGGGAGAACCTATATCCACTTACAAATGTTTTAAAAAGATATCATTTTTGTGTCGAAAAGATTGTAAAGCTTTCCGTTATATTTCTCTATATCGTTCCAGATTGTGGAGAAATCCGTAATGAACATATAATTAATATTAACTATCCTGATAAGTCTTTGGAGTAGATGGTAATAATTATTCTAATTTTAAATAGTATTTCCTGGTAGTTCAAGCCTTAAAGATTCCGAAGCACGATATTAAGGGCAATTACTAGTCGCCTAACCTAAAGGGTAAAGTTTTATGGTAAGACCTGTAATAGGCTTTCGCGTATAAAAAAACCTGTCATAGGAAAACTTTTAGGGAGATTGACGATTATAATTAAAATTCTAAGGCGTAAAAGAAACTTAAAGGTTTTAAAAAGCTTAACTGTCTTACTTAATTAACTAGTGTAAAACGCTGATATCAATTTCTCTGGCCGCGTAGGCGGCCGCTACTTAACGTGCTCTTCCGCCACTAAAAGCGTACTCTACGCTTCTGCATAAAGGTGTTAGGCTGCCGAAAAAGTTAACAGGTTCCTTATTGTTAACGCGCAAGAATATTTAATTTATCTAAGGTTAAAGAGGAAGTCCCCTAAAACGTATATATAAGCGCTGAAAGTTTTTAGTACACTTTCCGTTAGAATTTGGATCTTAAAGGCATTAGTTAAGATAAGCTAAATCGAAAAGTTTTTATTTCAACTTTATATTACCTTATATTAATACATAGATCCTTTATTGGTAAAATTTTAATTTAAACCTTTACTTAACTTCTTTTTAGATCAATGTCTTTGTATCAATAGTACAATTACTAGAGAGATTACAAAATTCTCGAAAAACATGGTTGAGATCATTACCGCCGTTGAATTTCATAATATAGTAGTCGACGAAGTTGTTAAGGTATTTTTCGGTCGAGTTTTTGTCTATATTTTCACTTTAGTTAGCAAACTTAACGATTAAATTAACTTTAAAAAAGTAAAAAAGAGTATAGTAGAGACAAAGGTATAGTATAAAGGGTGAAGTTGAAGGTCGTTGATCATTGGTAAAGGGTGAATGTTATTTATTGTTTTAACCGTAGGACTTAGTCATTGTTCCTACCATTGTAGCAACCGTAGTAATACTAACTTAGTCGTTTGTTAACTTACCAAACTTTAAAACTTTTAACAGTTAATTTGAACATCTTTCAAAGGGATCTTTGGTAAAGATTTCTTAGTATTTTCGATAACGATACCATCGCTACTTCTAGTCTGATGTAAAAACTAGCATATACTACAATTCTTCTTTACGTACTGCCGTAAAGTCTGACACAATAGTAAAGGCCCTTCGCAAAAATCTTTTCTTTACCATAACTATAATGCAAGGCGTAACAACCGAAAAGTAGCTTCGTCTCCTACTTAACCAACCTGTACTTAACTCAATAAACACTGATCATTATTAGTAAGGCCTTAGATTGTTACATCGTTGTCGATTCGAATCGTGGTCGAAGTAATAGTAGTATTACATTGGTCAAGTAGTGGATGTATTATTTTAGGTTTGGTAGACCGCTAGCCGGTCTGTACTGTAGTTTATATTTCCAATTGCTTGGCCCGTACCCAAGTGAGAATTGTGGCGTATTGTACTTGACTTACACCCAATAAAGTAAGTCCACACAAAATAATACACTCAACTTGCAGTCAGTATAATCAACTTTGCTGTAAGTAAAGTTGACCTACTGCACTGCAGGTAGCATTATTTCAACACATACCGATATTAAAGCCTGCTATGATACCGTAAACTTTTAAAGCTAATACGCTTCGAGTTACACGTTTATACTGAATGGATGTCTAATATATAAGGTTTTCGGTAATTATAAATTACTTTTTAAACCTTTCCTTGTTAACGAGTATTTTGAAACAGCTCATTTACAATATGGGATTAGTATTACTTGCAATTAACCCATTAGTAAATATTATTAGCTTTGTCTTTGCTAAATTTACAAAAACTATATTAATTCCTATTTCCACATAATCCATTTGCTACTAAATCCTTTCATTTAGTCTGTTAAATCTCTCTTTTTATGGGTCTTATGTTTATACGGTAATAAAAAGGTCGTACAATACTTCTGGTTAGTATAACGTGATAATGTAGGCCGCACGTACCCTATACGTTAGGTATCTTTGTAATTTTTCTTCGTCGGCTTTGTCGATAATCATCAGGTTTATGGCTTGAACTTTTTAGCGTAAGCTAATATAAGTACCGTTTTTGGCCTTAATATTATAAATACGAATTAAAGATTTATTAAAGTTCAATTATATATCTTTATTTAAAGGTTTTATAGGCCTACACTTTTAGAGGCTTAACTTTTCGATAACACGTTATTCTGTCACTATAAACCTAGCGTCTCCGAAGAAAATATTATCGTTAATTTATATAATTACGATGTCAAAGTTTTTATCCTTTGTAATTAATCAATACGGGTTAAACATCAAAATCTTTATATCTAGTTTGTTTTGAAAATACGTTAGGTAAGTTAAAACTAATATATACACATTTCGTCCAGTCCATGTAGGTGCTTAATATAATACATTGTTATACCAGTCGAAAACTTGTCCCTTAGCATTTTCGACAATTTTAACAATATTATCCGCTATAAATCGATGGCGGACTGCATGTACGTTTACGTAATATCCCGATTATCAAGTATAAATTAACCTTTTATTCAAGTAGTTAAATGGGAAGTAATTATGATAATTAAACGTTGGCTGATTTTTTAAATTGTAGGCGATTAGATAAGAATCCAATATTTACCTTTATTATCATATCTTGAAACGATTAACTGTACCTTTTTGTATGGCTGGTCCGTGGTTTGCAGTTTAATTTCGTAAATTATACTCGATTTAATTATAATACCTTTTTAGTTTTCAAATTGCGTTAACGGTACAAATTGTATAACCCCTCGTAAAAAAAAGGCCGTTAATCTCCAATTATTCGTTTTTCTTGAAAGGTTTACTCGGTGTGTTAATAATACCTTCGGCACGTAGTTTAAAGGCAAGTTTTTTGTTAGACTTCTCTTTTTAAGATATCTATTCCGTTATATATACTCTTCCAAGATTATATTTCCTATCGTTGTCCTCTTCTTCAGTGTATATCCATCTTTTAGGTAGTTTTTCATGCCGTTGACGTTTTATTAACTTGTTAACGATGGTTTAGACAAGAATATATTAGCTAATCCGTTCGATTCGGAGTTTATTGACGTTAAGAATTTTATTCAAATTAAGGGGGTGTTTATACAGCTTAACCCGTATAATTCGAAAAGTTATAAAATAGTTAATCGTTTCAACCACCACTTTTAAATCAATAATATTTAAAATCTTATACGGCCTATTCCATTCACTTTCCTAGCATTAAGTAAGGACTTTACTTTAAAAGGGGAGGGATAACAAGTTTATTATTAATGATCCGTTCCTGGTATTATGGGTATCGTTAACCTGGAGACGTTTTGATTCCTTTATTAAATCCTTCAAGGTTTTACTGTATGTTATAATAAGTTTTTGGGTGTTTACCGATAGTAGCGACTTACTTGTTATATATAGGTAGGTTTTAAATACTAGCTAGGTTGTTACGAGTTTGTTAGGGCTGAAAGTATTTTTAAAGCCCCTTACCGCAATTTAAAGTTGTATTTCCTAACTTATAAAACTTTCGATTTTCAATATAAGGATATTGTAAGCTTTTCTTAAGAGGTTATATACCTTTTCGACCTTACTAATACCTTAGTAAACCTTAACGGGGACCTGTTTACACTAAATCCCTATCGATTTAACGTTAACTTAAAATTTTATAATGATAAAGTTGGTACCGGCATCGTAAACTAATACGTTTAGTAGCCTAAAGTACGTTTTAATCCACAAAATGCGTAATACCTCCTACTTTTTCTTCGACGTAATGGTTTTGAAGAACTTAACGTCGTAAAAAATCATAATGGGTTCTATAACATATAATACTAGCTTACTGTCCAGGTAAAACACGTTTATAAAAACGTTTAAGTTAAAGTCTTAATTTTCCTTTAACATAAACTTAAACCTTCAAGAGGCTTGAAATTATGTTTGGTAATGGTGGTAAAGCCTTTTAATTACCTTTAAGATAGGTAAGTTGATATTTTCGTAACTAATTATCTGTAAACCCTTATAAATCCTATTAGTTGCCAGATAGTTGAACATACGATATAGTTAATGAAGTTCTGCCTCTTTCAAGTTTAACATTACTAATTTTAACCTTTAAACGTAAAACTAGAAGTACATCTATTTAAAGTTAAGTGGAAACCTTTTGCCGGATTCAACTTATATCAACTCGTTAATCTAAAAGTTAACGTTAACGCCGAGGTTTTTCATATTCTTAATATAAAAGAGTAATACAGTAGATAATTTTAATATATAAAAAACAATAGGGCTAATAATACTTTTAACTATTATCGATTCTAGTAAAGATAACTTTTTTCTAAGATCAAAGCCGACTTTAGCTTTACCAGTATTTATATAATTAAGTTTCGTAGTAGTATTAGTATCCTTTTGTAAGGCGACTTATTACGAATAGCGTCCTATTAAGTACCGTGCCGCCCTTTTGTCAGATATAACCCCTTAAAGAACTTGTTTCGCATAGCGATTTTAAATGGTAAAAAGGTGTGTAAAACTAGGATTTTTATCGTTATGTCAGTGATAGGGGGTTTCAATCATAAAACGGTACAAAAAGGCGTGAATAGCGAGTCATTACGTTGCTTTCGGGCCATTACCAGTGTTAGTATCTTTGTACCCATCGATAACCTTAGGCTTATTTTCCTCCTTTTGAACCTTTTTCCCTCTAAAGCAAATAACTTATTCGAAGTAATCCTAATAAAAAGTGGAAGGAAATTACATATAATATATCACCTGTTTTAATTCACGTTCGGCGGAAGTATGGCGTGTTAACCAGTAACATTATTTGCCGTAAATCCAGTATTTTTTAGTATTTTAAGTAAATTTGTTTAGCCAACTTAAAGACTTTGAGGAATAGGAATACTCTTTTCTGTAGGTAACTTGGTTACGTCTCCAGGTCCGAGCCTTTCTTGAACCGTACTGGCTGGGCTTTCTGTACTTATGGTCGATGTAGTACGTATGAAAAGGATCTTGTTAATCGTTACTAAACTTAAGGGCTTAAGGGTATATACTAGTCTAATAGGAAACTCGAAGTGTTACGATCGTTAACGAGGAACGTAATTAGCTAAAAAAAACCTTCGTAGGTAGCATTAAGGCATTAAAAAGCGTATGCAAATTTTTTGTAACCCGTAACGACTTACAGAACCTGTTGGCGTAGAGTTTTTTCGCTAATTCCTACGTTTCCTATTACTTATTGGTAAAGTATTAGCCTACTAACTATTTGGTTAAAAAGTTTATCTTTCTTTTTGACTGTTTCTTATGATTAAATATATAAAACCACTTGATAATATTTTATTTGGTGTGGTATTGAGTAAGATTAATATTGTACTCGAAATAATATTTTAGGCTATCGTAGTTTTTGCGGAAGGAGAATGAATTCGTCAGGTACCGGAGGTAATAATATTCGACTTAACCGATAAGGATACTGGGAAATAACAAGTAAAAACCTGGTAATTTAGATTTTATTTAGCGGTAAATATCCAAAAACGGGCGTAACTTACCGTCGAAGAGGTTGTATGGCTAACCGTTCTACCTTTCCTTTCGTCCTTAAATCTCAACAAATATGGCAATCGCTATGTAATGGGTATTTATAATAGAAACACATCGAGGAGAAAAGGTAATATACTGGTCATAATGATCCTTCGAATCTCTCGACTGGTATTAGTGTTAATATTAATGGATAGGATAGTGACCTTTAGCTTAGTTTAGAGGGGAAAATCTAATAGTCGTATCTATAGTAAGCTCGCTCGTAAAGTTGATTTTTCCTTAATTTGATCATTAAAATTCAACTTGTTAAGAAGCTTAGAGGAAAGGGACTTGAGGGTTTCCGCCGCGCGAAACTTGCTAATAATTCTCTTAGTGTTAAGGGGTTCATAGAATATCCTGTTTAATTAATTAATAGACTTAAGGGCTTACGAAGTATAAGTTAATGAATATGTTAATGCTAATAGAATTTAACCGTTAATATTACGTATAAGGGTTGAATAAAGTTATCTAAACCTAAACAGGTCTCTACGAACGTATGGAAGGGCGTTAAGGAATACCGTCGTTAATAATATCTTTACATTTATATTTAGTCTATGAAGGGTTTTCATTTGGGTGTATTTGTAAAGGATAAATGCCAGACTAATTTCTTTCACTTCCTTCGAAAAAAGATTAATACCATGGTTATATAGTTGAACCTTTGCTCTTATCTTTACCTGTCCATCTCCTATTATCCACATATTTATAATCCAGTCCTTAAACTATTTTTAAAAAATATCGAGTGCTTGGAGTCTTTAAATGTTTCCAATGGTATTTGTAGCGAAGATATAACACCTAATTACATTAATAAGGTATTTGGGGGTTAAGTCTTTATCAACATCCGTAAATTAAAGGTCCTTATTATTATTTTTAAAAATAGCGCCGAGGTTTTTGGTTTCCTTTTTTGGTTTGGGTCGTTCACTGTATTAATACCGGCGTATTTCAAAGCCATAGTAACGAAAATTATAAGGTATAAGGGGACAAAAGTAATTTAAAGTAGTGGGTAGTAAATTTGTTATTAAAGTTAGTATAAATTAAAGGTCTTAGGGCTTGATAGTTTTTACGATTTGAAGTTTGTAGTAGTAGTACCTGTAATATAAATAGCTATAATAGTATCGATTTAGCTGTTTGCCAACTTTTAGGCGGTTAATTATAACATATTCAAAAGGATTAAAAATGTTCTTTGGTGTTTTAAGTGACGATACCATCGCTTAATTCTAAAATTACCGCGAAAACTAATACAATTCAAAAGCTTTTTCCACTTGCCTCTGCGAAAACTAGCATAACGTATAGGGGATGTTCGTAAAAAAATTTCTTTTACCTTACCTAAACTAGTGCAACAACAGGAAAACAGCTTCTTTTTCTACTTAGCCAATTTTTGATTAACCTAATAAACACTAATCAGTGTTGGTACGCCTTTAGTTTTGTGACGTAGTCGATTAGAATCACTGTGGTCGACGTAACTAGTACTGTATTGATGTTGATTGAAAGTCTTAGTTGTAAGTTCTAAGTTTGGCAGACCGCTAGCCGGTCTACACACTAATTTGTATGGCTAAATGCTTTGCCCTGTACCCTACTCTGAAGTGGGTATGTACTACACTACATTTGCAGTGCAGTGTATTTAAATCCTATAAACTGTATTCAATTTTCAGTACGTACAATCAACTTTAATTACATAAAGTTGACTTGACTGTACTGCATTTCATTGTTATTCCAACTGTTAAATTCAATAAATTCCAACCGAAAGAAAACCCGAAATCAATATAATGAAATTACTATGCAAATGCGCTACTAACAAAGACTTTAAATCGATACATAATCTTAAAAGCAAATATATTGTTCGTAATAGAATTTTCAATACCTCTATATATATTTGTAAGGTTTCACATGAGTGTAAATAGGGTTTTCAGATCTTTAAACCCAAATACCCTAACGTGTTAGTATTGTTATCAATAATAAAAACTTACTTGATTCAAACCTAATAAACTCTTAAATTTATTAGTCGATTAAATAGAAACCTTACTAGTGAACCCCTTAACATTAACAGGATTATTACCAAGGTTACGGTAATTTTCAAGTTCTTGATTACTTTGACCAACACATATAATTCTAATAGGTTTGCTAATAGAAATGATTATAAAAAAAATTACGCGTGAACTTACCATAAGTATAACTTTTAGCTCTTTCACCCTTTACCTAGCCAAAGGTGGTTACTTTATTTGTTAATAATATTTCCAACACTTTGAATTAAGAGATTAATAGGGTCTGTATAACTAGTATATTGCTTTTTCCTACGAATTGTTTGTATAGTAGATACGAATTATGTAAAGATTTCGATATTTATAAAGATTTAAAGAAAGAAGAGAAAGTATAAAAGTAAGCTGTATAACCTTCTAGATATTGAATTGAAACCATTCTTCGATATTTTCCATTATGTAATGATCCAACTACTGGGTTTTTGTGGATATTATTATATATATCTATAGTTAGTAAGCGGTCATACTGAACATTGCACCTCTGCAAAGTGCATGGTAACGTGCCACTTTGCAAGATGCACTATCGCAGAGTGTATGCTAGCGTGCCACTGCCTAGAACAGGCATTGGAAAAGTGCACGGTAGAATGCCACTGCCTAGAAAAGAGATTAGCTGAGTGTATAGTAAAGTGCCACTACCCGGGTAATAGCTTATAAGCTTTTACTTAAGTCGTGCACTCTCCAGATGCCTCTTCTTACTTTCATCTTACTATTTACTTTAATATGCATTACTAATCTTTATAATTACTTTTTACTGTTACCTCTACATTAACGTATTAGACTCTACCAACAGTAATTAGTAGCTGACTCGGTCGATTACAAATAGCCTAAAAAAAAAAGAGAAAAACCTACGTTTAAAACCTATAACGGAATGTTGTAACGATCCTAACTATCCGTACTCTAACATTACGTTTTACAAAAATTACACGGAAATTCACAAAGACTATAAAGAAAAATAACTCTAGGAAAAACTAATTTAATAGGAAATTATTAACTCAGTTAGTAAATTTTAACTACTAAAAGCCCTATTACGCTATTATCAACTCGGTTTACGCTTAAGATGTATCTGAACACTTTTTAAAAAACGTTCTATTACGTATTAGGCTATGCGAGCCAAAACCACCAAGTTTCTAAACCTTTCATAAGGATCTATATAATCTAAATATAGCATTTAAACCGTTTTAAAACTTCGAAAACGGCTAAAACGTAATACCCAAACCGCTTACAAACTTCTAAAGTAGCTAAAACATACCTTTTAAAACACTCTTATAGTTAATAAACGCTCCAAAAATCAATAATCTAACCGTTTACCAAATGTACACTATAATCGAAATACAGCATTTGAAACTCTTACTAAATATTATACATTATCTTAACTTTTACACACCTAAATACCTTCTTCCCTCCCACGACCCTTTTAGCCTTTCCTTGCGCGCCTTATACAGCTTATTTACATGTATTACGTTCGAAGTTTAAGTTTACTTGCCACTTGATTATTATAACATTTATAAAACGCTAAAGAATTTATTTGGGACGTCTAACTAAGTTATAACCACGCCTTATTTGTATTTTATTTGGTTTTCATTTATATTAGTGCGTGTTTAACGCTTCGCTTGAAATATTTTGTTTCTGTTATAATAGTAGTATTTTGAATGCGGTAGGTCAACTTTACTTACAGTAAAATTGACTATACTGACTGCAAGTATAGTGTATTGTTTCGTGTGGGCCTCCTGTATTCGCTGCAAAGTAAGTACAGTATGCGCCTACTTCAAAATAGGGCATGAGATAAGCAATTAGCCATACAAGTTATTGCGCAGACCGGCTAGCAGTCTGAAAAACCTAGAATAATACATCAATTACCTGACTACTGCAATACTACTGTTACTTCGACCAATCGAATCGACAACATTGCAACATCTAAAACCCTACCAACAGTTATACTTTATTTGCTTTTATTTATATATTATAGGCTTTCATATAAACCTTAACTTTTCAAACACTGTATTTTAAGCGTACCTGAATCTTATTTACTACGAAAAATGAACTTTTGCACCACTTTAACCTGTCTGATACACACTTAATACAACTTCTTAAACGATTTGGTACATTTTATACTTTATTAATCGTGGTTTTAGTATTAATAAGCTAAAATAGAACCAGCCAATACTTCGACCTCTTAATCCATTATATGGGCATTAGGAAAATCGTTTTGTAAAATAATGATTCAAAACTATAGAATAATGTTATTGATGCACTGGTTAAGGATTAAGACCCTTGTACGGAAAATACGTACATTATAACCGTGATTTTTTTTTAATGAAGAGGAAAAGGCTTAGGGACCTAATATATTAGAAAATTTACGTAAACATCTTTCAAATTAAACGATAAAAATATGTCCTACGGTATATAACTTAATTTATGAAGTTTTTCGGGTACAGGTATAAAACGGAGGCATTAACACTCTAGGAAGAAAGAACGGCCGTTCAATGAAGGCCCTGTTTAATACGGCATAAGTTACCAACCTACCAAACTAGAGGAATAAGAACTAATATTGGACAGGCTTCGTAAAATTATATTACTTCCAAAAATGAAAAAATACGAAATATTCAAATAAAAAACCAACATTAAAAAACTATACGAATACAAAATGTAGGAAATTCCAACGATATAGTTTCGCCCCTCATAAGGTATAAAGAGATTAAAAAAGGAAAACGATTACGAATGCTATTTACTATATGGGTATAATAAATACCCACCTCTATACGAACACTGGAGGAGAAACAACGACTAAATCACTTTTCGAATGTGATTAACAACTCTTTCGGCTGTAAAAAAAGCGATCTAAACAACGAAAACGACACTTCCAAAAAATAAGATAAACGATGTAAAACGATAATACGAACCTTACAGACCAATAACCATTAACAACAACCTATACTGCGACCTCTTATTACACCAATTTTCCACGAATAAAAATAATTTAACAAAACTTATCAATTTTTCCAAGTGATGAGATTGAAACATAAATTATAATGGCAAACCGTATAACGATTTTGATAATAAAATCCGTATAATGCTAAATTGTTGGTAAGTCTTAGACATTGCAAAGTTGTCGATTCGATTGATCGAAGTAACAGTAGTATTGCGTGGTCAGATGGTGGATGTATTGTTCTAGGTTTGGCAGTCCGCTAACCGGTCTGCACTGTAATTTGTATGGTCCATTACTTGGCGCGTACCCTTGAGTGAAGTGCAGTGTACTGCACTTGAATTACACCTAATGCGGTAAGTTTGCACAACGCAATACACTTAACTTGCAGTTTATTATAGTTAAATTTACTTATAGTAAAGTTGACCTATTGTATTTCATGTAATAATATTCCAATACTAGCGGCTTTTTAGTTTGTGCGCGTACGCTAGTATGGCTAACCAATCTTTTCCGGTTAGCGCTAAATAGCGGCCTCGTATCTCCTGTTAATTCCGATTAACTTCTATACTGTATTACACCCAATTTCATGTAAATTGACCCCATTTGGCTTTAATTGATCCGCAGCTCCATCGTTCGAATTCATTAACTCCTACAAAAAGTTCTTCCACCATAGCCCTTCGCAAGCCTCCACTTCAATTATAGAATTTAAACAGATTACTATTATTAATCCCTTGGTAGTCTTCTAATCTACCAACACATTCCTGTTCGTCGTTACATGATTTGGGTTTTCCGGGAAGCCTATTAAAGTAGCCCTGAATACGTATAGTTAGCCTGTTATTGTATACAAACCTTTTCAGGAACTTATTTAATAGCGCCTTCGTTATAACATCTATGTGGTTGTCTTTACTATAGATCCATCGAAACTCCTTAATCTCTCTTCCTTTTTAGGCTTTACAAAGTGCTATCACGTCAACTACCAAGCATTTTTCGCTAGTAGTTTCAAGCTTTAAAAGGCATTCGAAAAGACTCTTTAAGCCGGTATAAATTACCATCGGGATAAAAGAAATCCTCAATTGCTTGGTGATAAGGTTAAGGGTCTTCTACAGTACTATGACTACGTTAAATATCGTTATCATGCTGTAAACCTCGGATGTTAATACGCTTTGTGTAATTATTGTATACTTAACGGAAGACTAATAAATCAGATTACCGATAATACTAAATCAAGTTTCCCGTTTATCTTCGTTGACTAATGTTATTAGGAAGCCGATCTGTTAAGATAAGTCGGTGTTATTTATAAAAGACCAGTCTGTAAAGATTATTAACTTAGCTTTTAAAAGTTTGATTAATAATATATTAATTTCGCGGTCCAAGTTTCGCATTTGTTACTCGAGCTTTTTATTTATCTGGTTAAAGTCCTTATCCGTTGGTTCTTGTGCTTACGTTGCGATGGAAAGGTCGTAAGAATATTTTGGTTGGCATAAGGTAATAATGTAATTACCTCGAGTACGTTATTCCAAGTACCATTAATTTTTGACTTCGTTAATTTTATCGATTATAGCCAAAATGAAACATTAGCCCCTTTGGAGAAAACTAAGGTCAGCGTTAATACAAAGTATACGGATGAACAATCTATTAAAGTTAAATTGGTTATTTTCCGGTAACTTTGTTACCGGCTCATAATTTCGAAACTTCCAGTCCTTGATCGTTTGTTATTTTAGTACCATAAATCCAGTTGTTTCAATGAAAAGGATATCGTTAATTTGTATAACTATTACGCCGAAATCCCATTTTTTCGTTGCCAACAAATACGGGTCGTAGGTTAAAAACGTTATCGCCAGTCGTGATTTGAAGTGTAATTGGTAGATTAGAAACTAGTGGACCCTTACTTTAACTAATCCTTATAATAGCTTAATATATCGTATTATTATATCTAAGTGGTAGATAATATGGAATTCCTGTGGCAGTTTGAACACTATGATCCGTTGTATATCCGTTGCTAATTAAATATAGTCTTATGTTATATCACAACTATTAAGCGTAAACTTGCCTTTAGTTTCAGTTTGTAAAATTATTGTCAAAACGACCATTAAACACTAGCTAATCTTCTAAATCGTTAGCGATTACGTAAAAGTTCAGTCTTTACCTTTATCGCTATATTCTTAAGTAATTAGTTGTGACTTTTCGTATAATCGCCCCATAGTCTTACTTTTAACTTCGTAAATTATTTTCGATTTTAAAATCGTAATATTTAGGGTTTAAAGGTAAAAATAGTTCTTGAGCACAAATTATACAACCCCTTGAGTTAGCAGGCCGTTTATTTCGACCTTGTTACTTTACTTAAAAGGTTTACCAAAAGTTTTAATAATCTTTTGTACACGAAGCTTTATTATTAAACTTTCGTTATCCTTCTCTTTTTTACTTACCCAAGCAATATTATATATATGGCCCGGTATATATTTCTCCTCTTTAATGTTTTTCTTCTTTAAGGGTCGTTCGTGCCGGCAGCGTTTTATCGGCTTGTCGATGATGGGTAGAGAAGGTTCGTATTAGTTTAGTCTCTTGCCTTCAAGAGCTTAAAGGTCTTTATCTTCAGTAGCCTTAATTTAATGCTTAAACTAAATGATTTGGAAAGATATAGGGCAGTTAGCAGTCTCGACAATTACTTCGGAGTTTATGATACTTAATATCTTATACAGGCCCTTTCATTTACCTGGATTCCACTATACGAGGACTTCGCTTTACAATAGCAAAACAAGTACGTCAATTATTAAAAGACCGTTTTTGGTGTTAAAGGCGTTATTAATTTGGCGGCGTGCCGATTCTCTTCATAGTTCCCTTAAAGATTTGCTATAAGTCGTAACACGTTTTTGAATACTTGCCGAAGGCGGATATTCACTCGTCAGGCGTAGGTTTACTCCAAAGACTAAAAGCGTTAGTAGTAGGCCGTTAAGGCCTATAATATTGTTTAAACCCTTTACTTTCATTTGTAAGCGTGTTTCCAAATTCGTAAAGCTTTTAATATTTAATTCAAGGATATTGTACGTTTGGAAAAGTAGGGTGTGTGCCCTTTTAACCCTTTCAATATTTCAATAGGCTTTTATAGATACCTGTTTATACTAGATACCCATTATCTTGGCATTTTTTTTTGAAATTCTACCGTAATAAAGTTTGTACCGGTATCTTAAACGAAAAAGTTAGGTTGACTCAGGTACGTATTAATCCACAGTATTTTTAACGTTTCCTATATATCTTTTGCCGAAAGGAACTTTAGAAAATTATCCCCGTAAAAAGAGGTTACAGAATTAACGACGTGAAAAATAGGCTTGTTGTTTAAGTAAAATACATTAATAAAATCTCGTAATTAAAATCCTTATCGTTTTTTAGTATAAACTTAAATTTCCGGGGGGTTTGTATATACGTTTGGAAATTTTGGTAAAGTCTTTAAATAGCTTATAAGGCAAAGTATTTCATATCGTTATTTCTTACAAACTTTAAGACTTTGTATATCCTGTTAATAACTAGATGGTTAAATAGCTGATGTAATTAACATATTTTTTGTTTTATTAGGTTTAACATCATTAGTTCCGAGCTTTAAAGATAAAACTATAGGTGCTCTTACTTGAGAGTAAGCGGAAACCTGTGGTCGTTTTTAACTAGTTCGTCTGCATTAACGTCGAAATTAAGGCTGAGAGTTTTTATATCCTCTAGGCAAAGTAGGAAATAAATAAAAAACTTAAGGATGTGAAACTTAATTGCGCCTATAATAGTTTAAATTACCGTTATACCTAGTAATGATAGTTGTTCGCTCGAGCTAAAGCTAACTTTAGCCTTGCTAGTATCGTGACAATTAATCTTAGTAGTAATAATAATTTCCCTTCGTAGCGTTACATATTGCGAATAGCCTCCTATTGAGTACCTTGTTATCATTATGTCTGAAATGATACCTTAAAACATATAGTCCGCATAACGATTGCAGAGGTTAAAGGTGTATAAAGGGTTAGGGATTTAGTTGGGGTAAAGGTAAGGATCTTTACCAGCCAAGCGGTATGGGAAGGCGTAGTCGGTTAGTTATTAGGCCGTATTGGGAATAGTATCTTTGTGCCACTTGATTTACTTGGGGGCGTTGGTATTATTAATTGGCTCGTCGCCTTCGAAGTTTTCGATTTAATCCAAATAGTTCTATTTAAAATCAATAGGATATTAAGCATAATATACTACCTTTTTGTTGTTTTGAAAGGCAGGAGGGTGTACAATTGACTAATAACTGAACTTACTATAAATTTAACATTTTTTACCACTATTATGATGATAGTGTTAACGGTTGATAGTTCCGTCTAAAACTTAGCCTTGTTAACTCCAGCGTAACTGTTACCTTTAGTCTATAGACGGTAGACCAGAACTTAGGCGTTATAGGCGCCCGTATTTACGATCGACATAATTGACTACTGTAAGGTCTTTTTTATCCACGTTAATAAAGTTGCCGGTTTGGGAGTATATACCAAGCGAATTTAGTATGCGTATTATTACGATGGCAAGCGAGGAACGTAACTGGCTAAAAAAGCCTTCGCAGGTGACATCTAGGCGTTATAAGGCGTATTAGAATTTGCTAACGCCCATAACTGCTGTCTGTACCTATTCGCGAAGTGTAGCTTTGCTAACGTGAACTTTTCCCATTGCCTTTTGGCATAACATTAGCTTATTAATTATCTAATTGAACACGTTTATTGGTGTTTTTTTTTTTTGCTATTATTGTAGTTTACTTCATAGTAGCCCAATCTATATAGTATTGTGTAAGGTGGACATCATATTTGAAGTAGCTCTTTATATCATTATAAATCTCGAGAAACGTGGTTACTTTAGTAATGAAGGTCAGGTAATAGTTTTTGACGTATTTTATGAGGATTCCGGGAAATAATAAGTAAAAACAAAAATTTAAAACTTCCATTTACTTACAAATATTCAAAAAATGAATTATTTTGGTGTTGAGAAAGTTGTAAAGCTTTTTATTATACTTTTTTATATCATTCCGGTTTTTAGCTAAGTTCGTAAAGAATTTGTAGTTAATATTAACCATTTTGATAAGTTTTAGGGAAAGTTTGCGATAGTTATCCCAGCCTTTAATGGTGTTTCTTGGCGGCTTAAGCCTTAGAGTTTCCGAGGCACAGTGTTAAGGTTAATTACTAATCGCCTGACCTAAGGGGTAAAGTTCTGTATTAGGATCTATGGTAGGTTAGCGTGCGTAGGAAAATCTAAAGAGGGAAGATTTTTAAGGGGTTTAACGATTGAATTGTTAAGGGGCGATGGGTACTTAGAGGTTTTGGAAGGCCTAGCGATTTTGCACAATGGACTAGTGTAAAGTACCAAAGTTAATACCTTTGGCTGAGTTAGCAGCCATTACTTTACGTACGCTTCCGCCGCTAAGAGCGAACTCCGCGTTGTTACGTAAAAGTACTAAATTGCCGAGTAGGTTAACAGGTTTTTTATCGCCAGTACATAAAGAGGCTTGACTTAGCTAAAGGTGGGTTAAAGGTCCTCTGAAACGTGTATGTGGGCGTTAATATCTCTTAACGCCTTTCCCTTTTCTCTAAAAATCTTAAGGATCCGAGTCTTAAAGGTAATCTTCTTATTAAGACAATTCGAAAAAAGTTTTCGCTAATCCCAATGAAGTTTTCTTAAGGATATAGATATCATGGCGTATAACCTCCTTCTTTAGCTTGGCCTTGACCGAAAGTTAGATTGTATTCCACGTATTAAGAGTTTAGTGATTAAAAACCTCGCGAAAGTTTTGGAAAGCGCGGGCGTCACGGTTGAGTTCTTTACTAGCGTTAGACTCGAAGATATAATGGCTAACGTAATTGGTTAGGTAAGCTTTATTTAAGGTCTTATTAACGTCTATAGTCCAAATTTATTCGTTATAAGACTTAGTAAAGACCGTCTCAAGCGTTTTAATTGTTACTTTTCTGATGAGGTTGTTAATATCTTCAAAGTGAGTGTTGGCGGCAGACATCTTAGCGTTCCGACTTGTGTAGGACGTGTAGGGTGCGGGACTTGGTGATCTTGGGTGTAGGAAACTTGGTGTTTTGGCGTAAGGTCACGTAATGTGGCTTTCTCAGCATGACTTGATGTTTTTGTTTAGAGTAGCGAACTTGACGATTAAAGTAGCGTGTGGAGTAAAAAAAAAAGTTCAGTATAGGCAGAAGTTTGTTGAAAAGGGTAATATCGAAAATCGTTATTGATGTAGGTTAAAAGTTGTTTAGCGTAGTGAATTAGTTGTTTTTCTTACAATAATAGCACCTGCAGTAGTACTAACTTGGTCGTTTTCCAACTTGCCAAACTTTGAGACTTCTGACAATTAATCTCAACGTCTTTAAAAAGTATCAATGAAGATTTTTTGGTGTTTTTGGTAGCGATACCGTCGCTAACTTCCAGATTGGCGTTGGAATACTGACGTAACCCAAATGTCTTTTCTGTTTTCCTGCCGTTGGAAGACTGGCGTAGTACTAATAGAAGCCTTTTGCAAGAATCTTTCCTCTACTCCGGCGGTCGTTTTGACTTAGAGCGTAATCAGAAAGTAGCTTCTTCTTCTACTTAGCTTATCTATGCTTAACCTAATAAGCAGGCAAGTACTAATCAGTGTTGGTAGGCCTTAGACATTGCAACATTATCGATTAGATTAGTCGAAGTAACAGTAGTATTGTGTGGTCAGATGGTAGATGTATTGTTCTAGGTTTGGCAGACTGCTAGCCGGTCTGCATTGTAATTTGTATGGTCAATTGCTTGGCCCATACCCCAGAGTGAAGTGCAGCATACTGCACTCGACTTACACCCAATGCGGTAAGTCTGTATAACGCAATACACTCAACCTGCAGTTTAGTATAGTCAACCTTTCTTATAGTAAAGTTGATGTACTGCACTGCATGTAATACTATTCCAATATAAATACATATAAAATGCTAGATATTAAGCCATTAAAACTTGAAATAATCTAATAATATATACTAATCAAATATATCAAAAATAGTATATATACTATTTCACATAAGTAAATACATTTACGAAGTGTTCTAATCAATGAAAAATGTACTTCGATGCGAAAATAAACTAATTTTTTATGATAGGAATTGAATGGGTATTATCTAAGAATCAGTGAGAAATTAACATAAAAACTTTAACAAGATCCCATAGGAAATACTTACTGCCTTATGAGTAAAGTTCTGAAAATACCAAGTGGTCTTTAAACAAAATATAAGAATCAAAAACTATTTATCCAAATAATTATGAAAGTATATAGTGCAAATCCAAAATTTAATCTTACGATATTTAAACTATATTTCTTTTTAAAAACCTTTTTATATAAATTATAAAACGTCGTTTAAAACTTTCATACGACGATAAATAAGCCTTGAATTTGCATTTGTAGAAGAGAAAAATAAAGTTTAAGGCCAAAATACCCAAGTCAACCTTATAAAACTAATTCATTATATTCTAAACCAATGTTTTAAAGTATACCAGAACAAAATGAACACCTTAAATACGGCTTTGAAACCAAAAAAACACTAAAAAAAAAACCCGGAAACCAAAAATAAAGTAATTACTAACAAATAATACCTTATAATTAAACATATAACCTACTACATATATTATAATACCTATGGAGAAATATAAGAAACTTTATAGGTTTACAAAAACATTAAATTATATATAATAAAGTTGGTTATTAGTCCAACGATTATTTAGTATACGAATAACTTCGAATCAAACGGCAATTTCAAGCTGATCATCCACCTGAAAACCAAATAAAAGCTAATTTTACAATATATACAGCCGACTACAAAAACATAAAAAGGGAATTAAACGATTACTCCTACGAGTATACCTTTAAAAAGGAAGACTTAAAGAATTATAAAACTGATTTAATGGCTTAAAATAAAGAAACCAACCAATAGGTATTTACAAGTTTATAAGATACCTCGTTTTTACATATCGTAGGTTTAAATTGCGAAAACAAGGTACTAAACGCTTATATAACGTCGCAATTAACATTTTTTTAAGAATCAAGGTAATCAATTTTGAGGTATTATACCAGATACCGGTGTAATAAAAATTTTAATCGCTGGGAACCCACAATTCGATGCTTTCGCAACGAGATTTCCCAAATTTCAATTCAACCGAATAAAAAAACACCGGGAAATTCTATTCTCTAAAGGTAAAACATTATTACTTGTCATTACCATCATAAATACAATATCTGAACCGATTGAATGTTACGTAATAACCTTTAAAACTCTATTATTAATATTAAAAACTAATATAAATAAATTCGATCTTACAATTCGAAAGACGATTAACTAACTTACCCATACCAAGAATAACGTATCCATACTATTCCGTCTTAAGTTTGATTACTTATCGTTTTTACCTAAACCGCGTACAATGAAAGCCGTTTACCTGATATAACCTAAATTAAAAATATTACACCGTCGATTCGGATATCCGGCCGCAAAACGGCTCTTACGGTTTTTTTACGCCGTAAGTGTCGGTAAGGTCTCAAGCCTATAATATTCACGTGAACATAAGGTCTTTGAAGAGTAATCAGAATGATTGGTAGTTGTAGTATAAAGTAAGATGATGATAAGCCAAAAAGAAGTATCTAGAGGTGCACGTCATAGGTAAGGGCTTATAAGCCCTCACCCAGAGCATACCACTCTAGAATACCTGCTTCTAGACCGCTCCACACATGAGAGTGTAATCTGCAGCGTGTCACGTTATCATATACTCTGTAAGAGTACAGCCTATAGCATGATACGTGATCGTGTCATGCTACAGGAGTGTACCTTACAGCGTAATATACTGCCACCTAAATATACTATCTATGAAGGTATATAATAATATCTATACAGGAAATCTTTTCTTCTTTTTTTGTGCGTTCCCTATCTAGTAGTATATTCCGTATCTAGTAGTGATAGTATCAGTAGTGCGGTCCGTATTAGTCGTTTAGTTGCGATATTCTTAGTTGATAATGAAAGTGGGTAATATTCCTTATCTGGTAGTAATAGTGGTGCATGGTATCGTTTCTGGTTGGTAATGATAGTGGTGTATACCCTCATTGCAGACAAAACTTCTTTTCTTTTTCTTTTCTTTTTCCTTTTACTTATAGTAAAGTAGTAATGTCTTATAAATTAGGTTACGTGACCTTCCTCGTAACGTCGATAATTGTAAGAAGTGTCAAAAGCAACGCACATGTTTTGAATACGTACTTCAGGGTGTTGTACGTAGGTAAAAGCGGCGAAATATTGTTGTAGGTAATTTATTTTCGTACATAAATGGATCATTTTTGTTGGTAGGTGTTTTATTTTCGTGGTAATAGGAGTGCTTTTGTTTTCTTATAGGGGCCTAGGTGTGTATAAAGTATCTGGTCATTCCTCTTCCTGAAGTATCGGCTCGGATTGGTATGGTGTAGCAGATTTTACCGGTACGATCGGTTTAGGTGTTACAAATATAGCCGATTTTAGAATAAGCGAACGGTGAATTTGTTATATTAGTGCAAGATCCTGTGAATCGTGGTCGGTTAGAAATTGTATTTGTGCCAGATCCTGTAATTCGTGGTCTGTTGGAAACTGTGTATCCAGACTTTCCCTCTCTTTTTCTTTCTTTTTTGAATGTATGTGATATCCAGACCTTTCTTTTCTTCCTCTCGTAGCCCTTCCTCGCCTTAAGGCTGTGGATCGGACTCTGTACATGGCCCCTCTTTTTTTTGAGGTCGTGGCCACAGGATTATTTCAATTGTATCATTTACCATTCGCTACATGCCTAGTGACCAGTCCACAAAGTCATTCCTAAAACTGTCAAACAAGTCGCGTCCTTTAAATTCGTAACTGTAACAATAAAAAATAATTTTTATAGCATTTGTATTTTCCGTATAAGGATTCAAATCCTCCACTGAAGCCTCGATTTTGTTATCCCAAAGGTTAAGGTCTAAATGTTTAAGGATACTGCTTTGTAACGACGTGTGTGTAAAAAGGTACTCCATATATTCGTTAGCTTTTGCCAGGTTCGTTACTCGTGGAGCCATCATATATTTATAAAGGGTATTAGCGCTTACTAATACAAATAAATTTGAAATAAAGCGACTGTGAAAGTAGGGCGAACGTGAAAAGGTTTTGTTAGTGCTTAGCAGCACCAAACTAGCCAAGCTGCTAAGAAAAGTCAAATAAAATTAAAACAAATAAAGCAAACGAAACTAAAAAGAAAACGAACGTAAAGAGATTTTATTAGCGCTTAGTAGCGCTACACTAGCCAAGAGGCTAAGAAAAAAAACTCAAACAAACTTAGAATATGTAGGGTGAACGAAACTAAAAAGAAAGCGAACGTAAAAAGGTTTTATTAGCGCTTAGTATAGCTACACCAGCCAAACGGCTAAAAAGAAACTCAAATAAACTTAGAACAAATAGGGTAAACGAAACTAAAAACAAAGCGAATATAGGAAGGTTTTGTTAGCGCTTAGTAGAACCACACTAGCTAAGCGGTTAGGAAAACTCAAATAAACTTAGAAAAAATAGGGTAAAGGGAAATATGGGTAGGGTAAAGTTGTGCGTGTATATAGGGAGTCGTAGTGTATGATCTGATATGTGGTAATCTGTCCGTATTAGCGTGCCGTAACCGAAATTGGTAAAAGAATCGGTTAGTTGCTTGGTGTATAACCGATTTTGGCTTTGCTGGAGCGAGTAATTCGAAAAAAAAATCAGATGGGTCCCAGCGAAGGGTTCCGAAACTTGGTGGTTTAAGCTTGCGTGGCCTGGTGCATGATAGAACGCCCTTTAAAAAGGGCTCGGGTTGATCATTTAGAGCGTCAATGAAAGTTAGCAGTTAACGTAACGGGGCTAGTCTTCTTAAAGTCACTCCGGATCTTATAGTTTTGTAACGCTTCGGGTTTCTCGGCGCTCCCGCGTAATTCCACACTCCTGTATAGTTTTTATAAGGCGTAGTGTTAAATAACAGGCATTTGGAACCGCTAGAGCATCCCGCTATAGGTATTTAACATATGTCTATCTCTTTCTTTCTAGGCTGTTTGTAGTCAACCGAGTCTGCTACTGATCAATATCGGTAAAGTCTTAAGCTTATAATATTTACGTGAACATAAGATCTTTAAAATGTAATCAGAATGATTGGTAGTTGTAGTATAAAGTAATATGATGATAAGTCAAGAAGAAGTATCCAGAGGTGCACGCCATAGGTGAGGGCTTAAGCCCTAGCCTAGAGCATACTACTCTGGAATACCTGCTTCTAGACCGCTCTACGTATGAGAATGTAATCTGCAACGTGTCACGTTATCATATACTCTGCAAGAGTACAGCCTATAGCATGATACGTGATCGTGTCATGTTACATGAGTGTACCTTACAGCGTAATGTACTGCCATCTAAATATACTATCTATAAAGGTATACAATAATATCCATAGTAAGACATATAAATATAAATAAAAAAGCGCTAAAAATCATCGAAACGTTCTACTACAAGTAACAATTACATACGTAAACCCCACCGAAATTTAAATTCCCCTGTTAAAACGAAATGACCCTAAATTACAAGGTAATTATTAACATAAAATACCTTAACGGCTGGCAAATATTATACGTCGTCGACGTAATAACATTATTTTAAGCAGCTAAATTTACGTCAAGTGATTTTGTTACTGACTATTAAAACACTTTAGTAAACTTTGAATTAAACTTTTACTTCGGACCTTTTAACTGAATTACTCACGATATCAATAAAGTTTCAAATTGACCGAATAACGAATCGAAACTGATAATACCGGTAACGAACGTAAACAAATACCAGTAAGATATTTTAAAGTATTAGAAAAGATAAACGGTATTATAAACCATTAGAAAGTAAACTAAATTCTATTAAGAAAAAAAGTTGTCAGTTTTAAAGAATTCATTCTATGAATAGTGGTTAACGCCGTGAATAACACTTTCTGACTAAATAGGCTAATTTCAACAATTTTTGTTTTAGGTATTCACTCTAAAGTCTTTACAAATTTAATACCGTCGCTAGCCATGGTACGAAAAGCAAATATTACATCGAAATCTATAATAATATTACGTTCCTTGCGGACGAAAAACGATATTTTAAGAGTATTAGTTATAAAAAAAGACCTCCGTAAAACCGGCGTTTTAAACTTGCTACTATAGTTTGAAATTCTGGTTTGGAAAACAAATAACTGATAAATTAGCCCTTTGAAAATCAACGGGTTTAAAAAACACAACGTACTTATTAAACTACTAAACAGTACATGTTTATTTCGTCAAATGATAATACTAAAATACAAAAAGGAAGTAGTAAACGATAATAACCTGAAAACGTAATCTAAAAAGTAACATTAACCCAACCACTTTTATAACAACGAATCCAAACCACCCCTAATATCTATAGACTCCCTGCATATACCTTTATAACCTTTACTGCTTTACGAAACAGGCTTAACTATAAAAGAACAATACTACGCCACCAAAGGCATCTATTTATCTCAGAAAACGAAAAATATTATAAATGTTTTATTACAAACTCCTTTATTGTTTGAAAGGAAATATTGAGTCGTAAATTAAGTGAAAAACTCCGCCGGAAGGGTATTATCACCGTTTCAAATACCCATTTTAAACAATACACTTAAAAATAAATCACAGCTTGAATCTAATAATGCGGTTTTCACTTTTAAAGGTTCGATCTAAAGGTTTACGACGACTATAGAACATTTTCCTATATGCTTGGTTTACAAAGTAAAGTATAAGGCCGATAAACCTTATTAAAAACCTCCTTATAATTAAGGGGTACGATAACTCCGGTAAAAAAAGATATTATAACTTAATCGCCTACTTTATAAAAAGCAAGCTATCGCTTAATTTTAATGTTTACCTCCTTCATTCATACATTATATAACCTTTATATCGAACTTTGTGATATGATATTAGTTTACACGTGATTAAAAAAGGGGATTAAACGTTGTATCCACGCCTATATACCTGTAAAACTTCGAAATAATTACTTACCCTAAACGATCTTGTGTATATTTAAACCGCTTTACCCATTCGTTAAGATTAGGGTATATTGGTATATCACTTATGAAAGGTATTATAAAAAACGGTTCGAAAAAGCCAAATCAACCTTCGACTTATGCTTTTTAGTTTTAACATTATATTCTAATGGATTAAGTCCTATTTATACGCTACATTAATCAAAACGTTAACATTATCAATGTACGAAAACCATAGTACGGTAAAAGGGATTATGGTTAAGCTTTCACACGATAATATATAGAATGAAATCTCTTTTTACCCGTTCGAAATTAGGGAGGATTCGCATTGAAATGGGAAAGTCGGAGTGAATTCCTTTTTGTAACCAGGTTCTGAGTTCTATCTTACATTCAAAAAGAGATTTTTCATCGTTATATAAATTCGGCTATATACTACAAAAAACCTTCCTTGTAATGAAGTATGAATGGAATTGTTGTAAGAAATATACGCCGGAATTGGTTTACTAATATCATATTAATAAAGATTTTCCATTCGGCGTCTAGGATTTAAAACATCGTTCATAAGGACTTGAACCTCGTTTATAACTAAGTCGAACCAACCCTAAGTAGTTTACGTAAGGGAAAAACTTTGGATAATAGGGCTCTCGCGATAAACATATATTTTAACAGCGAAAAGAATTTTTTTACACATTATCTAAAACACGTTATCAACAAACTGTAACTGACATTACTAGGGCCATTACAGTAATATAACTTAGTCACGATAATGTTTCCAATAATAAGGAATTATTGATAACCTTTTCGGCTTAATGGTGTTATACCACACTATTTAAAAATATTAAAGTACCGAAAACCAACTTACCGATTTTTAGTAACCTAATTGTTATTAAAATAACCTCTTTACCACCCGCCGCTGAAATCATGGACGCGGTCGCTGTACACGAGTGGGTAAATACTTTCACCTGACTATACGTTAATACTTTACATGCGGTTAATAAACTTATTACAGTTTACGTTAAGGTTGCGAATGAATGATATTTCAAACTCAACCCACTTCGCCACTATATAAAAAATCATAATTCGATTGGGCGGCGCTAGGTCGATAAAACGTAAAAAAATCTTCATAAAAATATATTAGGCTCGTTCCTCTTTATGGAAAATAAAATTCGACCGGGACACTAATATTGCAAAAGCCAATGACATAACTAACTAATATAAATTTCCCTCTCTACTTCGTGCTTCTTCAATTCAAGTAAACTGGCACCTTGTTTTCGACACTCGCCAAAAAAAATCAAATTCTACGCAAAAAACATTCTCAATAAACTCTTAACGAATAATAAAATTGCTAACGACTTTATAGTTGATTTAAATATGTCCAAATACACTGTCCCCTAATGTACCAATATTTTTGAAGAGGAGGTATGTTGTAACATCATTGGCGTCCAAAATATATCAATCGTTTATAACGATATGATGATATGTTGATTTAAAACGTACCCGAAATCAATCATAAGGCTTCTCCATAGAATTTATACTAAGTATTTACGACTAAATATTTTTCTATAAGTATGGTAATAATTAAGTCTATTGATAATTCTAAAACCAAACGACTAGGACTTATTATAAACCCGTTTATAAAGGTTTATTGATTTGTTTCCAATATATCTTCAAATATTAAAATGTATCATAACTTATCATATGTTTCAATACTTTTCACCCGGGTTTTAATCAGCAATTAGAACGAAAAAAATGAAGCTTAGTATATCCGTTTCGCACTGTGTAACGTTCTCTTTACCTATAATATTGAATCCGCCTTAATAAAAGGTAAATTGTGTTAATTTTTTTCTTACAATATATGGGAAGTTTTCGATTCCCTTTTATATAACCGCCTCATATTAAAGATACGGCGTTCAAAATTGAATTAAAACCTATTTACTTTAATTAAATTCTTTTCATTAGGAAAGATGGTAAGAGTTTGACATTAAATAGTAACTATAGGGTTCATAGACTTTTTCTAAAAAAATCATTTAAAAATTCTCTCGTTTCCTAGTATTATATATAATGTACATATAATTTCTTGACCAAACTTTACTACGAGTGTATCTTTATATTTGAGGATAACTTTTTTCATTTTTTTCAGATATCGTATTCCCTAAATTAATGTCGCAAAGCTTAAAAACAACATATAGAAGGTAAACTGATAGATCAACGATAATAAGTTTATTATCGCCTCAAAAAAATCTCAACTTCTTTGTGTTACTAATCTATAGGGTCTGGCTAACGTTACAAAACGTAGCGATCCGTTTGTCTTATCCAGCGTAAAGCTTGTACACCTGGTTACAAATATATCTACAAATACTAAAATTGTTGGTAGGACTTTAGATGTTGTAACGTTGTCGATTCGATTGGTCGAAGTAGCAGTAGTATTGTGTGGTCAAGTAGTGAATAATTCTTCTAGGTTTGTCAGATCTTTAGCTGGTTTACGCAGTAATTTGTATGGTCAATTGCTTAGCCCATGCCCTGGTGTGAAGTGGGAGAATACTGTACTTGACTTACAGCCAATACAGTAGGCATACACAAAACAATACACTCAACTTTGATTCAGTATAGTCAACTTTAATGTAAGTAAAGTTAACCTACTGCACGGCAATTACTACTATTCCAACAAAAATCCTTAATTTATATTGGCTAAGATTTTGGTTTAACTGAGCCTCATTAGGGCGAGTTTATATTAAAGAATGCATAATAAGGTTTTAACGGGCTGCGAGACACTATAAAAAACTCTCTCGAACGAGATACGGGCCTCTTTTACATCTTTTTAGAATAATTATCACCGTTGCTGTCGTATTTATACTCATTTATCACGTCGAGAGCTAGTATACCGGCTGTAGTCACAAAGATCTTAAGGAGAAAGTTACAGTCCCTTTGTTTATTATAATGAAGGCAGTAGCCCCGTTTTACTAAACTTGGCTAAATATTATCGCTGTTGGAATAGTACTACATGCAGTGCAGTAGGTCAACTTTACTGTAAGCAAAGTTGACTGTACTGCAAGTTGAGTGTATTTCTTTATGGTGACTTACCGCATTGGGTATAAGTCGAGTGCAGTATGCTGAACTTCATACTAGGGTACGGGCCAAGCAATTGGCTATACAAATTACGGTACAGACTAGCTAGCGGTCTGCCAAACCTAAAATAATACATCCACTATCTGACTAATGCAATACTACTGTTACTTCGACCAATCTAATCTACAACATTGAAACGATCTAAAGATCTGCCAATACTAATTAATTCTTATTGAATTAAATACAGATTAGCTAAGTAAAAGACGAAGCTACTTTCTAGTTATTACGCTTTACGTTAAACGACGGCTAAGGTAGAGGAAAGATTCTTGCGAAGAGCTCTTATTACTGTGTCAGTCTTTACGGTAATACGTAAAGAAAACCTTTATACTGTATTAGTCTTTACGGTAGACCAGAGGTAGCGACGGTATCGCTATTAAAAATACTAAGAAATCTTTATTATTATTTTTAAAGACGTTAATATTAACTGTTGGAAGTCACAAAGTTCGGCAAGTTGGCAAACGGCTAAATTAGTACTACCACGGCTGTTACTATTGTAAAAACAATTAAGTCTCACGGCCTACAATAAACAACCTTTGCCCTTCAACTACAACCTCCAATAACAAACGACTTCCGACCTTACCCTTTACACCAAACCTCTGCCCCTATTTTACTCTTTTCACTCCCTACGTCTTTTTAATCCTCAAGTTCTCTATTTTAAGCAAAAACACCAAGTTATACCAAAAAAGCCACGTCGCGTAACCTCACGATAAGCTACTAAGTTACCAAATTCCCATGCAACTTCACGTCAAAATACCAAGTTCCAAAGCCTAAGATTACCAAGTCTCTCACCCTACACGTCTTACACAAGCTTAAACCTCAAAATAACACTTACCCCAAAAATCCAAAAGGGAATTAACGACTTGGGATCCATCTTTACAAAACATTACGATAAAAACTCATAGGGATAAGATATTAACAAAAACTTAACGAAAAAACACCTAGTTAACTACGTTGGCTACTATATTGTTCAGCAAAACGGCGGCGAAGATCTCAACCGAAGCGACCGCGTTTTCCGAAACTTTCGTAATCTTTTCGGCAACTAGACCCTTAACATATAAAAAAGGATTCAAAAGGGTATCAAATCCAAACTAAAGGCCAAACTTAAACGTCAAGGAATTTACGTGTCAGAAAACGGCCTTACTAAGCTAGCAAAAACCCATTTCGACTTAACATAGCTTGAAAAATGCCTTTAAGACCCACGACCGAAAGGAAAGAATATAAAAAACTCCACGTCCCTATATACGATTTAGGGTACTTTTTTTTTACCTTCAACTAAGTTAAACCTTTTTACGTACCGGCAATAAGGAACCTATTAACTTTCTCGTTAACCTAGCACCTTTATGTAATAGTGCGAAGTGTGCTTTTAACGGCGGCAGAGCACGTGAAGCAGAGGCCTTCTATGCGGCCAGAGGCATTAAAGTTGGCGTTCTACACCAGTTAATTAAACAAGATCGTCAGGTTTTTCAAAACCTTTAAGTATTCATCGCCCCTTAGTAATTCAATCGACAGGCCCCTTAAAACCCTTTCCCTTTCAGATTCTCTTACATACGAGAGCCTATCACAAGTCCTACTATAGGACTTTATCCTTCGGGCCAGGCGACTAGCAATTACCCTTAAAACCGTGCCTAGAAAGTCCTAAGGCTTTAACTGCTGAGAAATACCAATTAAGACTGAAATAACTATTGCGACCTTCTTTTAGAACCTATCAAGATAGTTAATATTAACTACAAACTCCTTACGAATTTCGCTAAGATCTGGGACAACACAAAGAAGTATGACGGAAAGCCTTACAACCTCTTCGATACCAAAATATTGCCCTTTTTAAATATCTGCAAATGGATAAAGATTCCACCTCCTGGTTTTCACTTACTGTTTTTTGGAATCCTTACAAGGCATGCCAAAGACTATTACCTAGCCTTTTTAACCCAAGCAACTACATTTCGCGAAGTTTACAATAATATAAAGGGTACCTTCGAATACAACGTCCACTTTATGTAATACCATACAAATTAGGCTATCACGAGGTGGATAACTGTAATAACCAAAAAAATAAGAGAAGGAAACACCGATAAATATGTTTAACCAAATGATTAACAAGTTGATATTGTGTTAAAAAGTAATGGGAAAAGCCTATATTAGTGAAGCTACACTTCGCGAGCAGGTACGAACAGCAGTTACGGACGTTAGCGAGTTCGAATACGCCTTATAACGCTCAAATACCACTTGCGATGACTTTTGTTAGCTTGTTACGTTCATCACTTGCCACCGTAATAACGCGTACATCAAATTCGCTAATTATATACTTCTAGGCCAAAAAATTTCTTAATGTAAATAAAAAAAACCTTACGGTGGTCAATTAAGTCGATCACAATTATGGACACCTATAACGCCTAAGGTTTGACCTATCAACCTCGGTCCCAAACTAAAAGATAGTAACCACGCTGGCGCAAATAAGGTTAAGCTTTAGGCGGACCTGTTAACCGCCAGCACTATCGTCGCGATAGTGGTAAGAGATATTAGATTTGTAGCAAGTTTGGTTACTAATTAACTCGACACCCCCCCAACGAGAGTAATAACAAAAAGGTAGTATATTATACTTAATACCTTATTGCTTTTAAACAAGACTACCTAAACCAAATTACAAACTTCGAGGATGACGAGTCAATTAACGACGCTAAAGCCCCCAAGTAGATTAAGTAGCACGAATATACTGCCCCTGGCGCAGTCTAATAACTAGCCAACCATACCTTCCTATACCATTTAAGTGATAAAGACCCTTCCCTTTATCTTAACTAAACCCCTAACCCCTTATAAATCTTTAAACTTCGCGATCGTTATGCGGACTACACGTTTTAAGGTATTATACAAGATATAGGAGTAGTAAGGTACTTAATAGAAAGCTATTCGTAATATGTGGTATTATAGAGTGAAAGCATTATAATTACTAGTATTAATCGTTACAATATTGGTAAGGCCAAATTTGGTTTTAAATCAGGTAAACAACTATCGTTACTGGTGATAACTGTAATTTAAACTATTGCAAAAACAATTATGTTTTATATCCTTAAATCCTTTACCCCATTTTTACTTTGCTTAAAGGATATAAAGACCCTCGACGTTAACGTCGACGTTTTTAAAGTGACTAAGGCCAGAGCTGTCGCTCAAAGTGGTCGGATTCTGTCTATAAACCTCGATGAAGAAGAAGAAGAATGGTCCCTGCTAGGGAGCGGCTATGGAGCTAAGATGATATAACCCTCTCCCCAGTTATGTGACGTTTGGTAGTGTGTTTTTAAGCGGCTTCCTCCCTGTTCTAGAATATCGCAAGAGCGTGTAGAACTACCAGGACTGAATCCCTGATAATACTAGCCAGGCACTAGCCTGTAACATTACCCCTAAAGACACTCCTATCGTTCCTTCCCCCGTCTTTTTTTTTTTTTTTTTTTTTTTTTTTTTTTTATATAATGTAGTTTTAAATGTAAGTATAAGGAAGGTACGCGCGCTTTTCAAAATATTACGGTTCCTTGTAAAAAGAACTAATCCAACGTTACGTAAAAGGTGTTTTAACGCCTCCCCTTCCCTTTTATAAATAATTCTTAAAGTTCTATTTAAGAAGATAAAACTTTTTTCCCTTTAACCTTTTACCTTTTTATATAAAGTTAGTACTTATAGCTATTAGTATAATACTTATTTCTTTTGTAATCTTAATACTCCTTATAGCCCCCCTTATGACATTACGATAAATCTCTAACTCGCCGCCGAGGTAAATATAATTATTAAAATCGTAGGTTATATACTTTAAAGTTAGTTGGTTTTTATTAACGAGTATAAAGTTTTCTGCGTTAAGGGCTATCAATTTACCCTAACGGGACTTGTAAATAGATATATTTCGAATACGTTTATAAAATAACGTATAATCCCAGAAAATTATGTTAAGAGACTAAGGGTAAATGGTTTCAATAGCTAAGAAGAAGCTATTAACGAATGGCTAAATACTAAAACCAAATACCGCCTTACTTCTATTAAAGCTATAGGTTGTGGTTTTATTTATATGTATATATCGTTAAACCTAAACTTTAATATAAACAAGGCTATTTAGGAGTTATCGAAAACGTATTTAACGTTTAACTTTTAAAACTGAAGTAAGTTTACGTTTTATAAGCCGTTCTCTAAATGTTAACGAGCGGGTAAAAAACGTATAAACTTGGGTAATCGCCACCAAAAAGGCTATAAAAGTCCATCGCGCCACGTAATGTAAGGTTAATACCCGAGGCGGAGGGGATTTTGTCCCCGCCACTCCCGTATGATCTGGAGGCTTACAGGTCATGTAATTAATAAACAAGAAACGTAATACTCAAGTAAGTTTTTTATAACTGGGTAAAAACGTAAATGACGCGGATAACGAATAGCTAGAGAACGCAATTAAAAGAAATATAAAAGCTTATTAAGGTTTTGAAAAGTATTAATACTAAGCTAGATCATATAAATACCAAACTAAGCTAACTTGTTAAAATGGGTAAGAAAATGCTAAGTAAGGATTCGGATTATAATTTTAAGGATACATTTAAGTAGGTCCAGTTATAATCGTTCGTTCTTCTTTTTAACCAATATAAATACGTTTACTTAATACACTTTCACTAACAGTTTATACGTCGTATCGTTTAGTAAAGTAAAGTGTAAAATTTATACCCGTTTACATGTTATGCATAAGGGCTTATCGTTATATTTAATTAGTTTATTACGCCATTCGAAGGTATCGAGTGCTTTGGTATTAGAAAAAATTTAAAAGCGGTTTTTACGTTAAGTATATATAACTTACCCATTTAACTAAAACTTGCCGTTCCGATTAATTATAAAGTTAGGTACGTTCGACTTAGGGTTTATTACGGGCCCGTAATATACTTTTAACTTAATATTCCGATTTTATCTTTCCCCTATAGGTTTTGATGATTATAACTTACGGTTAAAAGTTTCTGATTTACTAACATAAAAACGGATCCGAAACGGTTCGAACGAGTTAATTTACATAAAATCGAAAATTATTTCCATCCGGTATATTAAAACTGATAATATAAAAGTCTATTATAGGTATTACCTAATATTTATCATAAAGTTAACTTAACCTTTTTAAGAATTTGTTTAGTTTATAGTTTTTTAAAAGAAGTTAAACGTCATTGCTGCCTCGGAAACGTTTCGACGGGGAACGCCGCTTATTAACAGCTTCTCCTATACGTTATTACGCAACCATTATTACAGCTTGTACAAATTCCGTAACTTCGCGAATTCTTTAAATGAAGTCTTTAACTATTACGCATAGTATCGTCATCAAAACGAAAAAATGGTATACCGATTATATAAAATTAACGTAATGACTATAGGTTATAAAATATTAATACTAATAGTCGTCGTATCCTTATTATTTAATATTAGTCAATAGCCGGGTAATAAACGGTTTTAGTTGAGTTATATATAAATAACGAATAAACGTAAATATATAAGGACTTTTTAATTTACGCGTTCGGTTACGCCGTTAATTTTAGGGTAAAAGGCAGTGTTCAAGCATTGTTCCACCCTAATTGAGTCGTAAAGTCGTTTTCAAAACCTATTAGTCCAATTCGAACTACGTTCGCTAACAAACGTACGCGGGAAACCATAAAATTGCCAATAATAATTGAAACCCCGTTCTACATAAGTCTCAGCGTTTATAATAATTATAGATTCGAGGGTAACGACTTTAATTAAACGGTTTATAATGATTATAAGGTAACGTGGGTTAACCGCGTATTCCTAAGGCAAGTTAACTATAAAATTAACGAAAAGTTTGTTTCAAAACCGCTCGAAAATTAGAAGGGGTTTGAAAAGCCTTTTTCGATAGTGTTTCCAATAGGTTATACGATTATAAACTTCGTAGTTACGGCAAAAGCGGCGGACTATACGGTGTAAAACTAGCTAAAAATAAGTTTTGAAAAAAATAGAGATAGTAACATCATGACCTAGGTAACTGGTTAAAAGCGAATCGTAAGTAACTTAAATCAACGCAGTAGTAAACGGCTCGTAAATAAGTACTCAAATACGATCACAAAACCTCAAAACTTTATTGTCGTTTACCAAACATTTTAAAATTAAAAATTTGAACGTACAATTGTTGTCGATACGGATATCCACTAGGAAATATTGGTCGCTATATGTACCGTACGTACCAGGCGAGGGTAAGTGGTATCGCGTATAATAACAACGTCTTAATAACTTTAAAAGTCGAAGTTAGTAAAAGGTTACGACCTTTTGGAATTAATTCGCCGGCGACGGTTAACCGAGAAACGTACGTACGCGAAGACAATTCGAAAATAAATTATTTGGGGTATAATGACTAGAATTTTCGACTTAGGTAACGTAAGTTCGAAAAACCCTTAAAAACATCCTCATTTCGTCTCAATAATATATCGGGTTACGTAAGATTTGTTGTTTTATTATGTACTAACCGAAATCTGAATTACGAAAAGCGTTTAAACTAACGAACTTCTCGTTCGAAAAGCCGCCGCATCTTTATAAAGTATTCCAAGTTTTTATAGTCTGTTAAAATAGTAAACGGGCACGCCATACCTCAGAGCTCTGTGTTTTATGTTTTAAGCAATTTATAATTCCAAGTAGTTTTTTATCGTGAATTTCGTAATTATATTTGGTGGGAGATAAATGATGGAAGTAATACGTTACTAGGCGTAGGTTAATGTGGTCGTCGCGTTAAAAAGGGAAACCTTTTAAGGCCTAGTTAAAATAATCGGTTTCAAATAAGGTATCGTATTTAGGATCCTATTGGGCGAATACGAGTTCAGAAAAAAAAAGCTAAGTTTAAGTCGTTCGAAAATAGCTTTTTTTTAAACTCCTAACGAAATAAAGTACCCTTACAGGTTAATCGAAGAAAAGATTCAATAATCGTCAAGTAGTTGTAAATAAAATGACGATAAGAATTTACAAATTTTGAAAAGAAAACTCGTACTCTTAAAACTGTTATAAGAGCCACCTATTCCCGGATAACGCGTATCTTTTTTAGGTTTATACAAATATTAAAGCTAATTTCGATAACGAATCCTGGATAATTAGTTTTTTAAACTCCAAATTCGTATTTAAAAATATCCAGGTTAAGTCCTGCGGCGCTTAAAGCGTTAAGGATTTGCTTAACCTCAGCTATATAGTCGTTAAAAATATTGTTAAAATGAACAAAGACGTCATCAAAGTAAGCGAAACGAAAAATATCGAGGAAAAGGCGTAACGAATTATTAATATACCGTTAAAAGGTAGCGGGGGCGTTAAAAAGACCGAAGGGAATAATGATTTATTTGAAAATTCCGAAACGTATACGAAATATAATTTTCTATTTATTTCCCTCCTGAATAGAAAGCTTGTAAAAAGAAAATTTAAAATTCAATTTGAAAAATTATTTAGCTTACAATATATTTATAAACGTCTCTTTTATGAAAGGAAACGTGTAACAATTTATTTTCGTAACAATATTAAACCGGCGATAATGAATATAAAATTGTAGCCCTTTTTTAAGTTTTTTAACGGAAAGTATTAAGTAATTCAATAAACGTTTTGCGTAATATAAAATGTTTTTTACGTTATATATCGTATAAAAGGCCCCATGGTAATTTAAAGGTAATCTTTAGTTGTTGGTACGAAGGATAATTTCGTAATCCGCCTTAAAGTGGTAAAGAGGTGGTTTATCGCCGAGAGCTTTATCTAATAAAGGTGTGAATTCCCTAAGATTAACGGGAAGTTTATCGTAAATGGAAATAAATAGTTTTGGGGTGAATACTTTACTAATATCTTCGAGGGAAACGGGGGCGACCTACGTAATAAAGGCACTGTTTTTACGGGCCTGTCGTAAAATAACGTGAAATATAACGATGCTAACCCTTTTCAAAACTTTCTAAACAGACGTAAACCCTCGCTTCTAAATGCGGTGATTACCGGCTCGTCTTAAAAGTAATATGTATTTCGTAACTTCGTAATTAACTTATTGGTATTTCATTTAGAGTTTGTTTGAAATAACTTTATATTATTAAAAAAGGAATGATATAATTTTATATCTAGTAACGTTATTTATCGAAGTTGACGTTTGAAAAAGTTATACAGGAAATAAGTCGTAAGGAAAAACCAGGCGTGTGAAACGTAACTTCACCGAGTTATTATAAGGGAATAAAAAAGCTTAGTAATTTTAAGCGATTAATAAGCTATTTATTTGTAACGTTATAGCATTTAAAACCTACATTTAATCAAGCGTAAATAAAATGAATGAAATTATAAAATAAATTTACTATAAATTTGGAGTTGTTTAAAAGCTGGGGCAAAGCCACCAGGTCGAATTAAAGTTTTGTTAACTCTTATACGCAACTATATATAGGAGTTACGTTTTTCCCTCTTCGAGGTTGATAAGGTCTTTAACCGAAATGAAATGGATTCCTATAACGGCTTTAACGTTAAAGCCGCTTGGGCGTTACACCGGGTCCTATAAACATATACGGATCCAGTAACTATCCGTGCCGTAACGTAAACACAACCCGAAGTCCTTACAACGAAAGAGTTCCATGGGGTTAACCCAGGCGACGCGTCGTTTAAAAGAGACTCGAAAAGCGTTTACGCCGGTTATAATAACATTGATCTAGCTATCTCGAGCAGGCGCGTTACCACCAATATTTCCACTACAGGAGGCGCCTTCAACAGTAATAGTACTAATGCTTTTGTAACGAGTACGGAGATTGTAAATTCGCCCGTCGATAACTTAAACGCGGGTGACCTATTTATTATAATTTACCGGTATATGAAGGGGGGGCAACGTATTAGTAAGTGTATTATTAATAATTCCTTTTAAAATGGCGAGCTTAGCGGCGAATTCCCAAGTTATATTGTTAGCTTTCGCGAGTAAGGCTTCCCAGACGTTGAAAAAAACGTAAAATCGTTTATAAGCTATTTAATTTATATTTGTAAGTCGAATGAATGCTATTTTAACCGCGTTAGGGTCGTATTAATGGGCGAAAAATATAACTAAAAAGGTATCGGGGTCGCTAGTATCTTTGTCACCTCCGCGGATATAATAACTTTTTATACCGGTTTTCGCGAGGCCTTCCAATTATTAAAAGATAACGTAAAAGTATTTTTTATACCGATAAATTTCCGGTCTCGATATAATTTATGTATAATCATAGCCTTCTATACCGAGAATTGTAACTTGATACCGAAAAATTTAATCGGTTAATAAAAAAGTTTACGTTCATCGTTAACGCTCGTTAAAAAGGTCGTTATTATCGTAATCGAAGTTAAAAAAGTTGTCGTGGTTTGGGAAGTTAACGCGGTTCCTAATATAAAACAATATAATAACGATATCATTCGTAACATACGTAAGGGAAACCTTTTAGAGGGAAAGTTAATCAGAAGATGTAAGTATACCGATAGTTTCGAGGTATTAGATTATATTGGTTAAAGCGTTTAGCGCGTTAGTGTTTCGTTATTTTAAATGTAAAGCGTATTTCCGAATGACTTAATCCCGTTCGATAAGTTTTATATATAAAGCGTTGGTAAAGCGTTTATATTAAGTCGTAAGTTAATCGTATTAAGCCGTTTAAGCGCTTTAAACCATTTTCTAATACGCGCATTAAGGAATTAGTTTAAGGCTTAAAGGTTTAGATTTGATAGGTCGGAGGATAAAAACATAGCCTTACCTTAGGCTATAGCCGCTAAAAAGTAGTTAATACACTGTTGGGAAAAGGATCGAAGTTTATATATAAAAGGATTAAGGTTGGAGCTGTCGCTTAAAGTGGTCGGATTCTATTTATTAACCTCGATAGAAAAATAAAATGAAAAAAGGTCTTTATTAGGGAGCGGCTATGAAGCTAAGATGGTGTAACCCTTTCCCCAATTATGTAACTTGTGGTAGCGTGTCTTTAAGCGGCTTCCTCCCTGTTCTAGAATATCGTAGGAGCGTGTAGAACTACTAGGGTTGAATCACTGGTAATACTAACCAGGCACTAACCTGTAACAACGTTAACGTAAACGAACTAGTTAAAAACGGCTAAAGGTTTTTACTCGCCTTTAAATAGGGGTATCTATAATTTTATTTTTAAGGTCTGGAAGTAGTGGTGTCAAACTTTATAGAGCCGGATATACGTTAACTATACCATCGCTTTAACCATCTAATTGTTAACAGGCTATATAAAGTCCTAAAGTCCGTAACGTATAAAGATATGGAATATTTTGCCTTAAAATCTATTAAAAAACTTTTCTATCATTATGAAACGTATATTTAAACCCCTTAAAGATTTAAGTTTATACTAAAAAACGATAAGTATTGCAACTACGAGATCTTTATTAATGTGTTTTACTTGGATAATAAGCCTATTCTTTATATTATTGACTTCGTAGCCTTTTTTACGGACCCTAATTCCTAAAGTGCCTTTCGGTAAAAGATACGTAGGAAACGTTAAGGATATTGTGAATTGACACGTACTTAGACCCACTAACATCGTCATCCACGATACCAACACCAAGTTTACGGCGGCGGAGTTTTAAAAATATATTAAGATAATAGGTATATAGTGTAAATAAGTACTTATAAAAGTCTATTGGAGCATTGTGAAAGTTGAAAGGGTATATAACTTACTTCGCCAAACGTACAATATCCTTACGCTAGAGATTATAAGCTTTACGTATCCGGAGGTACGCCTATAAATGATAGTAAAAGACCTAAACGACATTGTTAGCCCTAACGGCTTAGTGTTAACGCTACTGGTCTTTAAAGCGTATTTATGCCTGACGAGTGAATCCCTACCTTCGGCAAGTACTTAAAAACGTATTACAGCCTATAGCAAAGTTTTAAAAGATCTACGAAGAAAATCGGTCCGCCGTCAGATTAATAAGGCCCTTACTATCAAAAACGGCCTTATAACAATCGATGTACTTGCTTTACCGTTGTAAAGTGAAGTCCTTGTATAGCAGGAGTCGGGTAAATGAAAGGGCCCCTATGAGATATTAAATATCGCAAACTCCAAAGTGATTAATAAAACTATTAACGGTTATATATCCTTAATAATTATCTAAGTTAAGCCTTATATTAGGACTACCGACGATAAAGACCTTTAAGCTAAACTAAAGAGTTAATACGAACCTTCTTTACTCGTTATCAACAAGCCGATAAAACGCCGCCGGCACGGACGACCTTTAAAAAAGAAAAACATTAAAAGGGAGGAATATATATCGGGCCGTATCTATAATATTGCTTAGGCAAGTAAGAAAGAAAAGGATAACAAAGACTTCATACTAAAGCTCCGACTATAAGGGATTATCAAAACTTTTAGTAAACCTTTTGAGGAAAGGGATAAGGTTGAAATTAACGGCTTAGTAATTCGAAGGGTTATATAATTCCTATCAAAAACCAACTTTAACCTTTAAAACCTAAACGTTACAATTTTCAAGTCAAGGATTATCCACGAGGTTAAGGGCAAAACTACGAAGCGACCGTACGAAAAGTTACAACTAATCGCTTAAAGATATAGTAATAAAAGCAAGAATTGAATCTTTATATAATTATTAACGATTGAAAAGATTATCTAGCACTTAATAGTCGTTTTTCTAATGAATTTACTAGCCAAAACTAAACGTAAATTTACGTTTAATAGCCGAAATATAATGTGAACCTATATGCAGTAAGTGATAGACTTACAACGAATCATATGAATAAAACTATTACAGAAACTCTGTGTTATCTACCTTTCAGGAATAGTAATACATTGTATTAAGCAACTATACGAATTAGCTAAAGTAAAATTTTATTGGTTCCTAACTTATTAGTTTCACTTTCAATACCGGCTAACGATAAAATCTTAAACGTATAACCCTTAATTACTAATAATATAAAAAAGGGACTTCGATGAAGTAGGCATACAAATTAACGATACCCTTTTCTTTGGAATAACTAGCTTTGTAATACTAAAACAGTAAACAATTAAAGACTTTAAGTTCTAGAATTACAAACCGGTAATATCGTTGACGGAGGATAGTCAACTTAACTTTAATGAATCTTTAATTCGTATATTTATTATTAATGTAGGATGTAGCTTTCATTCAAAGGGTTAGGGCACTATTTTAGTTTCAATTGATAAAACTGACGAAACCAAAGCTTATTGGTACTTGGAACAACGTACTAGAGGCAGCTATATTACTACCTTATACTAACTGGAAGCCTTTTACGACCTATTTATCGCGACGTAAGTATAATAGCTAACGGATAAGGACTTTAACCGGTTAAATAAAAGGCTCTAGTGGCAAATACAAAACCTAAACCGCGGAATTAATATAGTTTTAATCGACCTTTTAAAGGCTAAACTAATGATTTTTATGGACTGGTACTTTACAAATAACACCGAAATGTCTTTAAAAATCGGCTCTTTAATAACCCTCGTTAAGAAAAATAAGCTAAAAGATTAATTTAGTATTATTGGCCACCCAATTTATTAGACCTTCATCAAGTGTAAAAGGATTACACGATTCGTATTAGCCTTGGAGGTTTACGGCATAATGGCGGGCTTTAACGTAAGCATAATACTATAGGAAAACTTTAAAGTTATTACCAGGCAACTAAAGAAAATTCCTATCCTGGTAGTAATTTATACTGACTCGAAAAACCCTTTCGAATGCCTTTTAAAGCTTGGAACTACCAGCGAGAAACGCCTAATAATCAATGTTATAACACTTCGTAAAGCCTATAAAGGGAGGGAAATTAAGGAGTTCCGATGGATCGATGACAAAGACAATCTCATAAATGCTATAATGAAGGCGACACCAAATAAGGCTCTGTAAAGGTTTGTGGACAGCATCAGGCTGACTATACGTATCAAGAGATACGTTGATAAGCCACCCGGAAAGCCAAAATTACGTGACAGTAAATAGGGATGTGCTGGAAAATTGGAAAACTACCAAGGAATTGATGATATTAATCGGTTTAAGTAGTATGGTTAAAATATAAGTTTATAAAGGCCTATAGCAAATTTTTTTTTTGTAAAAGTTAATTAACTCGGACCTCGAGCCAATAAAGCAATTAAGGTCAAATAGGGTAAATTTTCATACAAGTGGGTATAATCCAGTATAAAAGTCAATTGAAATTGAACGAGGGCATGAGGTCGCTATTTAATGCTAACCGGAAAAAATGAGTTAACTATACTAGCGCGCGCGTACAAACTAAAAATCCGCCAGTATTAAAATAATACTATATGCAATGCAGTAGGTCAAATTTACTGTAAGTAAAGTTAATTGTACTGCAAATTAAGTGTATTTCTTTGTAGAGACTTACTTCATTGGGTGTAAGTCGAGTACAGTACGCTATACTTCACATTAGGGCACGGGCTAAGAAATTGACCATACAAATTACAGTTCATACCGGCTAGCGGTCTGCCAAACCTAAAACAATACATCCACCATCTGACCAATGCAATACTACTATTACTTCGACCAATCGAATCGACAACGTTGCAATGATCTAAAGACCTGCCAACAATCGCCATTAAAAACTCTAGTTTACCCTTCGGTAAGGTAGATGTAGAAGAAATAATTACGATTTATCTTCTGTTCAAAAATGATTCATGCTACATACCCCTTTATTCAATATATTATAACATAGTTTGATATTTTATTGTAAAATGTTATGTAATAGAAACTCGTAGTTCTAACGCTAGCTGTAAACAGGTCAAACTACCCCATATACGTATCTAAACAATTCATATAGCTCCGCGTGGTAACGAAGACGCTTCTACAAGTTGCTTCCTATTTTAATAATTTACTACAACCGTACCATACAAGTCGTAAAACTACTCAAGTTGAACTACATTTGCTTATAACAAACGATAAGTTTTCCATTTCTTTGCGGCTTATATTACTACTATTACATTTTATCCATAGATTCTTCTAATACCTTACAAATAGGTAAACCAAAAATATAATACCTTTACATTGAAGAATCAATTCGCCAATCTCTATAGAAACTATACTGCGGTTTTTACATATTAATCCGAATAATGTATTAACGAATAATTATATATAGGATATAAATACATAGTTTTTCTTAACGATAGCTTCATTTCAAAAGGGTCTGTAACCTTTTTCCTATTACATAAGTTTTCGATATAAAGAATATTAAAGCGCTCTGAGGCCTTAAAAAGGCCATCCGCGTCTTTATAAAAAAGATTGCGATATATTTTCATAATATTTATATGATTTAGAACTTGAAAAACAATCCAATCGTCCCATCTTAATAAGTGTTAAACGATATTTACGCTGTCGTTAAAACACATTTTAACAGGGTAATAGAGAAATTAAACTTTAAGTATATAGGCATAGATGGAAATAATGCCGCAGATAAACTCGCAAATAATAATGTTACATTTTAATACTCGTTTTCATGATAATAATCAACCTTCTACCAATGAAGCCAAATTTATACTTTATATATGATTAAAAGTAATTATGTTAGGGTAATATGACTAAAAACAAAACAAGTTGTCCCCTTTATATAAAAGATAAAGATTTATATACTCGACTAACTCCAGTTCGGAATTTGGTAAATCCTGGTATATAATCCAATCTCTTTTTATACACTCGTTATCCCAGTTTCTTTTATATCGGGTTTTAATGATAAGGTATGGTTATAATAATTTTACGTCGTATTATAAGCATTTTAAATTTCCGAATGTGAATAACCGTTACATTAAATATGAAGGGGATAGAAACGCTATGAATTCAATAAATTACTCGATTTTTTAAGGGTTAAGAACTTTAACCATGGTTACCTAAAAAGCTTTCAAATTAAAGGGTACTGTTGGTAGAGATTTGGACGTTGCAAAGTTGTCGATTCGAATTGTGATCGAAGTAACAGTAGTATTGCATTGGTCAGGTAGTGGATGTATTGTTCTAGGTTTAGCAGACTGCTAGCCGGTCTGCACTGTAATTTGTATGGTCAACTGCTTGGCCCGTGCCCTAGACTGAATCGAGCACTCCATAATCAACTGACTTGTAGTTGATACAGTTAACTTTACTGTAAGTAAAGTTGACTAACTGTATTGCAATTAATCTACTAAAAATAGTAGTTAATATTGTTCCAATACTGACGGCTTTTTGTTTTGTACCTGCGTACGTTAGTGTAGTCGACCAATATTTTCCGGTTACCATTAAATTCCCTCCTCGTCAACCAGCCAGATCCCTGTTAATTTTAGTGTATTCTGCACCTAAATTAACTCCAATTATTTCTCTTTACCCCACGGCTTCGAGTCCTTCGTTCCTCAACTCCCGTACACAAGTCCTTCGCTACAAACTTATGTAGGCCTTCAACTTAACCGTACTAGTTAATCTCGCTGGCCTTAATTCCCTAGCAATCTTCCAGTTTGCTAGGGTACCCCTATTTACTAGCACGTGACTTGGCCTTACCAGTTAGCCTTTTTGTGTAACGTTTCAATTAACCAACGTCTTTGGAGTGTATATTTCGACCTTAACAGACTTTCTGGGCCTGTTGCGCCTGCTGGTTTTGCTAGGCCTGCCGGCCCTATTGGGCTTGCCAAACTTGCTGAGCTTGCTAGACCTGTGGCACCTATTACGCCTATACCTTAGCCTTTTAAACTTGTTGGGCTTTCCGGGCCTATGGCGCTTGTGCCTTAGCTTTTTAGACTTGCTAGGCTTATGGCGCTTTAGTCTTTTAAACTTGAGGGGTGTTTTCGACCTAAAGATCTTAAAGATCTTCGGCTCGAGGAGGGTCTTCGTTTTGAGAATCGTAAGGGTCCTTATTTTAAGGATATTAAAGGTTTTCGGCTCGAGGAGGGTCTTTATCTTCGTCTTCTAGAGGGTTTTCGTCTTCGTTTTTAAAAGCTCAAGGGCATTCCTTAAGCTGGATTAGCCAGGCCTGCCAGCTTTATTAGGCTAAGTCAAAGAATTCTTATACCAGTTTTGTATTAGCCTAAGTTGGCAAATAGACCCCTTGGCGCTTAAGTTCAACTTTGATTTTTATTTTTTTAAAAAAATTGAACTAAGGTCCATATGTTTATGGTCTAGTCGTTAAAAAGATTACGAAAATTGCTAAAGACGTCGTTAGGGTTATCAGCATTACAGTTTTTAGCAATATAATAGCCGACGAAATTGTTAAGGTGTTTTTGGGTTGAGTTTTTATTAACGTCCCGTCTTTAAAGGTTATAGTTGTAATACTTGGCGAAAGCTATTCCTAGGTTTTTAATTGATTCTTTCTAGGCGGGGTCGGTAATGACCTGAAAGTAAAGACTTGCGATAGCTATTTTGACGTTTTGGCTTGTGTAAAATATATAGGTTGAGGGACTTGGTGATTTTGGCGTAAAGTCGCGTGGGAACTTGGTGATTTAGCGTGGTGTCGTATAACGTGGCCTTTTCGGCGAGGCCTGGCGA
Source organism: Anisogramma anomala (assembly GCA_038502455.1). Lineage (NCBI taxonomy): Eukaryota > Fungi > Ascomycota > Sordariomycetes > Diaporthales > Gnomoniaceae > Anisogramma > Anisogramma anomala. The sequence goes on from JASMMZ010000002.1 coordinate 39,777,608, forward strand.
TTCTTGGTGTTTTTCGCTTAAAGAAGCTAACTTAACAATTAAATCGCCGTGAGGAAAGTGAAAAAATAAATTAGGGGTTAAGGTTTGGTATAGAGGGTAAGGTCGAAGGTCGTTGTTAATGGTAAAGGATGAAGGTTGTTTGTTGTGGTTATTTAGCGTAAGAATTTAGTCGTTTTCACAGTAGTAGCACCTGCAGTAGTACTAACTTAGCCGTTTGCCAACTTGCCAAACTTTGTAACTTCTAACAGAAAATCTCAACGTCTTTAAGAAAGATCTGGTAAATATTTCCTGGTGTTTTTAATAGCGATATCGTCATTAACTTTCAGATTGCCTTTATACGACTGACATAACCCAAAAGTCTTCTCTATTTTCTTACTGTTATAAGACTAACACAGTATCAATAGAGACCTTTCGCAAGAATATTTCCTTTACCCTAGCTGTTATGGCTATAAGGCGTAACCAAAAAGTAACCTTTTATTTTACTTAGCTAATCTGTACTTAACCCAATAAACACTAATTAGTGTTGGTAAGGATTTAGACGTTGCAACGTTGTCGATTCAAATCGTGGTCGAAGTAACAGTATTGTTACATTGGTTAGGTGGTGAATGTATTATTCTAGGTTTGGCAAACCGCTAGCCGGTCTGCATTGTAATTTGTATATCCAACTGCTTATCCCGTGCCCTAGACTGAATCGGGCACTCCACAATCAACTGACTTACAGTCAGTATAGTCAACTTTAATGTAAGTAAAGTTAACTGACTGTATTTCAATTGACATGCTAAAAATAGCAGTCAATATTATTCTAAAAGATACGCAAAGTCTAAATATAACAGGTTTTTTCGAACATTAAATATTTCCGGACTTTCTTTCGCGCTACGAATTATTTTTTTATAATAAGAAAGAAAGAAATTATAGCTTAAATTGGACTATTTTTACTGCCTGTTGATAATAATAACGTTATATACCCGCTGGCGATATAAAAATTTCGTACATACTGATCCATTACAAATTATAAACTAAAAGTTTTATCCGTCCAATAATTTTACTACGCCCGCCACTGAAGCCTTTACAATCGCCGCTTGTCGTGCCTAACTCTATTAGTGAAAAATGGTAAGCTTCGGGAACAAACTGAAGGCTAAAACGAATCTGGCGAAAAAGGAAGTGACGGAAGCCGCAATGGTAGTAATAGAAACTAACTTATTATCGATCGAATCCGTCTTGCCGTCGTCATTACTGTCGTCGCCTCCATCGATATCACCCTCATCGATAAAGAAAAACACGTTACGCTAACAACGTTGCGGCCATAACCTATACCGCTCCACTCTTCACCGACTTAACAACGATGCGAAGGAGCTACTAGAGGATGGTCAGGTGCTCAACGGACGCTTCCGTAATGATAACGACACAGTAAATAACTAAAGGCTTGGAAGTAACGATATCAACAGAAATACACCCACTTTTTCTTTTCATTATCATTACTTATTAATATTAAACCCTTTTACACAAAACTAAAACTAAAAGGAACCTTACGAGCGTAACGGGTATATTTAACGTCTGTCGTACCCCCGTTAAAGGAAACTCTGATGATAGCCTTTACAAGGATAAACTATATATAACTTGTATTAAGTTTTATCCCATGGAGTAAAACGAAGTATATAAGGGCCATGCGAGCTAAAGTAAGGGAAAAGAAAAAAAGAGAAAAGTTCCAGAGGGGGGGGGTTCGAACGCATTTGGCCCTTTTAAAAACAAAAAGGTCCGCTACACAGACCTGAAAGCATCGGCATATAGCGCGTTCAAGTCTTAATTTACGTAAAGTAGCTATTACTTTTATTAGTATGAAGAGCCTTGATATTGATTACAGAACAAAAGAGTAATTATAAGTAAAGTTAATATTTCAATAATATATAGTGAAATGTTTATAATTAGGGTGTGTTGGTAGGGCTTTAGACGTTGAAACGTTGTCGATTCAATTTTTCGAAGTAATAGTATTATTGTATGGTCAAGTGGTGATTGTATTGTTCTCGGTTTAACAGACCGCTAGCCGATCTGTATAGTGATTTGTAAGGCTAATTGCTTAGCGCATGCCCTAATGTGAAGTGTGCGCATACTGTACTTGACTTACAGCCAATACAGTAGGCTCATACAAAACAATACACTCAACTTGCAGTTAGTATAATCAACTTTACTGTAGATAAAGTTGACTTGCTATATTGTAATTACTACTATTTTAATACTAGCGGTGTTAGAATAATATAACATGCAGTGTAGTAGGTCAACTTTACTGTAAGTAAAGTTGACTGTACTGCAAGTGTATTGCTTTATGTGGAGACTTACCGCATTGAGTGTAAGTCTAATGCAGTACGCTACACTTCACTCTAGGGCACGGGCCAAGCAATTGGCCATACAAACTACAGTGCAGACCGGCTAGCGGTTTGCTAAACCTAGAACAATACATCTACCATCTGACCACGCAATACTATACTTACTTCGACCAATCGAATCGACAACGTTGCAACGTCTAAGGTCTAACAATACTGATCAGTGCATGCCTGCTAGGTTAAGCACAGATAAGTTAAGTAAAAGAAGAAGCTACTTTCCGGTTACGCTTTACGGCTACAGCGGCTAAGGTAAAGGAAAGATTTTTACAAAAAGCCTTTATTAGTATTGTGTTAGTTTTACAATGGCAGGAAAATAGAAAAGACTTTTTTATTGTGTCAGTCTTACAATGGCAATCTGAAATTTAGCGACGGTATCGCTATTGAAAACAATAAAAAATCTTTATTAATCTTTATTAAAAAAATGTTGAGATTAACCGCTAAAAGTCTCGTTAGACAAGTTGGAAAACGGCTAAGTCAGTACTACTGCAGGTGTTACTACTATAAAAACGACTAATTCCCTATATTAAATAACCACAACAAACAACCTTCGACCTCTACTACCACCAACAACCTCCGACCTTACCCTTTACACCAAATCTCTACCTATACTTTACTTTTTTCATTTCCCACGTTTCGCCAATTATTAAGTTCGCTGCTTTAAGCGAAAACACCTAGCTGTACCAAGAAAGCCACGTTACGTAACCTTTCGTCAAGTCGCTAAACTCACATATGACTCTACACCAAAACACCAAGTTTTTACGCCTAAAATCACCAAATCCCTCGCCTTAAACGCCCCACCAAGTCCTCAATCACCCTAAACCTTAAAATAACACCTAATCCAACGATTTAAAAGGGAATTGACGCCCTCAGAACTGCCTTTACCAAGTTTCACAACGAAACCCTTTAGATGTTAGATGTTAACAAAAAATTAACGGAAAAACACCTTACCAACTTTATCGGCTACTATATCGTTAAATATAATAATATTAAAATCTCTAACCACACCTTTAACAACTTTGGTAACCTTTTTGGAAACTAAATTATTAATATATAAAATTTAATTCAAAAATAGATTAAGTTAAGGATTAAAGTAAAGATCAAACGACAAGGAGTTTATATACCATTAAAAGATATTACGAAGTTCATACAAAAACTTGTCGACCTAACTTAGCTTTAGGAACGTCTTTAAGACCCTAATTCTTAAACTCTTCAGAAAAAGAGAAAGGTGTTAGGGGATCCTAACGCCTACATATACGTTTAAAAGAACCCCTAACTTACCCTTAACTAAGTTAAACCTCTTTACGCATTGGCGATAAGGAACCTATTAACCTACTCGATAGTTTAATACCATTACATAACAACGCGGAATACGCCCTCAACGGCAGAAAACACGTAAAATAAGGGCTGTTAAAATGGTCAAAGGTATTAATATTAACGCACTATATTAATTAATTAAATAAGATCGTCAGGCTTCCCAAAACCTTTGAATATCTATTACCCTTTAGCAATCTAATCGCCAAAACCCTTAAAAAACCTTTCCCTTTAAATATACCTACACGCATAAACCCATCACAAGTCCTACCGTAGGACTTGATCTCTTAGGTTAGACGACTAGCAATTACTCTTAACACCGTGCTTCGAAATCCTTAAGACATATATCACTAGGAAATACTATTGAAGGTTGGGATAACTATCGAGATTTTCCCTTAAAATGTATTAAAATAATTAACATTAATTATAAAATTATAACGTACTTCGCTAAGATTCAAAACGATATAAACAAGTATAACTAAAAGTCTTATAACTTTTTAGACACCAAAATAATACCTTTTTGAAATATCTGTAAATAAATAAAGGTCTTACCTTCTAATTTTCATTTACTATTTCCCGAAATCCTTACAAGTTACGTCCAAAACTATTACTTAACATTCTTAATAAACGTTACCACGTTTCGCGAAATTCACGATAACATAAAGAGCTACTTCGAATTCTACGTTCACTTCGCGTAATACCATATAAACTAGGCTACTACAAGGTAAATTATAATAATGGCAACGATAAAAGAAGAGGATTTAGTAATAAAAGTTTTTATTTAAATGCTTAATAAGTTATTAATGTATTCAAAAATCATGGGGAAGTTTTATACTAGCGAAGCTATACTTCGCGAATAGGTACAGGTAATAATCATGGGTGTTAGAGAGTTCGAACACGCCCTATAACGCCTAAGTATCACTTATGAAGTATTTTTTTTAGCTAATTAAGTTCCTTATTTACTACCATAATAGCACGTACACCAAATTAGTTTGGTATATACCCCTAAGCCGACAACTTTCTTAACGTGGATAAAGAAAAGCTTACGGTAATTAATTACGTTAACCGTAAGTACGAACGCCTTTAACGCTCGAGGTCTAACTTATCAACCTCGGTCCCAAATTGGAAATAAAACCTATGCTAACGTTAATAAGATATAAGCGAACCTGTTAACCGTTGATACTATCATCGTAAGAGTGTCAAAATATATTGGATTTATAGCAAAACTAGTTGTTATTTAACTTAGCACCTCATTTTTGAGTGAAACAACAGAAAAGTAATATATTACATCTAGTACCCTACCACTTTTAAATTAAAATACTTAATTCATATTACAAACTTCAAAGGGGTCAATCCTATTAATATCAATTCCTTTAAACAAATCAGGTAATACTAAAATACTACTCCTGGTACGGAAGCCTAATAACTAGCCCACCATGCTTTTTATACCGTTTAAATAGTAAAAACCTTTACCTTTGACTTAACCATATCTCTAATAACTTATATACTTTTAACCTTCGTGATTGTTATGCTGATCATACGTTTTAGAGTATTATGCCAAACATGATGGCAGTAAGGTACTTAATAAAAGGCTATTCGTAGTAAGTGGCACTACAGAAGGAAAGCAATATAGCTACTAAAATCAATCGTCACGATACGAGTAAAGCTAAAATTATCTTGAGACTAAGCGAATAACTATCGTTATTAAGGATAACAGAAATTCAAATTATTATAAAAGAAATTAAGTTTCACATCCTTAAGTCCCTTATCCCTTTCCTACTTTATTTAAAAGATATAAGAAACTTCGGCGTTAAGGTGGACGTTAATGTAAACGAGCTGATTAAAAACAACTAAAGGTTCCCACTCGCCTTTAAGTTGGGATACTTATAATTTTATCTTTAAGGTTAGAACATAATGGCGTTAAACCTGAAGAATCTGGAAATACGTTAACTATACCGGCGTTTCAATTACCTAACTGTTAACAGATTATATAAAGTCCTAGAATCCGTAAGGTATAACGATATAAAATACTTTGCCTTAAAAGCCATTAAAAGGCTTTATTACCATTGCAAAGCGTATAACTAAGCCTTCCGAAGATTTAAGTTTACACTAAAAGATAATAAAGACTTTAACTATAGGATTTTTGTTAATATATTTTATTTAAATAACAAATTTATTTTTTACGTCGTTAACTCTGTAACCTCTTTTTACGAAGCTAAATTCCTAAAATCCCTTTCAGCAAAGGAAACGTGGGAAACGTTAAGTATACTGTAGATTAATACGTACCTAAGTCTACCTAACGTCGTCGTCCACGATGTTAGTACCAACTTTATGGCGGCAGAGTTCCAAAAAGATGCTAAAATAATAGGTATCCAGTGTAAATAGGTACTTATAAAAGCCCACTGGAGTATTATAAAGGTTAAAAGGGTATACGCCCTACTTTTCCGAACGTATAATATCTTTACGTTGGAGATTAAAAGCTTTATAGATCCGGAGGCATGTTTACAGATGACAGTAAAAGGCCTTAATAACACCGTGGGCCCTGACGGCTTACTGCCAACACTCTTAGTCTTTGAAGCGTACCCACGCCTGACAAATGAATCTCCGCCCTCAGTAAGTACTCAAAAACATAATGCGGCTTACGGTAAAGCTTTAAGGGAACTGCGAAGGAAATCAGCATGCTGTCAGATTAATAATGCCTTTAATACTAGAAATAGTCCCTTAACGATTAACATATTTTCTTTGCCGTAATAAATTAAAATCCTCGTATGGAGGGAGCTAGGTAAATAGAAAAGGTTATATAAGATATTAAGTATTATAAACTTTAAAGTAATTGTTAAAACTGCTAACAGCCTTATATCTTTCCTAATTACTTAGGTTAAACTTTATATTAGGAGTACTAAAGATCAAGACCCTTAAGCCTCCTAAGTAAAGCAACCGAGCTAATACAAACCTCCTTTACCCATTATCAATAAGCCAATAAAACTCCATCGATACGGGCAACCCCTAAAGAAAAGGGGAAACGTTAAAAATGAGAAGGACATATCGGACCTTATTTATAATACTACTTGGGTAAATAAAAATGAAAAGAATAACAAAGACTTAACAGTAAATCTTAAGATATAAGAGATTATCAAAACTTTCGGTAAACCTTTAAAGGAAGCGACAAGGTCGAAATCAACGGTTTAATAACTGTAAGTATTGTACAATTCATACTGAAAACCAACTTTAACCTCCAAAACCTAAACGTTACGATTTTAAAGTCGAGTATTATTTACGATGTTAAAGGCAAAACAACAGGACGGCTTTACGAAAAGTCACAACTAATCGCTTAAGGATACGGTGATAAGGGTAAGGACTGGATTTTCATGTAGTCGTTAATAATTTAAAAAATTAATTAACTTTTGGTAATATTTCTAGCAATAAGTTTATGAATCAGGTTTAAAGGTAAGTTTACACTTAATAGTCATAATATTACATAAGCTTATATACAGTTAATAACGAACCTATAAAGGATTATACTATTAAAATTGCCGCAGAAGCTACATGCCATTTACCCTTTAAAACGGTAATATGGTGTATTAAACCATTATATAAATTAGCTAAAGCAAATATCCACTGGTTTCTAACTTATTAATGGCACTTTAAATCACGTTTAACGATAAAGTCTTTAATATACGATCCTTACTTATTAATAAAGTAAAAGAAGGACTTCGTTATAGTAGGCATGTAAACTAACAATACCTTTTTCATCGGAACAGCTAGCTTTATAAAACTAAAATAACAAGCGATTTAAAACTCAAAGTTTTAAAATTGTAAACCGGTAACAACGTTAACTGAAAATAATTAACTTAACTTTAATAAATCGTTAATCCGTATGCTTATTATTAATACCGGCCTAAGTTTTCGGGAAAAGGGCTAAAACGTTGTTTTTACTATACTAAGGAGTCCAAGGCTTAACAGTACTTGAAATAACGTACACGGGGTAACTATATCACCACCTTATGCCAACAGAAAGCTTTTTACGATTTATTCATTACGATATAAGTGCAAATACCAACGGATAAAAACTTTGATCGACTAAATAAGAAGTGAAAGTGATAGATGCGAAACCTAGACCGCGGAATTAATATAATGTTAATATACCTTTTAAAGGCTGAGAAAATAATATTCACGAGAGTGTCTTTTATAAATAACACCGACTTTTCTTTACAAATCGGCTTTTTAATAACCCTCGTTAACGAAGAAACGTGGGAAAATCAGTGTAGTATTATCAGCAACCTAAGCTACTAAACCTCTATTAAGTATAAAAATTATACAAAACGTACTAACATCAGAAGTCTATAATATAATAGCGGGATTTAATATAAATATAACACTATAGTAGATCCTTGACCATATTACCAAGTAGTTACGGATTCCTTCTATCCCGGTGGTAATTTATACCGATTTAAAAAGCCTTTTTAAATACCTTTTAAAACTCGGAACCACTAGTGAAAAGCGCTTAATAATTGACGTAATGGCACTCCATAAAGCCTACAAAGGAAAGAAGATCGAGGAGTTTCGATAGATCGATAGCAAAGATAACCTTACTAACTCTATAACGAAAACATCGCTAAACAAAGCCCTAAAAAGGTTTGTAAATAACAACAAGCTAACTATACGTATCGAGGGCTACGTAAATAAGCCGCCCGAAAAATCACGTAGCGGAAGACAGGGATATGTTAGTAAATTGGAAGACTACCAAGGGATTAATAGTGATTTGTTTAAATAGCATAGTTCAAGTTACGAAAGGCTGTAGCGAAGGAACTTTTTGTAAGAGTTAATAAACTCGAACCTCGGAGCGACGAAGCGATTAAGGTCAAATGGAGTTAAATTGTATGCAAATTGGTGCAATTTAGTATAGGAGCCAACTGGAATTAACAGGGGTCTGGCCAGTTGACGAAGAATCAATTTAGTAGCAACCGGAAAAGATTAGTTGGTTACACTGGCTTATACGCATAAAACTAAAAAGCCGCTAGTATTGGAATAGTATTACATATAGTGTAGTAGTTCAACTTTATTTATAGTAAACTTAACTATACTGTAAGTGTATTGCTTTATGTGGAGACTTACCGCATTGGGTGTAAGTTGAGTGCAATACGCTGCACTTTACTCTAGGGCACAAGCTAAGCAATTAGCCATACAAACTACAGTGTAGACCGTCTAGCGGTCTGCCAAACCTAGAACAATACATCCATTATCTGACTACGCAATACTACTGTTACTTCGACCAATCTAATCGACAATGTTGCAAAGTCCAAGGCCTACCAACAAACGGCTTTTTAGTTTGTGCGCGAACGTTAGTATATTTAACCAATTTTTTCTGGTAGCCGTTAAATGACGACCTCATTAGCCGGCTCTACCCCTATTAATCCCAGTTGACTTTAATATCTAATTTCGCCTATTTACATTTAAATTAACCTCATTTGCCTTTAATTTCCCCACGTCTCCGAGTTCCGACCTTATCAACTTCTACAAAAGATTTTTCTCTTATAAGTTTATGTGAACTTTCAATTTATCTGTACCATTCAAATACGTTGCTATCGTTAGTCCATTAAACTTATTTCGGTTCGCTAATATATTCCTAACCGCCGCTATATAAACTAGTCTTTCCAGAAGGCCTTTTAATGTAGCTTTTGATATGTATAATTAACCTATTATTATCTACAAACCTCTTCAACGATTCATTCAGCGATATCTTCATTATAAAGTTAATAGGATTGTCTTTCTCGTTGATCCATTGTATCTTTTTAATTTCCTTCCCTTTTTAGGCTTCGCGAAATACCATTACGTTGATTATCAAGTGTTTTTCGCTAGTGGTTTCGAGCTTCGAAAGGCATTCAAATAGATTTTTCGAGTCGATATAAATAGCCACCGGGATAAGGGGAATCTTCAATTACCTAGTAATAATATTAAGGCTTTCCTACAAAGCTATACTTATATCAAAGCTTACCATTATATCATAGATCTTTAAGGTCACTACTCTTCGTATAATTCTTATACATTTAACAAAGGTTAAATGGATTAGGCTGTCGATAATACTAAATTAATTCTCGAGTCTATTTTCGTTAGCGAAGCTTATTAGAAACCCGATTTGTAAAGATAGGTTGGTGTTATTTAAAAAGGACTCATTCGTAAAGATTAATAACTTGGCCCTTATAGGTCGATCGAAACCATATTAATCCTTCGGTTTAAGTTCTGCATCTATTATTCAAGCCCCTCATTTAACCGGTTAAAGTCTTTATCCATTAGGTCTTATACGTATACCGCAATTAATAGGTCATAGAAAGCTTTTGGTTAACATAGGGTAACGATGTAACTATTACGGGTACGTTATTCCAGGTACTGTTAAATCTTAGCTATTTTAGTTTTATCAATTATAATCAAGTTAACGCCTTGGTTTTTGTAACGAGAACGAAAGTTAGTATTAATACTAAGTATACAAATTAACAATTCGTTAAATTTAAGTTAATTTCATTCTTATAAAGTCATAACTGGCTTATAATTTTAAAATACAACGTCTTTAATCGCTTGATATTTTGATGCTATAAAGCTAGCCATTTTAAAGAAAATGATATCGTCAATTTACATACCTATTAAGCCGAAATCCTTTTCTTACGTTACCAACAGGTACGGGTCGTATTTTAAAAACTTTATACCTAATCGTAACTTAAAGTGCAATTAATAGGTTAGAAAATAATAAACACCTGCTGTTATGGTCCGACCTACGATGGTAAGCTAAGTAGGTTTCAATTGGGGTTTACTATTGAGGTACAGGCGGAAGACTATAAGAGACTATAATGGCCCTTTGTGCAAGACCTATGGGCATGGCTAGTATCTAGCCCATCACATGCCCTCGTACGTGCCGTATGCAGTCCGCGCTCGGTTCGCGCCCAGACTGAGCTTGAATAGGGTATTATATATCCCATTACATATATAACTACGTAACCTATGGACTAAATGACTAATGGCCTAAGTTTATAATATACCTCCTTTTTTTTCACTTCGTTAACTTTCATTTAATATTTCTTACTATACCGTACCTTTTATAATAACCTTACTATAATTATTTATCTTAGAATCTTATTTTAACCTCCAATTACATATTAACGTTTCGTAACCTATTAACATTCTCCTTATTAATAGAGATAATTTTTATAATAAACCTAGCCTAGATCATAACGTTGTAAGTACTTTTACTAAAAACGATTAACTTTAGCGTAAAGTATATCACCTTATTACATACAAATACCTTGTAGTTAACTTTATTTTACAACCTCCTCACGTTGTAAACGATTTTCTTATTTTCGGCGATAACGAAAATAAAAACGAACTACCTTTTTTATAGGCGAAAAACGCTTATATATCCTATATCAATCGCCTATTTAACTCCGGCGTACCTTTTGTATACATTTGTGTTTATCGTTCGTAGTGCTGTCGTATATATTGAAAGGTTTCTAATAACCTAAGTTAAAAAATTAACCTTATAATAAACTCGATCGTAAATTGACCGCTTTTTATAATATATTTAGAAAATAAATATCTTTACAATTTCGCCTTGTTTACGCTCCCTATCCTGGAAATTCTTTACAATTATTAAAAACAAAAACAATATTCTATCCTCCGTTCACAAACAGTAAAAAAAATATTCCGGGTTAGAAGCTCATTTTTACTCCCGCGTTTTCCGAATTAGTTAACCAGTTTATTCGGCTTCGAAATATTGACCGAAATTGAAAAATGCTTACCCTTCTGGTAATATAAACTATTAAACTTTTTGCTAAACGTCTTTGTCGATCCCTCCTTCCAGGCCCGCCATTTTCTAAAACTTACCCGTCGCCTTTTACGGTTTCACTTATTTACCGTAACAAAATTCCTTTGGCTAACCATACGTTAATACGTAATATCTTTACGCCGGTTCCTTCTAATACCCGCAGTATACCTTTCTGTAAATTTGGCCTAACTAACTATAATAATACAACTATATAAGTTATATTTTCTATAATTAATATAAGCTACGGTTTATAAAACGTAACAAATAGCGTCTAAAACCTAACCGTAAAATCCCTTGTTTACCCGTATTTTATTCGTAACCTTAATCAAAAACGAATTAACTGGAACTATCGAAAATAGGCGAATAATCGTATCCGGGTCGACCGCATCGCCCGGGTAAAAACTAATATATTATAATTGTTAATATCCTGTTTCAAAGGTCGCTTTCTCCGCCCTGCCCCATACCAATCGCTATCGTCGACCTCCCCCAATGTTTGTCTCGCCTAACGCTACCCGTTATCGTCGACGTCGCCCAATGCCTGCTCCACCATTTGTCAGCCCCTTTTGTCGACGTTAATTAGCGTCCGCCCTACCCCGTACTGCCCGCCTTTATCGGCTTTTTTCAATATCCAAAGCTAATCGTAACAAGGTTACCAATTTCAACAGCGCTACAACTTGTAAAACCTGAATAAAAATAATAAAAATAAAGAAGTAAAACTTTAATAAATTATAATAAAAGTTGCTTTACGGTTGAATATTTATCCGAAAAGATCGGATAACGTATACCCGGCTTTATTAATTATATTATAATATAATAGTAATGACATTTCATTTTTTTAATATTCAATATTTTAACTTATTATAACCCTCTTGCTTAAATAATATGTAACGAATACCGCCTCGTCTTATTTCTATTGTAAAAATTTCTTGAAATTTAAATTCATTATATATATCTTTTCCCGTATCGTTAACGACGGCAACCGGTTTTGGGAGAATACAAGACAAAACTTACAGACAGAAAAGATCCGTAGCCGTCTATTCAACTAAATTTATGTAAAATATAAGGTATTTTGAAAAAAAATATGTAAAATGATATTTAATAAATTCGAAACGTCGACGACCCGGAATTCATTATGAAACTAGTCTAACTTTTTTTCGGGTGATTAGTTTTAGTATGACGTAAATTGAGTTCAATTTAATTGTTTAATTAATGTCGTTTCACTGAATGTCGTCGACGTTTAGCCGCTGTTTTAATTTATTATTAAATATATATTATCGTCTTGTAAGTTAACTTCGTACCTTTACGTAAATACACTAGAAACGTAACGGTTCGCCCTGCTTAATTCGTCAACGACTTCGTCTTTTTATTTACTTTAAGGATATTAGATATGTTGTATCTATTAACTAATCAGTTGATATTCAATCCGGTAACCATCAACTTTCGATTATTTAATATAAATTAATAAACAAGTAAATATAAAATCTAATCATATTACGAAAAAACAACGATAATACGTGAATACTTTTGAACTTTTTAATTTATAAATTCACTACCGTTGTTTATTAGTATATAGTATGCCGTTGATAAAGGTTGTTTTACTTTTATTAAAAAATAAGATCATATAAAATACATTTACTCAATTCGAACCGTGGTCATTAATAAAAACCGAAAATCTATAAAATATCTACTATATATCCCGAAATCGCATTAAATACCGAAAGCCGTTATCGATAATTGGAAAATCGACTATAAAGTCGACGGAAATATAAAACCAATACCGATTTAAAATGGGAAGGGGTTAAAAGAAGCCCTTTTATAAGGTACAATGAGGTTTTATACCATTATATTACATATATATTCGATATAAGCATTCAATATTTATCACTATCACTTTTTCATTATAATCCTATTAAAGGATTCGAAATAAAATGTTTTTACCCAGATAACATATAATAGGTATATCGTAAATTTATTATAAAATCTTCGTCGTTAATAACTTTTTATTCGGTAATTATAATCGGCTATATTAACGAAATATACCCTGTAAATTGATCTTGTAATTTGTAATTTATATTTAATATCCTACCTTAGTCAGGAAATATTTTACGCTCTCGGAAACTATTAATAGGATAATTTTATATGATGAGTCGTTCATTACTTTTCAATCTTATAATTTCGTAAAGGTGTCCAACCAGAAAATAAAGTAAATATTCTGCGTTGACGAAGTTAAAGAATTCAATACGAGCTGGGCCTACGAAGATACCTTAATTACCGGCGTCCCGATATCTCCCGGTGTTATCCCAGTTAACGACCCAAGCGCGGGCTGAGCCTGGGGCGATTCTGTTAATATCAATACCCCGAAATCCTTCGGCTTTTCCTTGGAACATATATTAATGAAATTAAATAGCATTAAATAATTATAACAACCGGGTTAATCGACTTTAATTATCAACCTTACGTCCGACTTCGTTTAGGTCGTCGCGAAGATTTAGCAATTCGAAAACTAATTAGCCGCGACTTACATTAAGTTTTCACTAGTTGAAGGCGGACGAAAAAGATATGATTAACCATAATTTAACGGATTTACTTTTACGTGAGCGAAGACGCGTTAAACGTTCAAATTTATACTAAAACCGGATAAAATATAAATCAAAAAGGGTCGGTACGCGTTTCTTTACGTATAAGGATATTATATGGCTATGATACAATAAATGGTCACAAATTATTATAAAGCCGAAGGATACGAAAGTAGGAATAATATAAAGAAGTTTTTCGATTATATCGAGGCGGTTTTTGGCGACCCTTATCGCGTAAATAAAGTATTAGTCGAACTCGAAAATTTGGTTATAAGTAATAAGGATTTATAAGTACTATTCGTTTTTAGGTTTGAAATACTTTTGGCTTAAGTAAACGACCTAAATTGGCCTTCAGCCGTAAATTATAATTTCTTACATTTCCGCGTATCGTTACGTATTCACGATAAGTTTATTACGATAGGTATTAATCGGGTTGATGATATTGTAGCCCTAAAAAAGTACCGTAAATTCGCTAACAAGTTAAAGTTTTTGGACTTAAAGAGGTGTTTAAATCTAATAGCCGAGTAATAATACAGTTATAACGGGAGTTTACGCTTTTTGAACGCCTTCGTTAAAAAGTCGTAATAATCGCTGCTAGTTATTTCGATATCGCGGTTAATTATTTTAATAAACCCGTTTAATATAAACTTAGGATTAAAGATGTAAAGCGAAGTAAACGATAATAAAGAAACGGTAGGTTAGGTTACTTTGAGGCTTTACGTACGTTATAACTTATCGGATTATTTTTAACGTAACTATTACCTTCGTTCAATATTCACTTTTACGTAGGTATATTCAGTTTAAGTTAAAAAGGTAAAGGAAGGTTTTTCATTGATAGCGACGGGAAAAACCTAACTTGTAAATATAGTTTCGTTTAAGGGTTATATTACTCTAACGTTATAATTAAAAAAATCCAGGAAAAAGGAATTTGATTTAATTAAAACACGTATAAATGAAAAACTATTTTTATCCTTATACTTTTTAATATTACCTACTTTTTCAATGTTTAAGCCTATTTTAATTAATATTATTGTTATATTATAAGCGAAGCTTTAATATAATGGTTAAGGATAAAATAAATTTAGCTATTACATCCGCGGAATCTCAGAACGATATTAGGGTTATGGTAAAATGAACGTATGACCTCAATAGCCAAGTTTTATATAAATATTAATGAATAGTCGAACCCGATATTAATACATAGTATTCCCGGAATAACGCGGGATATAATTGTTAGAATATTTTTAGTACGATATTGATAAATAGTTTTAAACGCGGGCGGTAACCATTTGGTAGTTTAAAATTAAAATTACTTGGTTATCGACGTAATGTCGATACAACTTAAAACGAAAGACATATAAGGTATGATAGGTTCGGTTTTCCTCGGATTAACGTAACGTTTATATCGAAAGGTATAACGTATAGGAGACCCGTTCCGGATAACTTATGTTATAAGCTTTAACGAAATAACGTGGATTTTATAACTAACGACAACGGTTACGGGTAAGGAAAAAAGATTGGTTACATTTTTTTACCGAAATTAATAATATTTCGCGACCTTTTGAATAAAAACAAGGTCATAGCCTTACCTTTATATAATGATAAATTTAACTATTATATTTGTATTGAATCAAACTAAAATGAATATTTACTAAAACGACTTGAAGGTTGTTATATTCTATATTACTCAATTAAGTTTTTAAATTTAAACGATAGGTTATAAAGTTAGAAAATAAGGGTTGGATTCGGGTAAGCATTTTATAGACGGCCGCGCCGGTATTATTAATTAGTAAACCCGGAGGGGAGGGAATAATAGTTTTATATCTATTATCGGGTGATAAATAAAATTATCAAGTAAAAACGGTTGTTCTTTTTACCTTTAATTAAGAAAACCTTACGTATATTGTTGAAGTCGATATAGTTTACGAAGTTGGATATTCGAATCGTATTTTACTGTATTCGAATAACACCTGAATAGGAGGAATTAATGGCGTTTTATATATAAATCGAGTTATTTAAATAGCTAATTACCTTTTGTAGGTTGGAGGGAACGTCGGCGACGTTTTAAGGATATATTAATTATGTAATAGCAGATATTTAAAATGATTTCATCATAACGTATTTAAACGACCTTTTTGTTTTCTTTAGGTATTAAGTAAAATTTTATAACAAAAGTTCACGTGGTTTTGTGACGTTTTCGTAACGCGAAATTAAATTTGGATTTAAAGAAGTACGACTTTATGGTTAAAAAGGTAAAATATTTGAGTTTTATTATAACGATTAGAGTAGGTATTTTAGCCGACCTTAAAAAATTCCGGGTAATTCGCGAGTAAAAGTTATTATGTACGGTCCGGAAAGTTCGAAGTTTTTTAGGTTTTTCCAACTTTATCGTAATTTTATCAGTAATTTCTTAAAATTAGCGAATTATATCGTCCGCCTAACAAAGTAAAGTATTCGTTAAATTTAAACGAAATAAAAAAAATCATTTTGAACTTTGAAAATACTTCTATTACAGTCCCGATTTTGGTATATTAGGATTTGAATCGGCTAACAGTAACAAAAACTAATTATTCGGAAACGGCGTCAAAATATTATTTGTTGTAACGGGACTAGAATAGTATTTTAAAGCTAGTAACTTACCACTTTTTACGATTAACGGATACGAAACATAATTATATTATTTATAATAAGGAACTTTTCGCGGTAATATATTATTTAAAAACGTAGTTTTTGAAATTACGTGGTATCCATATATCGTTTACAATTTTAACGAAATATAAGGTATTAAAGTATTTTCCTTTATTACGATTAATTTAGGAACGTCAGGTTAAATAAACCGAGGTTTTATCTCTTTTTTAATACTATTTTCGGTATAAGCCAGTAATTTACAGCGCCTGTTCGAATACGTTAATTCGTAAATTATAAAATGAACCCGAGGTTAGGAAACGTCGTGCGTAGGCTTTTTAACTTATTTCTATTATTATATTAATTGTGGTATTGATAAATTTATGTATTCAAAATATAAATTGCGATGGGTTAGGTAAAGAAGTTTAACGAGGAGGAAGCCTGGCTGTTAGATTATAACGATATATATCCTCAAGGGGGCTCGATGGCTTTCGAAAGGCCGCCGAAGGCGGCACCGCCCCGAACTCGGCTCGCATCCGAGTCGTTATCAGAGATAACATTAGGGGATTTTAATACGGTAACGCCAGTAATAACATTGCGGGTCCGATCCGCGTTAAGCTCGCCGGTATCGTTAATGTCAAATATTTCCCTTATTTTTAACCTGGGTACGTTAAAGAAATTGTTGGAAAAAAGAAAAACGAACAACTAGTTATATAAAGTTCCTCTTTTAACGGTTTCCGAAGGCGTTAAGCGCTTTTTACCTAAGGTAAATAATTGATATAAATTGCAAATTACAGGATTGATCCGCGGGAGGTATTGACTTACTATAGTCGTTTATAGTTACTAAGTAGGGAACTATTAATAATAGAGATATTATAATAAATCCACGACTCGCCTATTATAAGTTATCCGGATAAAAATATTTTGTTTCGCGTTTTTTAGCGAGATTAATATTAAGTAAGGATAGTCGTCAATATTCGACGTTTATATCGAATATACACGTGATATAATGAGATAAAGCCTCGTCGTATTTTACGATAAAACCCTTTTTAACCTTTTTTTATTTCTGACTGGTATTAAACGTATATTTCGATCGACTTCATAGTCGATTTACTAATTGTTAATAACGGCTCCCGATATTTATTAGTTATTACGAATCGTCTTTTTAAAAAAATTTAATTAGAGGTTATATAGTTTATAACTATAGATACGTACGCGAAACGTTTTCGGGATATATGGTGGAGATGTTATGGGTTCGTAGCTTTTATTATTAATAATAGCGGTTCGAATTAGGTAAATATATTTTAAATAATCTTTCATTTTCTAATGAAAGTCGAATAACCTTTATTTACGAAGTATTACCTATAAATAGATTACGGTATTAACCGGGTAAATTAATATATTTAAAATTATTTACGGGTTATAGTCGCCTTTTCGTAATACGATTGGACTTTGTATTTACCCGTTTATTAATTTGTGTTAAATAACCGGAACTCGATGGTTATCGGGTTTAACGTAAGATATTTGGTAAATAGGTACGAAGTATTACTTATTTTGAAGGTAAAAAGATATACGAAATCGTTAATTAGTTCAACGGGGCGAATTATAACATTTTTAGTTTATTTAAGCGAAGGAACGAAACTAATTTGAAAGTTAATAACTTATGTCCAATAATAAATTAAAACGGCGGCGAATCGTAGAAAAGTTCGGCGAAACAATAGAAAGTAAAGGATTAAGTTTAATTAAACCTTTGTAAAATCAAAATTGACTATTAGAACAAAAAACTCGATTAACTTTATAACTAATATCGGGTAATTGGTATTTCGAACCCGTTAAATATTGTATTAAATATCCTGAATAAATATCAAATATTTTATATAAATTTAATTAAATATACGTTGTTGGACTCCTTTTTTTTATAGGTTTTATTCGATATTCTCTGAAACTAAATCTAGTAGTGAAAGGTATAAGGGACGGTAAATACGAGAAATTTAAAATACAAAATGTCTTTACAGTAAAAACGGAAAGGGGCAGGGTTCGCTATATATTAGTTAAGTAAAGGGGTTATAATAAGACAAAATGGGAATTTTTAAAGAATTATTAATATACCTTAACCTTAAATAAATTCGAAACGAAATAAAAAGATATTTAGGTTTACAATAACCCGGTATTTCGTGTTATGATCCAAGCACGTTGGAGGGTCAGGAAACAGGCCAGCATGCAGCTGAGCTACCGGTGAGCCTCAGTGAGCACCGGTGAGCCTCAGTGAGTACCAGTGAGCCTCAGTGAGCACCGGTGAGCCTCAGTAAGTACCGGTGAGCCTCAGTGAGTACCGGTGAGCCTCAGAACTGAAGATGGTATGAAGGCCATAGGATATAAGGACACGGCCATCACCACATAGATAGTATTTCCTTCATAGCTCTTCAGTTGTCAGTCTAAGTATCCAGTCTCAGTATATTTTGAATAGCCTCCCGACTTTTGATCATTACTTGCACGGTTGCGATATTATTCACTTAGCACCTCTGCTACCTTCTTGATAACATAAACCCTCTGACACCTTCTATATACTCACGGGTATTTAGTGTGATCATTACATTTAGACATCGACGTTAAACTTATATTAAGTGATAAACGCGAGGTGAACGGCTTACATCTCCGAAATGATACTTTACTTATAAGTGAAAAAGAAAATTTATTATGAAAAGAGGTTATAATACCGTAAGTAAAGTTAAGTAAATATTACCCAATTGTTTCGGATATTTATTCGACTGTAAAACGACTTTTACTATATTTTAACGAAAATTTACCTACTTATTATTTTTATTTTTATTTGGATTTAATAAATATCGGCTTTACTAACGTTAAAGGCCCTATTATGATTAGTTCCGAGCGTTAGACGAAGTTGGGGGAGGGGTATAGTAAAAGGTATGGCGAAAACCGGTAGGTGTTGAGTAGGGGAGCTGGTAGGAGGTGAGATGTACGCGAGACGACGTTAAGGAAGGCGGATAACGTGAGGAGGGGCGGGCGTTAAGAAGGGCTGATAGCGAATAATACGAGGAAGAACGGACGCTAGGAGAGGTCGATAATGAAGAATAATGTTAAAAGGGATGTGCGTTAAATAAGGCCGATGATAACGACTAACGAAAAATAAGGCGAAGGGCGGGGTGGAGGGAGTAACCCTTTAAGCGGGTTATTAAATATTATAATACGTTAGTTTAGTCTCAGGTAATGTAATAGGCTCGAATATGATTTCAAACTCGTTTGCGGTCGGCTCGATTAGCTCGTTTTTAATAAGGTTAGTAAATAGGATATGGACGAAATCAGAAATCATATAATTAAGCTTTAAACGTTATTCGTAATATTTTGTAAGCTGTAACCTATATTATTTATAAAAATATAACCTAAATTATTATATTATTTTAGCATTTTAGACCAAAACCACGAAAGGGTATTCGACAGTGGTTAAAAGGGGTTGGGATAAAAAGTTTGCGCGTTAAAACCAGGTTAACCGAGAGCTTTTTATCTTTATAAATAATCGATATAGTAAAAGGTAACGAAGGAGTCTGAGATAAAGGCGGAACCGAAAGAAAAAAGTGACATAAGCGTATAGTTAGAATAGTGACGGCTTATACGGTAGGTATAATGGAAATTCCTTACGCCTAAGCGATATCACGAAGCCGGGTAAACTAATTAACTAATTTAAAAAAGGCGAGGGTAAAAACGGGTCGATAACTCGGGATATTTCCTTAACTCTTACGCGTAAAAGACAAGATATAACATTTATTTTTTACCGTAACAATTAATTAACGTGAATAGACATGTAAATCGGGTAAAACCGTAAATAATTTTATCTTTTAAATATATTACGAAAAGGAGTTAATTTAATGTTGAGCCTTTTATTAAGCCTTTTTATAAGATTGCCTTATTATAAACTTTTCGATATACATAATACATTTATATCCGATAAACACAAACGTAAAATAAAAAACCGCAAAAGTTTAAAAGATGGTTAATATACGATATACAAACGTTTTTAACCTTTAATGGAAAAAGCTTATTTTTATATTTATTATCTTTAAAAACGAAAAGATTTCTTATAATGTGAGGAGGCTAAAACAAGTAATCACTGGTAAGGTATTAGTATATAATAATATAGTATATCTTATGGAGAGGCTCTTTATCCCCTTTGAGGGCGCCGGTGGTAATATAACCTAGGCTAAAACCGTTATATACGTCGACTATAATAATAATTTAGAAAAAAAGGCTAAAATGTATTAACGCGAATAATTAATTAGTATATATAAAGGAAAGTTGAAAGGGTTATGACGATAATAGTTAACAAAGAGGGGGGGGGCGATAATATAAAAAGGTAAAGAAGGAAGTTTCAAAAACTATGTAGGGGCGTCCGTATTTATAAGGACTGGCAAACCGTACTCGATAAAGATTATATATTATACGGGGCGCGTTACTCAACATTGAAAGCAAAAGCGTAATTTTGCACCATAAGTTAATAGACGCGTTATACGACATTGACCATAAAAATAATACCTTATATGATGCGTTAACGGATACATTATACGGCGCCGACGGTAAAAAGAATACCTTATACGGCGTGTTAACGAATGTGTTATACGGCGTCGACAGTAAAAAAGATACCTTATACGGCGCGTTACGGATACGTTATACGGTGCCGGCGATAAAAAAAAGCTTTATATGACGCTTCAGTGAATACGTTATACGGCGTCGGCGATATAAGGTAAGCCAGCTAAAACGTTATATAATATGTTAAACGTAGTATTACCGGCTTACGCTTGACCTGTGTACTAAGCAGGTACGGCTCGCGTCTGGTGTTTGTTTAAAAGAGCGTCGCAACCCTTATAATATCCAGGAAAAAGGAGGTATATTATAAACTTAGGCCCTTGGCTATCAAGCCGTTAGGTTACGTAACTGTGTACGTAACGGGATAGGAAACGCTTGGCTTGGGCCCAGCTTGAGCGCGGATAGAGTACAGTCCGGGTATAAGCCGGATACGGTCCGTAAACGGATGGGGCACGGTCTGTGTACAGCACGTATAAGGGTACGTGACGGGCTAGGTATTAGCTCTGCCCAAGGGCCCTACAAGTTGGGTCACGGTAGCCCCTTCTAGTCTTCCTTCGCACCTTAATAGTAAATCTCATTTGGCACCTACTTGGCTTACCATCGTAGGTTGGACCATAATATTATTCAATACCTAATAATTGATATAAAACCTCTATCCTCCCCCCCTCCGACTTAAAAGTTAGTAATACCAACACCGTAACCGATAAAGAATTCGCCTAAACCCAACCCTTATTTATGAACTTCGTAACTTAACGTTCAAACTCGAAAAGTAAATTTCGTCATATGAAATATAATGATAATCATAATCATTTCAATATAAATATATTTTCGTTTAGTTTCATATAAATATAATGGTCGGATTGTAGTCTTATTCCTATCGAATAGGTCGCAAAACTCTGACAATTTTGGTAAGAGACGTAATTAATACTTTTCTTTGTTTATAATACTCGCAGTCGTCGTTTGTAAAATTCGCGTTATTTTGCAAAAAAATATTATAAAAGCCAATTATAACTAATTAACTGTACACTACATCATTCGTTAAAAACGGATTGTTAAACTAATAAAAATCGGTTTTATAACGCCTTGTATATTCCCTGACCTAAAACGTATTATTACCGTATCGACAACTGATGCTCTTTAATTATCAATTATTGAACGATGACGATCCACGTTTAAAATTATCTATTAATATCGTATTCAAGGTACTCTCAAAAATTTAATCCCGCGTTACTTCGGAAATAATATATATTAACATTGGGTTTGATTATTCATTAATATGTATACGAAACTTTTCTATTTAGGTAATAGGTATATTGAACCGTAACCTTAATATCGTATCCAAATTTCGAAAATATAAAAATAAATCCGTCGAATTACGATTAGTTATATAGTTTTCATTAAACGGTGAAAAACTAATTCTGGTAATCATTACGTCAACTTTAAATTATTAAATCTTAACTATAATCTAAGCGAAATCGGATATAAAATTAGTAACAAAAGTCTATTCATCCGAATATTATATTCATTTTACAGTAAATACGATATATCTTATAGTATCCCATAAACGAGATATATTGGCCTAAATCGACTTCGAAAAGGTAAAAAGTATATTTACAAAAGTAAAAGATTAGATATTTACCTACGACCTATTTTCACCGATAACGTTAAAGTATAAAGTAAAATTATTAATATTTGCTATCGATTCATCCATCATAAATAATATTACCTCGAAAAAACGAAAAGAAAAAAACGTTAATAGTATATTATAATACGACTTATGATAGTAAATCAAATATATTCTAATTAAGGTTTACTATTAAGGTATATGGAGAAAACTAAAAAAGTTTATAATAGCCCTTTGTAAAGGGCTTATAGGTATAGCCAATAACTATCCCGTCACATGCCTTCGTACGTGTTGTATGCGGACCGCGTTCGGACCGCACTTGGACCAATCCCGGACCGGATACTGCGTATCCCGTTACGTACACAGCTATATAACCTATAGACCCAATTGACAATAGCTTGAGTCCATAACAACGGTTTTAATTAATTATTATATCAATTTAATACATCGTATTATCGTTCCAAGAGGATAAATAGCATGAAATTTCTATGATAACTTCAATAAAACGATTTGCTATAAATTGGTTGTTAACTATACAAATACTTATGTTATATTGAGGCTTTAAAATATAAACCTATCTTTAATATTAGTTAACAAATTATTACTAAAGCGACAATTAAACGCTAGTTAATCTTTTAAATCGTTGACGACTACATAAGGATTTAGTCTTTATCTTTATTACTGTATCTTTAAATAATTAAACGTAACTTTTCGTACGGTCGCCCCGTGGTCTTACCTTTAACCTCGTAAATAATCCTTGATTCAAAGATTGTAAACTTTATGTTTTAAGGGTTATAATGGGCCTTCGACACGAATTATACAACTTTTTCGAATTAGTAAGCCGTTAATTTCGACCCTATCGCTTTCTTTAAAGGGTCTTCCGAAGGGTTTAATAATACCTTATACTAGAAAATTCAATACCAAGTTTTCGTTATCCTTTTCTTTCCTACTTACCTAAACAGTATCATATATACGTCCCGGTATGTATTTCTCCTCTTTAATATTCCTTTTTTTCAAGGGTCGTTCGCGTTGGCGACGTTTCATAAAATTATTCATAACGGGTAGAAAAAGCTCGTGTTAGCTTGCTCGTGAAGCTTGAATACTTTTATCGTTGGTTATCTGAATATAAGGCTTTGACTAGGTGGTACGAAACGTTACGAAGCCGTTAGCAATTTTAACAACTACTTTAAAGTTAGCGATACTCAAAATTTTATATAATCCCTCTCATTTGCTCAGCTCCTACCATACGAGGATTTTACTTTATAATGGCAAAACAAGTACGTCGATTATCATAGGGCTATTCCTGGTATCAAGGGTGTCGTTAACTTAGCGGTGTGCCGATTCCTTTTGAAGTCCCTTGAATTCTTTACCGTAGGCTACAACTCGATTTTAGGTACTTGTTAATAGCGGAGATTCGCTCTTTAGGCGTAGGTACGCTTTAAAGCCCAGTAATGTTGGTATTAGACCGTTAGAGCTCATAATATCATTCAGATCCTTTACCGCTATCTAAAGGCGTGCCTCTAAATCTGTAAATCTTTCAATCTCCAAAGTAAAGATATTGTACGCTCGGCGAAGTGGTACGTATACCCTTTTAACCTTTCCAATACTCTAGTAGGCTTTTACAGGCACCTATTTGCATAAAATACCCATTATTTTAGCATTTTCTTGAAACTTCGCCGCTGCAAAGTTAATACCAACATCGTAAACGACGACATCAAGTAAGTCTAAGTACGTATTAATCTAAAATATCCTTAACGTTTCCTACATCTCCTTTGCCAATAAAGACTTTAAAAACTCAAATTCGTAAAAAAAGGTTACAGAGTTAACGAAGTAAAAAATAAGCTTAATATCTAAGTAAAATTAATTAATAAAAACCTTATAGTTGAAGTTTTCATTGTCTTTTAACGTTAACTAAAATCTTCGGGGGAGTTAAATATACGTTTAATAATAGTAGCAAAACCTTTCAATAAATTTTAGGGGAAAGCATTCTATATCTTTATACCCTACAGACTTTAGGATTTTATATAACCTATCAATAGCTAGGTAATTATAACTCTGGTTTAATTCACGTATCTCTAACTCCGTCAGGTTAAGTACTAATACCTCTGTGCCTTAGAGATAAAACTATAAATATCTATACTTAAAGGCAAAGAAAAATCTTTGGTAGTTTTTAACCAGCTTTTCAACGTTAATGTTAACATTAATGACAAGAGTTTTTATGTTTTCTAAGTAAAGAAGAAAACGGGTAATTGACTCAAGAATATGTAACGTAATAAAGCTGATAATAATTTAAATTACTGTTATTTCTAATAACAATAATTGTTTACATGGGCCAAAGTCAACTTTAACTTTATTAGTATTGTAACGATCAATTTTAATAACCGTAGTGCTTTGCCTTCGTAATGCTATTTATTACGAATAGATTTTTGTTAGATACTTTATTGCTTTTATATCTGATATAATACCTTAAAACGTATAATCCGTATAAAGATTGCGGAAGTTAATGATATATAAGAGTTTAGGGGATTAGCCAGGGCACAGGTAAAGGTATTTACCATTTAAACAGTATAGAAAGACGTGGTCAGCTAATTAATGAGTCGCGTTGAAAGTAGTATCTTTATACCATTTAATTTGCTTAAAGATATTGTTACCATTAACAACCTTATCCCCCTCTAAATTTATAATGTAATTCAAGTAATTTTGTTCGGAAATCTTATGGTATTAAATATAATACATTATCTTTTTGTTATTAAACTTGGTGCGGAAGGGGGGGGGTGGAGATAACGAGTAACCTAACAACTAAATTTACTATAAATGTAATATTTTTTACCATTATTACGACGATAGTTTTTACTGTTGATAGGTTCGCATAGATTTAAACCCTGTTAGCATCAAAGTAACTATTACCTTTAATATATGGGTGTTAAACTCAATCTTAGGCATTAAAGGCGTTTATATCTGTACTTACGACCGACATAATTAACTATTGTAAGGTCTTCTTTATTTATATTAAAGAAGTTGCCAGGTTAAGGGTATATATTAAACGAGTTTGGTATACTCGCGATTACAGTTAAAATTAAAGAGCACAACTGGCTAAAAAGCCTTTACAGGTTGCATCTATGTGTTATAAGGTGTATTTAAATTCATTAACACCCGTAACTACTACCCGCACCTACTCATAAAGTATAATGTCACTAGTGTAATCTTTCCCTATTGCCTACTAATACAACATAAATTTGTCAAACATAAAATATAACATATCTATTAGTGTTTCCTTCTCTTTTTTCTTCGCTATTATCGTAGTTTACCTCATAGTAGCTCAATCCGTATAATGTTGAGTCAGGTAGACGTTGTACTCGAAATAACTTTTCATACTATCGTAAACTTCACGAAAAAGTGACTATTTGAATTAAAAAGGATAGGTTATAATATCTAACATGACTTATAAAGATTTTAGAAAATAATAAGTAAAAACTAAAAAGAGGAACCTCTATCTACTTACAAATATTTAAAAGCGATATTATTTTCGTATCGAGGAGATTATAAAGCTTTTCATTATACTTCTCTATATCATTTCAAATCTTAGCGAAGTAAGTAAACAGCTCATAGTTAACATTAATCATTTAATAGGTTTTAGGAAAAGGTTGTGATGGTTATTACAGTATTTATTAGTATTTACTTACAGTTTAAGATTTAAAGTCTCCAGAATACGGTGTTAAGGGTAATTACTAGTCGTCTAGTTCGAGGAGTAAATTCATGTGGTAAGACCTGTAGTAATCTCGCGCATGTAGGCAAACCTATCGTAAAAAGGCTTTTAAGGTGTTGCATGGCTGTAATTAAAGGGTTAGGGGATAATAGGGACCTAAATATTTTGAGGAAGTTGCCCATTTTACTTAATTGACTGGTGAAGGGCGCTAACGTTAATTCCTTTAGCCATATTGGCGGTCATTATTTTAAGTGCCCTGCTGCTGCTAAAAACGTACTATTCGCTATTATTTAAAGGTATTAAGTTGCCGAACAGGTTAAAAATTTCTTTATCATTACCGTATAAAAAGGCTTAACTTAATTGGAGGTGAAAGTAAGGTCCCTTGAAACGTTTATAGGAGCGTTAAGGTTTTTTAATACACTTTCCTTTAGGGCGTAGGTTTTAAAGGCATTCTTTAATCTAGAACATGTCGAAAAGGATCTATGTTAGCTTTATAACACCTTATATTAACGCGTACATCCTTTGCCGCTTAAATTTTAATTTTAATTTCGACTTAACCTCAATTTGAATTACCTTTTACATATTAATGATCCAATTATTAAAGAAGCTACAGTACTTACGGCAAACGCGGTTACCGCGGTCGAGGTTTTCGCCGCCGTTTTGATTAACAATGTAATTATAACGAAATTAACCAGGTGTTTTTCCGTTAAGTTTTTATTGACATCGTACCTTTAAAGCTTTTAATCGTAACACTTTGAAAAAAGGGTCCAAGGGCTTTAATTACCTCCATTCTATTTTGATTATATGATATTTTCAGGTTCTAAGTGGCGTAAGACTTGGTAAGCGAGGGACTTAGTAATTCGGGGCTTGGAAACTTGGTAATTCCAACGTAAAGTTGTGTGGAAACTTGGCGACTTGGCGTTAGGTTGCGCAATATAGCTTATTGGCGCGATTTAGCGACTTTTAGTATTTTAGGATAGGGCAGTGAACTTAGTAATGAAATTAACGTAAAAAGGTAAAAAGAGTAAAGTAAAAGAAAACAATTGGTATAAAAAACAAGGTTAAAAGTCGTTTGTTATTATAGGTAAAAGTTGAAGGTTAAAAGTTGTAAGCTGTAAGATTTAGTCGTTTCTACATTGATAGCACCCGTAGTAATATTAACTCAGTCTTTTTCCGAATTACCGATTTAAGCCTTTTAACGGTTAATTTTAACGCTCTCTAAAAAGTATCCATCAAGATGTTTTGGTGTTTCTAAGTATAAATACCGTCGCTTACTTTTAAATTGCTGTTATAGATTGGCGTAACCCAAAAATCTTCTCTGTTTTCTTGCCGTTGTGAACTAGCGTAGTATTAATAGAGGCCTTTCGTAAGAATCTTTCCTATATCCTAGCCGCCATTATTAACGTAAAGCGTAACTAGAAAGTAGCTTTTTTTTTACTTAGCCAATCTGTGCCTAATCTAATAAGCACTAATCAGTGCTAGTATGGCTTTAGATGTTGCAACATTATCGATTCAATTAGTCGAAGTAATAGTAGTATTATATGGTCAAGTAGTGGTTATATTGTTCTAGGTATGGTAGACCGCTAGCCGGTCTACGTAGTGATTTGTATGACTAATTGCTTGGTCCGTGCCTCAGTGTGAAATGGGCGCATACTATACTTAACTTACAACCAATATAGTAGGCCTACACAAAATAATACACTTAACTTGAAGTTATTATAGTTAACTTTACTATAGTTAGAGTTAACCTACTGCATTGCAATTTCTACTATTCTAATAGTATGTATAAATAAAAATTCCCCTTTTATTTGTTTTATTTTGGATACGTAACGTATAAGCTATTACAAGTATAAGGGTTCCCTAACAATATTTTACCGAGGTTTGATAAGATACGTATACGTAATTACAACGCGTTTCACATTTGTATTTTATACAGGCTACTTTTTTGCTTTTATACGTTATAAATATCTTTTCTCAAAAGCTTATATAATCGTATCTCTAGTATAAATAGGTACCGGATAGGGACTAAAGAGGACGCGTTTCATGGTCCGACTAAAGCTACAGTTTACATGCCTACAAGACTCTAAACTATAAGGCACCTTAAGGTTTTGTTTAAAAAGGTAGCTCGAAAACGCTAAAGTTTCACATGCCTTCAGTAAACTTAAATTACGATCCGTTCCACCAATATCTGCAGGATTATTTCGTAACAGCAAATGTTATACTCAATAAATAGCACTACGTAGCAGTAGTAAAATACGACAAAAATCACCATTTAATTTATACCTATAAATTATATAAAGTGAGGATTATAATACTATCAATATATATATCAATAATACACTCGTTTAGAAATTATTAAGTTTATAATAGTAAAATAACTCATTATCTAAGATTTTAGTCTTTATGTTGGTAGGCTTTTATCGTTGAAACATAGTCTATTCGAATCACTGTGGTCAAAGTAACTGGTGCTGCGTTGATATTATTGATTGATGTGTGTAAGTTCTAAGTTTGGCAGACCGCTAGCCGGTTTGTACACTAATTTGTATGGCCAAATACTTTGGCCTATACCCCACTTTGAAGTGGACACCTACTGCACTGCACCTGCAGTGAAGTCTATTCAAATCCCACAAACTATAGTCAATTTGCAGTACGTACAATCAACTTTACTTCAAGTAAAGTTAACTTGGCTGTACTGCATTTGACTGTTATTCCAATACTAGCGGCTTTTTATTTTGTGTCTGTACGTCAACGTGGCTTGCCATCAATTGATGGTAACCTCTGAAATCCCTCCTTAATCCAAAAGTCAGAACACTGTTAATTCCGATCAATTTGTACTAAAATCAACCTTAATTTCGGCTACTTGTGGACCTTTTACTCTACCCTTCGGAGGCCTTCGTTCCTCAAATCCTATATACATATCTTTCGCTATAAACCTGCATAAATTAGGTACGCTACCACTTACTTACTTTTTACCAGTAGTTCAAACTACTGCTATCGAAACTATTACCATGGCAGTCTTTCAGTTTGCCAGAGCCATCCTGTTTCTTCACGTTACGTACCAAGCGTTTTACGTATCTTTCGATTCGTATAATTAGCATATTGCTATCCACAAACCTTTTCAAGGCACTAATAGGGGTGGTTTTGTTTATAACATTGATAAGGTTATCGTTGCCGTTAATTTACCGGAATTCATCGATTTCCAGGACTTTGTATGCCTCCTTTAAAGTTATTATATCTATTATCAGGCGTTTTTTATTAGTTGTACCCAACTTTGATAGGCATTCGTAAAGGCTCCGGAAGTCGGTATATATTATTACAAATATCTATGGTAATCCCAGCTATTTTGTAATAATCCCTAATATGCCGTTCATAACTATATTAATACTAAAGGTTACTATTATATCGCAAACTTTCGAGGCTAATACGCTTCGAGTTACGCATTTACATTTAACAAATATTTAGTATATAAGGTTTTTGGTAATTTTAAATTACTCTTTAAATTTATCTTTATTAACGAGTATTATTGAAAAGCTGATTTACGATATAAAGTCAGTATTATTAATACATAACACATCTGTAAAGGCTATTAGTTTCGCTTTTATTAAATTTATAAAAACTATATTAATTTCTCTTTTTAAAAAAATCGTTTAATATTAAGTCCGTTTATTTAACTTATTAAAGTTTTTGTTTTATAAGTCTTATATTTACATTATAAAAAAGAGGTCGTACGATCCTTTCAATTAACCTTACATGGCGATGTAAGCCATATAGGTCTTTTACTTTAGATATCTTTGTAATCTTGCTTCGTTGGTTTTATCGATAATCGTTAGGTTTGTAATTTTCCCCTTTTGACGTAGGTTAATATAAGTGCCGTTTTTAGCCTTAATATTATAAATACAAAGTAACGATTTATCAAAGTTAAGTTGTATACCTTTGGCTAACGTTTCAATAAGCTTATACTTTTAAAGGCTTAACTTTTCGATAATACGTTATTTCATCGTTACAAACCTAATATCGCCGAAGAAAATGGAATTGTTTATTTATATACTTATGATACTAAAGTCTATGCCTTTTATAATTAATAGATATAAATTAAAGGTTAAAGTCTTGATAACGAGTTTATTTTTAAAGTATACCTAATACGTTAAAAACTAGTAAATTCATATTTAAGCTAATACGTATGAAGGCTTCATATAACGTATTATTGTACCGGCTGAAAAATCATCCCTTAATTTTTTGGAAACTTAGCAATACAATCCGTTAAAGATCAATGGCAAATTACGTATACGTTTACGTGATATTCCGGTTATTAAGTATAAACTAGACTTTTACGCCAGTAATTAAACTAATAGAAATAATAACAATTAAACAATAGTTAATCTTTTGAATTATAGTCGATTAGATAAGGATCCAATTCTTACCTCTATTACCGTATCTTTAAACGATTAACCGTGACTTTTCTTATAGCCGGTCCGTGGTTTTATTTTTAACTTCGTAAATTATCTTCGACTTAAAGATAGTAACGTATTAACCTTTAAATTACGTTAACAGTATAAATTATATAACCCCACGTATTTAAAAGTCGTTTATTTCTATTTAGTTACTTTTCTTTAAAATGATTTCCTGGTATATTACCAATACCTTCAGCACAAAACTTAAAGTGAAGTTTTTCGTTCAACGTTTCCTTTTAAAGTACCTACGCCGTTTTTTATGCCCATCCAGGCCTGTATTCATTATCGCGTCCTTTTTTTCCGTATATATCCTTCTTTTAGGTGATTGTCCACGCCGTCGACTTTCTATTAGCTTATTAATAATCGGCTTAGGTGGGTTATATTAGCTAATTCTCTCGGCTTGAAGGTTATCGACGTTAAAATCTTTATTAGACCTCAAGGAATCGAAAGGTTTTCTATATGACTTAACCTATATAATTCGAAAAGTTATGGGGCTGTTAACAGTTTTAATCACCACGTTGAAACTAGTGATATTTGAAATCTTATACGTCATATCCTATTTACCCAGCTCGTATCACATAAAGACTTTACTTTCAAAGGGGGGTAATAACACGTTTATTATTAAAGGTCCATTTTCAATATTTAAAGTATTATTAACCTAATGGTACGCCGATTCTTTTATTAACCCATTTAATGCTTTATTATATATTATAATACGTTTCAAAAACTTGACCAAGGCAGCGACTTAGCTATCATACATAAATAGGCCCCAAATAATAGTAAAGTTAGTATCAATCCGTTAGGACAAATAATATTGTTAAAATCTTTTACCGCTATTTAAAGTTGTAATTTTTATCTTATAACGCTTTCGATTTTCAATATAAAAATATTGTAAGCATTTCGAAAAAAGACGTATACCTTTTCAACCTTACTAATACCTTAGTTAACTTTAATAGAAACCTATTTATATTAAATTCTTATTAAATTTACATTAACTTAAACTTTATCGTAATATAGTTGGTACCGATATTTTCAATTAATACGTTTGGTAGGCTTAGGTACGTATCAATCTACAAAGTACGTAATACTTCTTATGTTTTCTTTACTGCAATAGTCTTAAGAAACTTAACGCCGTAAAAAGCCGTAACAAAATCCATAACATATAATACTAACTTACCGTCTAGGTAAAACACATTTACAGAAACTTTCGAATCAAAGTTTTAATCTTTCTTTGACGTAAAATTCAACCTTAAAGAAGCTTATAAGTATATTCAATAGTAATGGTAAAGCCATTCGATTACTTTCAACGTTAACAAGTTTACATCTTTGTAACCAGCTGCCCTAGAAACCTTATAAAGCCTATTCATTAACGGGTAATTAAATTTACGATATAATTAAAAAAGTTTCTACCTTTATTAGTTTAATACTATTACCTATAACCCTTAAAAATGAAACTATAAGTGCCTTTATTTAAAATTGAGTAAAAACCTTGTACCAGTTTTAACTTATATTCATTAGTTAATTTAAATATTAACGTTAATACCGATGTTTTTTATATCCTTTAAGCAAATGAAAAAAAAGGTAGGGGATTCCACAATGTGGAAAACAATAAAGCTCATAACAGTTTGAACCATTGTCGATTCCAGTAAAAATAGCTTTTTTCCAAGGTTAAAACTAACCTTAGATTTACCAACATCCATATGGTTAATTTTCGTAATAATATTAATATTCTTTCGTAACACGATGTATTACAAATAACCTCTTATTAAGTACCGTGCCGCCCCTATATCCGATATAATCTCCTAAAAGACTTATTTCGCATAACGGTTTCAAATAGTAAAAAATTATATAAAACCCGGATTTTTACCTATAAAGAGGTATAAAAAGGCGTAGTTAGTTAGTTATTACTTTGCTTCCGGGCTAGTACTGGTGCTAATACTAATATCTTCGTATTAACCGATAGCCTTTAGCTTATTTTCCTCTTTTTTTCTTTACTTTCTCTAAATTATATAACTTGTTCGATATAATACTAGTTTAAAATAAAAGGGAATTAGGTATAATACATTACCTATTTCATTTTGCGTTTAGCGGTAGTATAACATATTAACCAATAGCCTTATTTACTGTAAATCCAATATCTCTTTATGTTTAAAGTAAACTTATTTAACCGGCTTAAAGACCTTAAGAAAAAGGAATACCTTCATCTGTAGGTAAAGATCTGAACCTTCCATTAACCGTATCAACCGAGCCTTTCGTATCGTCGATTAATATAATACAAATAAAAAGGGTCTTCTTCCCCGTTACTAAATTCTGGAGCTTAAAGATATATACCAGTCGAACCAAAGACTCGAGCAATTAAAGTCGCTAACGAGGAACGCAATTGGCTGAAAAAAATCTTTGCAAATACCATTAAAGTATTAAAAGGTGTATTTAAACTCTTTGTAACCCGTAAATACCTATCGAACCTATTCACATAAGGTACATTCACTAAATTTCACGTTCTCTATTACTTATTGGTAAAATATTAGCCTATTAAACATTTGATTAAGGAGGTTCATTTTACTTTTCGACTTTTTCTTGTAATCTAATATATAAAACCACTTAATAATGTTCTAATCGGTATGTTATTAGGTAAGATTAATATCGTATTCGAAAAAGCCCTTTAAACTATTATAGATTTCGCAAAAGAAAGCACAATTTAATAGGTAATAGAGGTAATAATCCTCGGATTAACTGGTAAGGATACTGGGAAATAACAAGTAAAAACATAAAAATTCAATTTTTATCTGGCGGAAGATGTTAAAGAATAGGCGTAACTTAACGTCAATGAAATTATACGGCTTACCGTTATAATTTCCCTTTTTATTTCAAATTTTGACGAATATGATAATTGCCGTATAATTCGTATCTATTATGGAAACACGTCGAAGGGGAAGGGTAATGTATTAGTTGCAAGTGACTTTTATATCCTTTAGATGAGAAAAGTACTAAGATTATTATTGGTATTAGTAAGTTGAATAGTTACTTTTAGCTAAGTATAAGGGGAAAAAGCCAATAGTCGTGCCTATGGTAGGATCGCGTGTAAAGCTGGTCCTTCTTTAATTTAGCTACTAAAACTAAACTTATTAAAAAACTTAAGGGAAATGAACTTAAGGGTTTCCGTCGCGAGAGATTTGATAATACTCTTTTTGGTGTTAAGGGTTTCAGCGAGGTTTCTGTTTAATTGATTAATGTAAAGTGTTAACATTAATACCTCTGTGTAATGATCACACTAAATACCTGTAAGTATATAGAAAGTGTCAGAGGATTTATGTTAGCAGTCAGGTAGCAGGGGTAATAAAGGTGCAATATCAAGAAGATGTGTGTTTGTGCTGTAGAATGATCACTAGCCGTTAGTCTATTCAGGTGTGTAGACTGAATACTTAGATTGACGACTGAAGAGCTATCTACTGAATCTATGAAGTGCCTAGAGAGTGTGTTCCTTATATATCCAGCTCTTCTGTCCTGGATCACTTGCCTATATTGCTAAGCGGCATAGGCGGTCTCCTACCTATGCTGCCTATGTCCTGATTCTTTTTAGGCGTAACCCTATCCCTGGGTTGCTGACATAAGAGATGTGTGTTCCCCGCCTGATGTGTTAGACACCTGGCTCTGAGTGGCTCAGCTGCCTACTGGCTTATTTCCTAACCCAACCATTATCTAGGTTATAATACTCTGGCCGCGTTAGCCGTCTTTACTTTACATATTCTTCCACAGCTAAGGTCATATTCCGCGCTGTTACGTAAAGGTACTAAACTACCGAACGAGTTGATAGGTTTATTATCTTTAAAACATAAAAAAGCTTAACTTAACTAAGAATAAAAAGGAGGTTCCCCAAAACGAATATATAAGCGTTAGTGATTTTCAATATCCTTTCCGTTAGACCGTAGGTTTTAAGGGTATTCATACTATTAGGCTAAGTCGAAAAATTTATATACCAGTTTTGTATTACCTTACACTAGGAAATAAACTCTTTGGTGTTTAAATTTTGCTTTTACCTTTATTTTAACCTCCTTTTAAACCAAAGTTTACATATTAATAGTTTAGTCGTTAAAAAGGTAACAAAAGTTAATAAAGTCATTATTAGGATCATTAATATTATAGTGCTTAACGATGTGATAGCCGGCGAATTTAGTAAGGTATTTTTCCGTTAATTTTTTGTCAACATCCAACGCTTAAAGGTCTTCATCATAAAACTTGGTAAAAGTAGTTCCGAACGCCTTAATTCCTTCTTTTTTTAACGGGTTTAGTAATTAATTTAAAGTAAGCGCTTATGGTATAAATTTTAAGGTGTATATAGCGAGGGACTTAGTAATCTTTGGGCGTAGGAATTTGGTGTTTTCGACGTGAAATCGCGTGGAAATTTGGCGACTTGGAGACTTGATGACTTGGCGTGAGGTCGCGCGGCGTGGTTTTTTTGACGCGACTTGGTGTTTTCGTTCAAAGTAGAAATTTTAACGATCAAATTAGTATAAAGGAAGTGAAAGGAGTAAAGTAATGCAAAAGCTTGGTGTAGAGAGTAAGAGTGAAGGACGTTGTTAGTGGTAGAAGTTGTTTGGCATAAAGACTTAGTCGTTTTTCTACAGTAGTAGCACTCATAGTAGTACTAACTTAGCTGTTTGCCAACTTGCCGAACTTTAAGACTTCTAATAGTCAATCTTAACGTTTTTAAGAATATATATATATATATATATATTAGTGTTTTTGATAGCGATACCGTCGCTTACTTTTGGGTTGCCGGTGTGGACTGATGCAACCTAAGAAGTCTTCCCTGTTTCCTGTCGTTGTGGACTGACGTAGTACTAAAAAAGGCCTTTTGCAAAAAAAAATTCTTTTACTCTAGCGATAACGCAAAGCATAACAACCATAAAGTAGCCTTTTCTTCTACCTAGCTAATCTGTTATTAACCTAATAAGCACTGATAAGTGTTAGTAGACCTTTATCATTGCAACGTAGTGGATTCGAATCACTGTAGTCGAAGTAACTGGTGCTGCGTTGATATTGTTGATTGATATGTGTAATTTCTAAGTTTGGCAGACCGCTAGCTGATCTGCACACTAATTTGTATGGTCAAACGCTTTGGCCTATGCCCCACTTTGAAGTGAGCACCAGTACTGCACTTGCAATGCAGTCCATTCAAATACCACAAACTACAGTCAATTTGCAGTACTTACAATCAACTTTACTGCAGGTAATGTTAACTTGGCTATACTGTATTAGACTGTTATTTCAACACTTTGAAAATATAAAAATATTGAAAATCAACTAACGGTATATAAATAAATTAAAACTAATTTTTCTTCGTAATTTAAATATTGATAATAACTGTAATATATATTTTAATTTACATTAAGAAGAACTAGTAAAAATATCAATAAATCTCAATAAGGTTAATACAATAATAAAGTAATGATACTTTAAATCAAGAGTTTTAATGGTTTATATTGTTACATTATACTAAAAAAAAGCGTTTAATAATTTGTAGATGATAATATTAAATAGAAATTCATAGAACAAGGTCTTCATTGTGTTTCATTGACATATTAAATAATATATAAATAATTCGGATAAAGGTATTAATATAACATTAGTAAATTTAATAAAGGTATATTGAATGATTTTTACGGATGACTTTTTTGAAATAATAACGACTTCACTTTTCGTATTATATTTTTATAATATTTATTCACGAAAATATATTCGATGAATAGTTTATAATTATTCGAAACCTTATATACTAAATATTTGTTTTATGTAAATGAGTAATACGAAATTATCAATATAAAAGTTTTTTGTTGGTAGGTCTTAGACGTTATAACGTTGTCGATTCGATTGGTCTTCAAATTAACAGTAGTATTGTGTAGTCAGATGGTGAATGTATTGTTCTAAGTTTGGCAGACCGCTAGCCGGTCTGCACTGTAATTTGTATGGTCAATTGCTTGGCCCATACCCTAGAGTGAAGTGTAGTGTACTGCACTCAACTTATACCTAATGCGGTAAGTCTCCATATAAAGCAATACGCTTGCAGTACAGTCAACTTTACTAACAGTAAAGTTGATCTACTGCACTGCATGTAATACTATTCCAACAGTTTTCGATATAATAGAACGATTTATTATTGATGTAGCAACCGACAGTACATTAAGGATTATCGTTGAAAATTGAAATTACTCTTAATATATATACTTATCTATACTAATTTTCGCATCTTATACAAGTACTTTTCCAAATTCGAAGAAAAAAAATGAAAACCGTTTAATAATAAATATAATAACATTAAAGAAAGAAAACGAATTTTTAAAAATAACGAATTCAAATGCATTAACAATAAAGATAATCTCACTGAAATATATAACCAAAACCATACTTAATAACGCCTATAAAAATTTTATAAATAGTAATAAACGAACCATATAAATTAAAAGATATATAAATTAGCTGGTATATAATACAAACAGATAGGTATATCTTAATATTTATAAAAACCGCTAAAGTAATGAATATAAAAAACACCCAAACTTACTAGCAAAAGGAACAAAATTAATAACATATATGTTGATAAGCCTTGTTTAATAGACTTTTAAACGTTGCAATGTTATTGATTCGAATCATTGATGTAATAATAGTATTATGTGGTTAAGTGGCGAATGTATTATTCTAGGTTTGGTAGACCGCTAGCCGATTTGCACACTAATTTGTATGGCCAATTGTTTGGCCCATGCCCTAGTATAAAGTAGGCGCATATTATACTTGACTTTACAATTGACTTACGTTAACTAAATGCACTGCATTTACTACTGTTCCAACAATATAAGTTTGCAGTAAAATTATATATAAGAATAAGAAAAGTAAACACTTGGAATTATAAGGTAAATGATGACAATTAAAGTGTTGTTTGTATGCGAAATGAATTGGGATTGACAAGGGTATTAACAATCGAGATGGGAGAGAGTTTAGCGATAACCTCTAATTGGTAATCGGATACACCAATATATACATATATATTGCAAGTTAATTGCAGGGAGTGTCCAGTTTAATGTGGGGCGCGGGCTAAATAGTTGCCCATAGAACCACATCACCACTTTCAATGCAATACACCAACCAGTTACTTCAACCACGATTCGAATCGACTATGTTGCAACGATAAAGGCCTACCAACAACTGCCTCGAAAATAGTTACTCGAAATGAATTCAACAACTAATAAGAAAGCACCTGGGGCATTGGAATTAGTCCTTATTTCTTTTTCTTCTTTTCGCTACAATAGTACAGTACTTTGCGTCTATACGTCACGGCCTACACACTACTGAGATAATCGCTTACTACGATGGCGGTATAGGTAAATAAAATCGTCTGTCATGTGTACATGGTCCGTGCAGCCACCTTCACAGGAATGCATTCCATCCCTGTCGGTACCTGACCAATACAATTCCAAGCGCCGCAATAAACGCCACACATATCCCATGCAGGTGCAGGGCGCGGCGTGCTTGTACAGTTTCTCCTCCTCTCAAGCTCTCATCTCTCACGCCATTTCTTGTCTTTCGTTGCAAAGAGACCATTCTGCATTCCTGTTCCTGTTCTGTCGTCAATTGTCTGTTGTTGGTGCGCAGCATATGACGTCGACGCCCTCGTGGCGTAACGGTAATGGTCACCGGGGATGATCTCTGTTCGTGACAAGGTCTCGCAGTTTATGGCTCGTCGTCATCTTGCTTCTTCGCCCCCTCTGTCGAAATCTTCTACGCCCATCAAGCACCGCTGCTTTCTCCGCAGCTTCCACAATGTCAAGCCGCCGATCAGCCCGTCTGAGTGCCCAGGTCGAGGCAGCACCAGCCAGCAAGACTATGCCCCCTCCCCCAGCGCCGGCTACCAAGTCTCGCAAGAGGAAGGCTTCACCAGCACCAGCACCAGCTGTCGAGAACGACGCCGAGGCTCCGTCCACGCCCAAGCGACGCGCCCCGAAATCCGCCACCCCTCCTCCAGCTACACCAACCCCCAGCGCAGTAGGTCTCATCGCCGAGCCCGCCGTCACGCCTTCCAACTCCTCCACAACAGGACCCAAGCCCCGCGCCGTGGCCCGCCTCGCCGATCCAAACGAAACCAACGCACCGCTCCTCTCGCCCGAGACATCCCGGCTCGTCACCAAGCCCCTCCCGGAGGAAGCCCCCGCCCCGTCCAACATCACCACAGCCAACATCTTCTCCACAGCCTGTGCACACCTCATCCGCACCGAGCCACGGCTGAAGCCCCTCATCGACGCCTACCACTGCCGCATCTTCTCCCCTGATGGTCTCGCCGAGAAGATCGACCCCTTCGAGTCTCTCGCCTCGGGGATCATCTCGCAGCAAGTCTCGGGCGCCGCCGCCAAGGCCATCAAGGGGCGCTTCGTCGGCCTCTTCGACTACGCCGCTGCCGCGCCCGCGAGCAGGAAGTTCCCCGCGCCATCGCAGGTCGCCGCCACCAGCGTCGAGGCGCTGCGCGCCGCCGGGCTCTCGCAGCGGAAGGCCGAGTACGTACAGGGGCTCGCGCACAAGTTCGCCGCCGGCGAGCTGAGCGCCGACTGGCTGGCGCGCGCGCCGTACGAGGACGTGCTGGAGCGGCTGATGGCCGTGCGCGGGCTGGGCAGGTGGAGCGTCGAGATGTTTGCGTGCTTCGCGCTGAAGAGGATGGACGTGTTCAGCACGGGCGACCTGGGCGTGCAGAGGGGCATGGCCGCCTTTGCGGGCCGTGATGTGTCCAAGTTGAAGGCCAAGGGCGGCGGCAACAAGTGGAAGTATATGAGTGAAAAGGAGATGCTGGAGATGGCCGCGCCCTTCAGTCCGTATCGAAGCGTGTTTATGTGGTATATGTGGAGGGTGGAGGAGACGGACATCAGCACGCTGGAGTGACCTGCTCTTGCCCTTGGACTTTCGCGCGTCCCTTCTCGCGCGTCCCTTCTCGGAACGCAAGATCTTGCCTCGTCTTCGTGGCATGACCGATTCACTCTCTGCGGAATACAGCTTTGACTGCAGCGTACTTTGGGAGGTCTCGTACTGTGGCGTGGGACAGGATCTTCCGGGAACATCAACTTCGAGGCTAGCCACCTGGCCAGCCTCATAACGCGCATGGCCTGTTCTGGTACAGGACGTCATGCTGCAGTATTTCACCCGGAGAACCCCGCCAGCCAGCAAGACATTGTCATCCAGTCTACCTACATATATTCTCACTTGTCACTTGTGGACCCGGGCTGGGTTAGACAATGAGAACGGAGTCCAGGTAACAAAGCACACCACGTTGTCAACACGTCAATGAGTACCAGCTTGATGATGTGCACCATCCCAGAAGGCGACATCCAAGTCTGTAGCTGGAGGGACAGAGACCTGGCATACCAATCGTCTCGATCCTCGCCGCAGGGCAGGGGTCCGATAGCACGACTGGGGCCAGTAAGACGACGTGGGCTGGGAGGGGAGTTACCTTGGTGGGTCGATGAAGGAGCAGAGGGACCTGGCCTTTGTCCCCATGAGGCAGTCTGTGTTCGAGCTGCGGTGTGGTATTTCTGCACGACAAGCTCACCGAAACTGGCGTGGAGATCGTCGAGGGTTTGTGCACCGTCGTCCACGTTGACGGACTTGGGCGATGTTGATATGACGTTTGTGGAAGATAGAGCCGTATTGTGCTGCTGTCCTCATGTTGTGATCATGGCCAGCTTCCAGTGTACCTCGGACCGGATCTGAAATGACGCAGATACTAACGTTATTGCTACAATTTGGTCCTCGGCCATCAGTTACTGTTACTGTTCGTCTCGACCTCATGGGTTCCGATTCCAAGGCTTTGGGAGACCCATAACCAAAGAATCAGTGTGCAATCAGCAACAGTTAGTTTGTGGGTGTTACAACACACCAGTCATAGGCCTTGGTGGAGTGTCACATCTTTCTTTGGAGTCAAAGTGCTCAAAACGGCAGACGTCAGGTTGGCAAACTCGGTACTCTTGGCCAGCAACTTGTCGGAACTGTATATGCCGTGCCGTGCTTGATATGCAAAGTACGGAGCATACTTGCCTACGCCATTCACGCCATTCATGCGTAGTACATGTCAGTGTCACTCCATCGAGCCCATGTCATCTCGACAGCGGCCAAACCTTAGCACAAAGTCTGTGCCTCGACAGCACAACTACTAGTACTACTGACCCTGATTTCGCGAAGATTCCATCTGTGTGTGGGACACGGAGAATGGGAGGGATAAAGTTTGCAAGAACCGGGCCTCCAACTGACATGTACGTATGATTGCTGGCTGCTAGCGATCATGTGCCGCACCCCTGGAGCCAAGCCCCGCCCTCTGCGAGCCCATGGACTGCGCCAAACCGAGACAGCATATCGTCAGCGGCACGGCACCATGGTGTTCGGTGTGGCCTTTCCACGGCAGGACAGGAGGAAGAACATGGCCAGCGGGCATGTGGGTTTCGTGACACCCCCATGCGGGCTCGCTTGCCGGTGCGTGCGCGCGCGGACAGAGAGGAAGGCACAGGCGCAGCAATATGCGCAAGGAAATGCAGCTGCAGATGTGCGGCGGCCACAGCAGCCATGCCGGGTTCCGCCAGACGGCTGGCGGCGTGGGGAAGCAGAGCTTGTCCGCCCTGACGGACCAGGCGGCCGTGCTCCGGCGTGGCTGTCCTCATCACTCGACGATCGGTTTGTCAGGACGAGCGACGGCAGCGCAGGTTCACGGCTCCATCTTGCGCACGGCAGCCATGAGGAGGCGGTGCTCGTCGGTGCGCACGTGTGGCCTGACTCACCTCGGCCAGCACGTGAGGAGGTTGCGAGGTCTTGTGGACGAGATCTGGTGCTGTGCTGGGCGAGGCAGCGTCGCCGGCTTGGGGTCTTGCCGTCAAGTTTGTCGGAACCGCTTGCTGGCGGGATCGAGTTTGCACCTGTGTATGTGTCGCGTTGGGCTGATTCGACAGCAGGTGTCTGTTTGACGTGGTTGTCTCGACAAGGCTGACGCAGTCGAGGGGAAGTCGAGCCCGCCAGCCTCGGCCTTGCGACATCAAACGCACAACCAGCCTCGCCGAGCATGGACGGCAAGCCTGTGCAGCTCTGGCGGAAGGGACTGTCACTGGATTGCCGCCAGCACTGCAACGTGGTATGGTGGCATAAAGTTTGCGCATTTCAGACGGACGAGTCTCACCGAGGGCACGAAATGGTCGCCAAGACAAGCGTTCGGTTTGAGAGTGTCGCAGGGAGTTTTGTGCGATATTTCCAACCAAGCACGACTCCGGACCGTCCAGCCACCCGTCCTCCGCGAGGCACCGTGAGAGCCAGGCACGCTGTCGAAGAGAGGCGAGAAGGAGGGATTCTTGTGCAAGAAGCAAGAAGCTAGAAGCACAGGCAAACACGGTTCTGTGGAGAATGGTTTGCTGCTCAAGCAACACAGGCTGCCCAGGAAATGATCATCTGAGTCATCTGAGCCATCTGAGCCATCTGAGCCAAGCCACTGAAGACAGAATGTGTGGAGTTTGCCCCCATTTTGGGACATGAAGCAAGATGCGACGCCAGCCTTGGGCGGCCTCCAACGGCCAGAGGGCTGCCACATCCATTGACCAATCATAATCAAGTTGCTGACCCTACCCCTTACCCTGTCCAGATCGGCCAGGGGGACGTGTGCATGTACTTGTATTCTACAGCACGCCCCCCAAATGAGGGAACCACTTGTCGGCCCAGTATTACTAGTGTGTAATTACGGAGTAGGAACATAAGAGTCAAGACCATGTGCAAGCAGCACATTGCACAAGGCTGCCCAGCAACGAGCAACGAGCAATGACCTCCTCGGCGATGGTGTTGGAAAGAAAAGACAGGTGGGTTTCTTGGCCACGGGCTGTGCCGAGCTCTGTGCAGACTACGTGCAGACTGCGTGCAGACTACCGGTATCGTTATCGATGCAGACTGTCTGTCTTGTAACGCAGGCGCTAGCACATGCTCCCTCGTATTGATGCAAAACGTGTGTGTCAGGTTTCTTGGTTGCTCGGACCAATCTGTTCTGGCTTGGTGGAAGACTGGCAAATGATCATGGAGAAGCATGGTGATCTCACAACTTACACATGACCTCGATCTTTTTTCGACAGCCTTGGACCATGGCACTGTGCTATATACACAGTAGCGGTCTACCTCCCCGGAGATTGATGCCGGGGTTAGACAAATGGATGCATGATCATGCATGGGAATGCCCGAATAAGATCTGATGTTGACTAGCATGGCCAGGATCTCGGGGAGAGTGGCTGGTATTTCCCTAGGCATGCCACGGTCGCCGGTCCGCGCAAGGTGTGCTAGGCCTAGCACTCGATCGTTGGTGTCGTTGGTGTCGTTGGTGTGACCGTTCCGACTTTCTGCAGGTTGGCTCATGCTCTACCATGTAGTGCGGCGTGGTAGAATTCGACGGTAATCCGTGTAGTGATTGATCATGAGCAGAACTCGAGACAGGGCAGTACCTTCTCAAGGGTAAAAGTAGTCACAATCTCGCGTATGTGATTGCGGCTCCAATGAAGTAAGTCGAGCTGAATGAAAGGAGGCAAGGGCCTCGTACACAGCCGGCGC
Organism: Anisogramma anomala; assembly: GCA_038502455.1. Taxonomy (NCBI): domain Eukaryota; kingdom Fungi; phylum Ascomycota; class Sordariomycetes; order Diaporthales; family Gnomoniaceae; genus Anisogramma; species Anisogramma anomala. Next base: position 39,821,291 of record JASMMZ010000002.1, read on the forward strand.
CGAACAGAACATCCAGGACTCGGCGGAGGTTGAATGGGGGTGCAGCCAGTGTTGCCACGTATGTGTGCCAGTGCGCCAGTGCGTATACGTACAAAGCATGAGCAAGGCCACGGAGCTGGAGTGGGCCTGGGTGCTAAGGTTTGCTTTATCTTCCTGTCGTTGACCTTCGTTGCGAATGCACCAGCAAAATCCCGTTCTTCCGGGATGCATTTACCATAGTAGTAGCGGAAGTGTGGACACCAGCAAGTGTCCGAGCGGTCAGGGCCTTTTCACTGTGGAATCTTCAGGGCCAGGTCCATCTGGTGGCTGGAGATACAAGCGAGAAGAGGGCCGGTGATGCAGCCCCGATATCAGACTGGCTGGCAACGACAACGACAGCAGCACTGGCGAGACTTTGTGACCATCCTTTTCTGCTTTTGGAGGCATCACACCAGGAGGAAGATGGAGTCTGCAGAAATCCAGACTTGTTGGATCATCTCACTGCCGCACTGCCGCACTGCGCTGCCCCTGCCCCTGCCCCTGCCCCTGCCCCTGCCCCTGCCCCTGCCCCTGCCTCTGCATGCAAGGTCCACCACACCTGCATGCCGGGCCTGTTCGACACACGCCCCCATTGCGAGCAGAACAGAGCAGAACAGAACAGAATCGTGGAAGAAGCACTGCGAGTGTTGCTGCTGGAGGCGTGCATGCAGCACCGCACATCATGGAGCTTGCTTCCTGCTGGCTCCCTGCACCGGCCTTGACTTTCTTGATTTTTGCATGAGTGGAGCTCGCCCAACCCCTGTCGCCCCTTTCGACTGCAAGCCCCCGTAGGACAATCTAACACTCCACTTTTACATCCGCCGTAGTAGTTAGTACCAGCTTTTTGAACACAGCTGCAGCCGAGCCCGGTTTGTTCTTGCAGACCTACCTACCTGCGTGTGCCTTCTGCTTCGTCCCTCGCAACTTCCCAATCTTCAACAGCCATTCTCATTTCGTCATCTTCTGATTTTGCTCCCGCTCTTCCCATTCCCTTCACGACACTCGCTGCAGTCGACAGTCGACCATCCGTAGCCTGGAGAGAGCACAATCCAGGAAAGAACCATCTTAGCCCCTACGCGCCTAATCCCACCCTCTCTCCTCCTACTTCGACCCCCTTTTTCCTCCGTTTCGCCGTCACCACAGCGACCAGTCTTGTCTAGAATCCCACATCCACACCCATTCCAATCGATCGGTAAGTACAAACAACATTTGAAATCGTGCTGTTTCCCCAATACTGCCCTGCCCGCCCATTGGACACGCTTCTTGGTTGCAACCGGGTGAAACCACGGCAACCGCTTCGCCACGGTAGCGACCACTGCGACTGCACATCTCACAAAACCTCGGGTCTCGCACTTCCCAGAGGCCGACCTCAACCTGCCATCGAACCAGCTCTCAACTTGGAGAAGGAACTTGGGGCGCACTTCAGATTCGAAAGCGAAAGCAATCCCAGCCCATTGCCGGCACTTCCTCACGCCAGCCTCGACCTCGCCTCCGCCCGTTTCTGCCGTTCATCTGAATCAACAAAACAATTTTGGCACCGCTCATCACTGCACATCATCAATAACTGCTGCGACCGAGTCTTGGTCTCGTTCTCGTCGGGCAGCTGGAACTGGTCGGTGACAAAGTAACCATCATCAACCATCCATCTTGTCATTGCCGTGGCTGGATTCTGCGCTGGATTCTGCCTTCATCTCTTACGTTTTCCCACAACACCGCCACAACACCGCCGCGCAACTTCACACAAACACCACAACAACACACCAAACGTCTCGTTGAACAGCTCAGACAGCTTGCTAACCACCCGTAATACATCAGCCTCGACAAAATGGTCAACCAATTTGTCCTCTCGGCCCTCGTGGCCGCCACCTTGGCCTCTGGTGCGTCCATACTCCCTCCCCCTTCGCCATTACAGGGGCGCGCCGCAATGCCGAGTTCATGACTGACTCATTCCCCATTGCAGCCCAGTCGTCGCCTTGTTCCCAGTCCACTTTCACAATCTCCTCCTCGTCTGACTCGTCCATCTCGAGCTGCACCACCCTGACCGGCGATGTTGTCATAACCGCTGCCGCTGGCACCGCCGTCGACCTGGGCTCTGTGGAGCAGATCAAGGGAAGCCTGAAGGCCGAGAGCTTGCCTCTGATTTCCCTGACGGCTAAATCTCTGGCCTCCATCACCGAGACCTTCACCCTCAACAACCTGACGGCCCTGTCCACCCTGAGCATGCCCGCCCTCAGCACCGTTGGCACCATCACCTGGGCTACCCTGCCCGCTCTGGGCGAGCTGGTCTTCACCGCCGGTGTCGAGAAGGCCTCCGCCGTCAGCATTGGCGACACCCACCTGAGCTCGCTGGCCGGTCTCGGCGATACCCTCAAGACTGTCGGCACTCTCAATCTGAACAACAACGGCCGTCTCCAGAAGCTTGACCTGGCCCTGACCAGCGTCTCCAAGCAGGTGCTGCTGCAGGCCAACGGCCAGAACTTTGCCGTTTCCATGAACAACCTCAAGTGGGCTGCCAACCTGACCATCGCCAATGTCACCAGCTTCCTGGTTCCCTCCCTCGAGACCATCAACGGCTCTCTCCGCTTCGACTCCAACTACTTCACCGACTTCTCCGCGCCCAACTTGACCAAGACACAGACTGGTGATCTGTCCATGATCAACAACGCCAAGCTGACCAGCCTGAACCTGCCTCTGCTGAGCACCGTTGGTGGTGGTGTGACGATTGTGAACAACACCGCTTTCCAGAACCTGACGTTGCCCCAGCTTGCCCACGTTGGTGGTGCTGTTTCGGTTGGTGGTAACTACACCGAGTAAGCTCACTCGCTTCTGATGCCTCGTATCCCCTGCGGAGAATCGGCCGATACTGACTCTTCTGCCAGCGTGTCGATGCCCGCAATCCAGGACGTTGTTGGCACCTTCACCGTGACCTCCACTGCCGACATTGCCGACCAGTGCACAACCCTTAAGAAGTTCGCACCTGAGTCGCAGGGAGGAAACGGCAACATCCAGGGCAAGTTCGCTTGCACGTCGAACAACAAGAACGCCAACAGTGGTGACGCCTCGGGCGGCACCAGCTCCACCGGCTCCAGCAACAAGAGCTCGTCCGATGCCCTGATGCTGCACGTCAGCTCGGCCGCTATGGGACTCAGCTTTGTCGGTCTGTTGGCTCAGCTGCTGTAAAGGGCTGTGTTGTTTTGGGTGTTAGTGTTGGAGACGGGAAGTTGTAAATGTGATGCTGCTTCTCACAGGGTCAGGGTAACAACCGGAGGCGTTCTTTCCTTTCAAAACAACCCCCCCCCCTCCCAAGGATGATGGATCTTTTCTGTGTGCAACGGTCTGGTCGTTTCGCCCAGCAGGTCTTCAGAATCGCGCGTGTGGTTTACTTGCGGGTCACATCTACGTACAGGGAGAACCACACTAGACTAATAATTCCTCTTTCCAAATTCTTCGAGCATCGGTGTGGGTGTGTCTTGTGGGGTGTTTCTCAGGCAGCCTGGTGGAAATCAGTGGTGGTTCATAATACATTGGTTTTGCCGGCGGTGATGGAGTCGAGCAGGGGCAGAATCGTGCACATGGGGCGCCTCTGGCTTGTACATAGCCCCAACCCAAACTACAGTCTCTTCTGTGGTTGTCTGTGTTCTCCTCGTGCGAAGCCTAGTGATCTTGGGAGGCTTGCAGGATGTGGGAACTTGTGACATGGTCGGCGGTGCTTCGGTTGGACAGGCTTCTGATTTCGATCGTCACCGAGTTGAGTGCACTATGGGAGTGGCCTTCCTGCCAACAGGCTACTGTATCCATTGTATCGGAGATATTCGTGGCTGGGTGTTTGTTCGACCGAGTGCCAGTAGATGTTTGTTGAATACCGAAATGGATGCTCGCTTCGCCGTTAAATCAAGTCGCTGTAAATTAAGTTCGTCGTACATCAGCCACCGAGTACAGAAGTGGTGCTAACGAGTGTAAGCCTAACCCCAACCCCACTATTCAGTTATCACTGTTGTACTTCTACGTACAACGTACACTTCCACTTCGACACCTCGCCCACCAAGGCTGGCCACATGCACGCACGCCTCGCCCAGCCATCGCAAACCACAAAGCAATCTACCCTGACATCCAGTCAAGATGTCTGCTCCGCCCCCGCCGAAAGGCGGCGGCATGTCCCTCTACGCGAACCTGCTCAATCCCAAGGCCGACTCCACAGCCTCGACCATCTCCAGCGCGCCCATGCTCTACGACGTCGGCGAGAAGGACGACGTGGCCAGGAAGGATGCCAATCCAGGTACGCTGCAGCTTGCCCCGGGCTTTGCCCTACGCCGCCCGGCTCTCTCACGACCTGAGCTGACGTGCTGCCCTGTGCACGCTGCCCTGTGCACGCAGCCCTGCGCTTCCAGCCCATCCGCCGACCACAGGCCGCCCAAAAGAAGCCCAGCAAGCCCGCCACCTTCCCCAAGCCCTTGCCCGCACCGACTTCCAGCACCAGCAGCAGCGACCCAGCCGCGGCCAACGCGCCGCCGCCCGCGGGCCATGCCACGCCGCCCGCAGCAGCCGCGGCCCAGCACCACCACCAGCAGCCGCAGCAGCCACAGCGCAGCACGCTCGCCGACTGGGCAGCCGCCGGCGCCGACGCCGAGTTTGTGGCGGCGGCGGGTGAGAAGCGGCAGCGCGGCGGGCGCAAGGCCGCCAAGAAGCGCAACAACAAGAAACAGAGCGAGTGGCAGCGCGAGACGGACTGGGACGAGATGTACGACCCGGCGCGGCCGACCAACGTGGACGAGTACCTGCGCAGCGAGGAGCGCGTGCGCGAGGTGCAGGAGTGGAAGGCCGTGCTGTATGCGCATCGACAGCGGCGCCGGCAAGGGAGCAAGGACGGGAGTGACAGTGAGGAGGAGACCGCGGCGGGTGGGGCCAGTGAGTATACGACTGGCCCTTGCGCTTGTTGCATGGAGCTGACGTTGTGGAGGCGTTGTGTTGCTAACCATGTGCTGCCGTCTAGATCAGTTCGCCCCGCCCACCTCCTACGCCTTTGCACCGCCGCCAGCCTCGCCACCAGCAGCGCCCAGTTCCGTACCCGATGACGCAACAGGCGACGACGCCTATGCTCGCCGCCTCGCGCTGTCTGGCATGGGTGCAGCACCACCAGCAGCAGCAGCTTCGCACAGCCCAACGCCTCCCCCTCCTCCGCAAGACGCTGCCACGATCTGCCGGCCGCCCGTCCGCTACGAAACGCCTCCCGTGCCCGCATCGGATACCATGGACATGGACAGCGGCGCGGACGACGGAACACCGGGCGCCGGCCTCGGCACGAGCAGCGCCCCAGACAGCGGGACGCGCCAGCCGCGCACGAGCCTGCCAGGGCAACAGGGCTTCGCGCAGCGGCTCATGTCCAAGTACGGGTGGACGGCCGGCGCGGGGCTGGGGGCCGCGGCGTCGGGCATCCTCGACCCGCTCGCGGTGCAGGTGTCGCGGCGGCGCAAGAAGCCCGACGCCGCGGGCGGCGCGCTCGCGGAGCCGGGCGGCGCGCGCGGCAGGATCGTCGGCGGGACGCTGCCGGCCGCGGCGGGCGGCGCGGAGCAACAGGCGGGCAGGTTCGGCGCGATGAGCGAGGTGGTGGTGCTGCGCAACATGCTGGAGGGCATGGAGGGGAGCCTGGCGGACGAGATCGAGAGCGGGCTGGGGCAGGAAATCGGGGAGGAGTGCGGGGACAAGTACGGGCGGGTCGAGAGGCTGTACATCGACGTGGACGGGCGGCAGGTGTTCATCAAGTTCACGGACGCGGTGAGTGCGCTGCGGGCGGTGAATGCACTGGAGGGGCGGGTGTTCAACGGGAACACGATTGCGGCGCGCTTCTGGGATGCCGAGAGGTTTGAGAGGGGCGAGTACAAGTAGGCGTCGTTGAGGATATGGGATGGAGTGGGGTCCGGTGGGCGACAGAGTGTCTACCGTTGCTCGTCCCCGAGACATGGCAGCAACAAGCCGTGTCCGATTCTCAATGCAGGGGCAGCCGCCGGATTTTTCCTACTGCCAAAGCCCCCGAGATCGCACCCATCACGGAGTTGGATCAAAGGCGGTGTGCAGCCTAGGATGTAGGGGGCATATTGCGGCGTGCTTTGCAAGCAGGCACTCCGAGGGTCAACGCGATGCTCCCATGCACTCTCCTCCTATGGGCTCTGCGGCAGTGCGTGGCAGTGGTTTCCCATCGTCTCCATAGTACACCTGGCTAGTCCAGTTGCTTCGTTTTGACCATGCAGTACAGGTAACGAACGAACAGGAAGTCTCGCGTTGTACTAGTATACAGCCAGCAAGGTAGCAAGAACACTTCCAGCTTGACCTCGGCACAAGAGTCCTCCGTCCTACTAGCGATGGCAAGCAAGCAATGCCCTCGAACAGGCAGAACCTCATTATCCAAGGTAGTGGGGACAACAGCAAGTGAATACTCACATACCATGCATGCATGGCTACCAGAAAGCCCGCGCGTTAGATGCCCTCAGCCTCAGCCTTCTCGGCCTTCTCGACCTCCTTGTCCTCCTCCGTCGCGCCACCATCGCCGTTCGCCTCCTTCTTCTCCGGCCCCTCCTCCCTCATTATCCAAGGTAGTGGGGACAACAGCAAGTGAATACTCACATACCATGCATGCATGGCTACCAGAAAGCCCGCGCGTTAGATGCCCTCAGCCTCAGCCTTCTCGGCCTTCTCGACCTCCTTGTCCTCCTCCGTCGCGCCACCATCGCCGTTCGCCTCCTTCTTCTCCGGCCCCTCCTCCTTCTCCGGCCCCTCCTCCTTCTCCGCCCCCCCCCC